>PVKB01000856.1:0-565183 GCA_004027205.1 Ctenodactylus gundi | reverse complement strand
CTGGGAATCAAACGTAGGGCCTTTGCACTGAGTTACACCTCCAGTCCATTTTTATTTTGAGGTTAAGTTGCTAAATTTCCCTGGCTGGGCTTGAGTTGGTGATTCCTCTGCTTTGGCTTTTCAGAGTTGCTGGAATCAAGTCTGTGCTATCAGGCTTGGAAATATCTGTGTGTTTTTTTTTTTTTTTTTTTTTTTTGCCATTATGTTATGATAATTTGTTACAATGGCCAAAGGAAACTAATTCAGCAACCGTGATGGCACAGGCTGCTTCTAAAGTCGTGAGTTCCCACTTTTGTGGTGGTTAGAACTGAGGAAGCAGGTAGTGACTGAGCACTGGTTGGGGGATGTGCAGGTGGACTGGGCATTGGACCTACAGAGACGGCATGCAGCTGCCATCCTGGGGATTCTGTGCTGCCAGATCAGAGGGAGTAGGGTTGGGGTGGGATTTTAGCCATAACCCTGAGGTCTAGGAAGGCTGTAGAGACAGTTCACTGCATAGACTCTGAACAGCAAAGCCCATGTGCTGCCAAACGCAGCTTTTACTGATGGGATGCAGCTGAAGGCATTCACAGGAGGAGGCACAGTGATCTCCAACTACTTCTGGAAGTAGGTGGGAGAAGATAATGAATGATAAAAACATGGCAGATCAACGCAGTTTAAAGATGCCAATATGATTCACCATCATCTAATTTCACGGTGTCTCAGAAACAAGGAATATGGAGGTTAGAAGGATCGTAGAGAGTCTAATTTTACTCTGGTTATCCAACAAGGTTCTGAGCGGAGCTCAAGCCATCAACTCCGCCTGCTTCTCATGAGCTCCCCATGCTTTATGGGCCCCATCCCCCCTGTGGATGCTTCTCCCTTTTAGACAGAAGCCTCCTTCACATGGCAGACTGGAAATATACTGTATGGCAAAACTCTGCTTTTCCACACGGATCTGGGCCACCCATCCCTGACAACTTGTTTGTGATTCTGGTGACCATGTTCTCTGTGTGTGCCTTTGTCCAAGTCAGGGCTTCTGGGCAGTTTTGAGTTCCTGGTTCTCCTCTGGGGACCTTCTGTGGACACCTTTGTGGTCATTATCCTCAGAAGTCACTCTATGGCCCAGTGGTCCTGTTGTTTCCACAAAAAGCTCGACAGACATCTTTGGAAACCCCGGAGGAACACTGGCTGGGAAGAAGTAGTGAGAAATCTTTGCCTAGGGGACTCTGACACATGCCCCAGGTGTGTCACGTGTGGCTCCCTGAAGGACGCAAGAACCATCACTGACAGTTCTGGGATGCAGCAGTAGGTAAGAATGCACTTGGGCAGCAGGAGAAGGTTTCTTTAACTTCTGGAGAGGGTCCCAGTCTTTACTTCCAAGTGGGGACCCACCAAAGGTAGATGGTGGACAGGTCTGAACAGGGTGACGCGGCAGCTTACTGTTCGTGGAGGAATTTGAGGAGACGTGTGGTTTAGAGAGGCTGTGGGGGAGAAGACTGAAGGGCCCATTGGGCTCAGGTTGGGTAGCAGTGACCTTTCAAGTCCTAAGTGTGTAGTGTGGGCCTGGTATGTGGTTTTTGATGTTAACAGATGGCTACAGGGGAAAGAACGCTGGGTTCAGAGACCGGAGGTTCCTTTGAATCCTCTGGCTCCTTCTGTGAACCTTACTTTCTCACCGATAATGGGTATAATTCCGTTTATCTCCCATGAATTTAGAGATGATCCAATAAAACATGGATGGGAATATCAGCAGAACGTTAACAGACTACTGAGCTGGGGTGTGGGATGGGACCTGTTGCAGCGCTACTTTCTATTAAGATCTTGGTGTTTCCACTTACTAGCTGAGTGATCTTGGGTAAGGCACTGAACTTCAATGTTCTAATTGGGGAAATGGCAATAATATGTGTACCTATCTCATAGGGTCATCATGGGGCTTGAGATAACACATAGAAGAAACCAGACCTCACCGAGTAAATCCTTAGCCATGCCTTTTTTTTTTATGTTGCAGAAAGAAGCGCAACAGAAAAGTGTCCCTCCCACCTCTGCCTCCTGCTGTGCACCCACCATGAGAAGGCCCTTGTAGGCGTAGACGATGCCAAGCCAGATGGTCATGTGGGTATTCTCGCAGTGCTCCAGGAGGGGGCGGATGGATATGTCCCGACCTGCTGGGTCCGGCTGTGCAGAGAGAAAACAGAAATCCTACGGATGAGATGGGTACCTTCCCTCCCATGAGCCACAGGCCCTGCAGAACGACTTTTGGGTCCCACCTTGTTCCCCTGAAGTGTGCGGCTCAGGCCAGGACATCCTGACCATTGGATGCCTTTTGTTTGTTGGTCAAAATTCCATGTGGCATCTGTGTTCTATGTGCCTGTGCCTGTCCACCTTGAGCCAGAGCTCCGGGGGTAAGGCCTGGGTCAGCTCCGTGCCCCTAGGACTTAGCCTGAGACCTAGCACAGAACAGGCATTTGTAGGTTTGCTGAAAGAGTAAGGGAAAGAACTAGGCACAAAGTTAGGTCAGGAGATCTTCAGGTATCTCTTGGGTTAACTTGGACAGCCAGAGATACAAGATATATCTGCCCACTCAAGCAATGGGGTCTGCTAATCCTTTTTAAGAAGATCTTGATCACTGCTTCTACCTACTACGTAATCTACCCGTGGCCAGAGCTGGTTGGACAAGAGATGTGCACCTGACTCCAGGTAGCCAATCCTGAGGCTGGTAAGGATCTATAAAGTTTCCTACTACAAAAAGCTCTGCCTAAAGAGCAGTGATGGCGAGGATCCTAGCCCCGAGGACATCCTCTCCCTCAGGAATTTAACTGGGAATCCCCAGGAGAGAACTAGCCAGATGGTTGTAAGAGGAGAAAAGAAATACAGCAATATCTACTGTACATTTATTCTTTTCTCAATCATTTGAGAAAATATCCTAAATATCTGGGTCTGTATTTCTGAACAAGGAGACTTTCTTCTACAATCTACACACTTAACCAAATTCAGAAAATTTAACATGGATACAATATATTATCTTAATATCTAGCCATTTAAAAATTTCATCCATTGCCCAAGAATGTCCTTTGCAAAGCATTTGTGGTCCATTGCAGACCATGTATTTCATTTACCTGTATGTCCCTCTGATGTCCTTTAATATCAAACCATTTCTCCACACAGTGTGGCCTTTCATGCCATTGGAATTTCTGAAGTCCTTCCAGTTATTTTGTGGAATGTCACTCAGTTTGGGTTTGTCTGAATGTGCTGTCATGATTAGATTCAAGTTATACATTCTTGGCAGGAATCCCATGTAAGTAATGTCCTCATCTCTTCCCGGCTTCCCATTGGGACCACTTGATGCCAATGCTAATTGTGATCACCCTATCGAGGTGATGTCTACCAAGACCCTCCACTTGAGTGGTACCATTTCCCACTGCAATTAATAAATAACCAGTGGGAGCTACTTTAAGACTGTGCACCTGCTCCCCACACACAGTAACTCAAGAGCTTCAGGATCCATTAGTGGTTTCTACCTGAGTCACACTGGTTTGGGAGCTACGAAGTGGTGATTCACTAACTATCATTCCATCTGAGTACCTCACACTCTACTGCAAACAAGAGCTTCCCTTTCCTCCCACTGACTTATGGACCGATGAGTTCATTTTTAGTTCAATATCTTACAGTTTACTTCTATCATTAAATTTGATGCTCAAATTTTACCAGATCTGGGCAGGGGAAAACTCTTTCATGTTGTGTCTATGTTTCCCCCAACTTGTGCCCATACTTTTTTGGGGAGCACTTTCTTAGTTCTCGGCATGGGATGTTTCAAGCTCTTTGTACTAAGTCCTTGTACTACCCATGGAATCGACCATTTCTGTGAGGAGTCCTGGTTCTTTCTAGTAGATAATGGTGTTCAGAAACCAAACTCTGAGAACTTGGTGTACTGTTTCTAGCGTGTCAGTACTTCTAGGCCCTTTCCATCTGACTGTCTCTCTACCTATCTATCATCTCTGTCATCTGTCTCTCTGACAGATGTATCCATGACAGATAGATATAAATACAATCTCATTCCATAGTTGCATCTCTTCTCCTACAGTGAGTTCCCTGGCTTCCAACACCACCACAATATTTACTCATCTGCTCCATCCTACAAAACAGTTTCAGAATTGATACAGACATATTCTATCAACAGCAATTACTGAGCGAAGTTGGAGAGCTCTTTGCAAATCGGCTCACCTTGAGAATGGATCCTACTGAGGGCGTATTGCCAAAGAGCTGTGTTCAGGGTATTGTGTTGTGATGGAGTTTCTGGGAGAGGCCTGGTAAGAAGGCCTGGGCTTCCCCTGGAAGAAGGTCACTTTGAAGAGGCCTGGGGTGCAGAAGGCAAGGCCTTAGACAAGTGGGGGCTGGAAACCCTCTCCATTTTGGCTCCGCTCTCTAGATCTAGTCTTTGACGCAAGCAATGCCTGGGCATGATGGAGGAAAGATGGGGAAAGACAGAGCTGGAAGGGTGGAGCCTGTGAGCTCAGGCCATTTTGTAACCAGATTACCCAGCTGCGTGCCCTCTCAGCCTTGATTTCTTTTTAGTTATCCTAAGAGACAGCAACCCTTTGCTTGGTCTCTTTGGGCCTGAGGGCCCTGAGTCCACACTTAGGCTGGGATGTCAGGAGACAGCAAAGCCCCCCGAAGCCTCTGCACTGGGAGACACCCCAGGAGAGGGTGATCTCCTGAAACAAAGTCTGAGTGGCCTGGGCTTGAGATTTCCCTCCACTACTACTCCCCCCCCCACAGCTGGGGAGCATTTTATTAAGGGTAACAGGGGTTTCCTGACATACTGTCACTGCTTAATTAAAGAGACAGAATGGACTTGGTCCTAAGGTCAGTAGAGACTTGGTGTCAGAATGTGAGTTTCTCCACTGTCTGCCAACCACACAGACAACAGAATGCAGGAACACAGGCCCCACTCAGCCACGCATGAGTAGCAAACCCACTAGTGATGATTGTGTGTGTTGTTCTACAGTGAAAGGCAGTAATTTATGACAGACTTGGATTCTGTGTAGAATGTGCTGGTCCCGACATACCTATTGTTCAATGTAATGAAAACTCTATTTGCGGAAACCTGACAATGGCTGCCTGGCTTATATACTCCAGTGACAGGGAGGCCCCTCCCTCTGGCTCTTGGTGAGATGGTTGAAAAATTCTTTTATTGAGCCAGAATCTTCTCCCATTGCTACCTGTCTTCCCCGTGGGGCTTCCCTTTTCCCCCACCAGGGGATCTCAGTCCTGCAGCCCGTTGGAGTTTACTACTGATCTGAGGCCTAGAATTGAGCTTAGTACTCCAGGAGGTCCTCAGTATTTAGTCTGCCTCTGCTTTAGACCTCCTTGGTACTCAGAATGTCTTCCACTGATGAGTAACACATGCCGTCCGTACCCCAAGGGGTAGTGTTCATAGAGTGACTACAACCTCTGCCCTTCCCCTCTGCTGCTGGGTTCTTTTCTGGGCACCCTCTTCTGTGCCTTCCCCTTCTGGTTTCTCTGACTTTGTGGAATCCTGAAATTCCAATTCTTACATCTGGCCTTTCAGTCCCTCTACCTCCTCCCAGCATTAAGCACAGCCTGGCCAAGAGATGGAGGACAGTAGTCACCAAGGGCCCACAGAGAATTCTAAATGAGTGGTTCTGGTGGGGGCGCAGAGCTGCTTCCATCACATTTTGTGGGCGCTGACCCCAAAGCCTTCTAGTCACGCCCGTGTGCCCTCGCGCAGCTCCATCTTCATGCTATATACCCTAGTCAGTGTGGCAGGAGTCGGGGGTGATTTCAGGAGTGATGAGGTACCTGTCCTTGTGAGGCTGAGGGATGGGGAGTTTTGCACACCATCAAATGACCTTGAATCCCATAGCAAGCAAAGGAAGCTTGTCTGATCCATCCAGTTCCTGCCCTGGCCTGGCTAGTCTGGAAGTCACACCTCTCAGGCTGAGAGGCACTTTGAGGGTGGTGGCAGGGGGTGGGATAAGGGGTGGGGGTGGGTGGGAACGCCCCCCCCCCCCACCGCACTTAAGTGGCGTCATTGTTGTGCACCAAAGCATCGCTAGAGGGCACCAAAGAACCACGTGGAAGGTCTAGCCTTCAAGGTGGTGTCCCCAGTGCTGGGGACGCAACTACTTCTCTGGTTCCGTGGGGACAGGAAGTGGCGAGGCTTTTAGCAGCATCCGGTGCTACTATGGAAGGCACTCACTGGCCTTAATCAAGGGCAGATTTCCATGCAGCATGGCAGACGCGCTGTACAGTTTCCAAAACAGCTGTTGGGGATGGTGGGACTGGGCAGTCCAGGCCATAACTGTTACTGCACCGAATGCGTCCTGGTGTGGGCTGTCAATGCAGCATAGGGCCTGAGTGTACAGAGCACCAAGCCTTGCAGATGTCATACTGGGATTTCACCTCATGGCCTGAGCTCAGGTTTTTTGGCCCATTCTCTAATTACAACTACTTCAACTATCTTAATTAAGAATGTTTCTCTTAACCAGGAACAGTTGCGTACTCTAATGCCAGCTAACCTTTGGAAGGCTGAGACAGGAGGACTGCAAATTGAGCCCAGCCTGGGAAACTTAGTGATTTAATGAGACCCACCTCAAAAAGGGGGGGGGGGGGGAAAGGAATGCTAGAGATGTAGCTTAGAGTGGAAGGTTGGAAGGTCCTAGGTTCAATCCTTATCATCACATGTGGTGCGTGTGTACACACACACACACACACACACACACACACACACACACACACACACACACAGAGTTTCTTCTGTTCAGGATGACTGGCTTATAAGCACCTTCATCTTGTTGTGGGCACAAGAGAATAGTATTATGTCCCGTTCTGACCAGGATGGTTGCCATGAGAGGCGGCCTCAGAGGGAGCGTGGGTTGGCCCCACCTGACAACAGCAGCCATAAGGACCTAAGGGCTTGCCTTGACATGAGTGACAATGTGCAGCTTGCCGAGGAAAAAGCTCTACTCATACTGGCTCGTTAAAGCCTACGAGTCTAACGTAGTGTTATACTCATTTTACAGATGAGAAAACTGAGGCCCAAGAGGTAATGTAACTTGCCCAGAATCTCCAGCTGATGGATCTCAAAGCTGCGACTGAAGCCAGGCCTGTCTTTCTTCCAAACTGGTGCTCCTGCCGTGCTCACCATCAGCCTCCCCCAGCCTGTCCCACCTCTCCTAAGCAACAATCAGGTCTGATTCTGAGGAGATGGTGGCTAGGAACTTTGTCAGCAATCCATGAGGTGCTGTGCTCCAGGAAGGAGAGAACGGTGAGGGAGTCAATAGCTTCCTTCCCAGAGCTCTGTGAAGGTATCCTTTGGTGCTACAAGCTGAACTCAAGTTGAGAAAATGCCCTTTACAGCCTGGCAGGACACCGTATCCTGCGGAGAGGCCATGCCAGTCTGTGATGGCCAGAGGGCTGAAGCGCTCACACCTGGTGCTGCTCGGCAGGGGGCACACAGAAGCTGCCTGGGAAAGCCTCCCTCATCTGTGCGGAAGGAGAGCAGCTGGCCTGAGAGTCCCTCTGCAGGAGGCAGTTATCCTCAATGTAGGTCAGTGGCCCTGCAAACGTCCAGCAGTGTCAGGCTGCACACGTGGACGAGCAGGAGGTCAGGGCACAGATTGAGGTGACGAGGCCTAAAGGGTTAAAATCCTTGGTTCTGCTATGGACTTCCGGGCTGGGTGACCTGGGGTAAGCCCTTCTCCAGGCCTGCGTTTCCCATTTGCAAAGGTCAGCCCATAGGTCAGCTTACAGTGTGGCCCATATGAGCCTGGGTGGTAGGGGGAGAACTTTTTTCTATGCTTGTTCATTCAAAGTTGACTCATCTGTATTTCTCATGTGCCTGCCGTGTGTCATACATCAGACTCTGGGGCACAGAAGATGGATGCAATGCCCGCCTCTGTGGAATATGGATTCTAGTGGACTTGTGTGTTCAATGCACCACACAGGGCAGCTCTGCAGACCAGCATGACAAGCGCACCCGAAGAGAGCAGGGTATATGGAGAAGTACGAGCCAGCGACCTGCTTCCATCAGCCACTCTGGGAAGCTTTTCTGAAGCGGTGACAGCAGCCTGAAGATGTGAAAACCTAGGACGAGCATTCCTGGTGCAGGGAAGGGTAGGAGAAGGGTCTGGAAGCCAAAAGCTGGCATATCAGATCGGCAGCAGAGGGTCTCCCTGGTGATGTGTCCACGGGTTATGGGGGACAGCATGGGGAAATGCAAATGTAGATCCTTGGCATGGGGTGGGGGGTTCTGGGAAGCTGCATTTCCAAGCATCTCCCAGAGGATGCAGTGTTGCTGGCCTTGGGACCACTCTCAGGCAGCAAGGCCTGTAAAAGATTCTAAATGCAACCCCAGCACTTTGGGAGGCGGAGGCAGGAAGATATGAGTTTGAATGTAGCTTGGGCAACTTAGCCACTTAGCAAGACTCTCAAAATAAAAAACATGAAGGACTGAGATGTAGCTCAGTGTGAAAATCCTGGTTCAATGTCTATCTCTGAGGGGAAAAAGGTTTTCAAACAAACTGGTGATATTTGGTTCTCAGATTGCAAATTCTTTGGTTAAGAATGAGGACTCCATTTGTCCTCAGACATCTTTGACAAAGAGAGAAGAGTGGTGAAATACCAGGGCAGCAGGGACACTGTTCCACTGTGGATTCTAACTCCATATCCTGTCCTTCTTGGTGTCCTATGTGGCCCTAGCCAGGAATTAGGGCTGGGCTGGGATCTGGGGCCAGGTAGGGAAGGCAAGAGTGTATGCACGCACAGTGCCACAGTCTCACGCAATCATGGGGCTCTCGGATTGGGTCCCCCAGACCTTTTATTCATTGCTCTGCCCTGAAGAACTTTCAGCCTGGGCAATTCTTGTCTTTTTATTTTTCAATTGAGTTAAATTTTAAAACACATGGCCAAATTGGTAGAGTGTGTGTGTGTGTGTGTGTGTGTGTGTGTGTGTGTGTGTGCGCGCGCGCGCACGTACTGGGAGGTATCTGACATTTCTGGGCTGTGTTTCAGTGCTTTGAGCTGCTTCTTTCCCTGGGGAGGCAGATGAGTTGATGTTGCCTCTTGTGTGGGTGGCGGATCCCATTAAGGAAGCTAGGCAGGATGGGGAAAGGGCGCAAGGTCTGAGCCTATGCCTGTCACTCGCAGGCTGTGTGACTGAGCCTATCTCTAAGCCTCTCTGAGCTGTAATTTCCTCATCTAGAACCTCCAGAGCTGCAAGGCGGTACAGGGAGGTGAGGGCGTGTTTCCGGCCTGGAGAGGCTGGACAGCCTGCGACTGATGTGTCAGCCATCAACTTTATCGGCAACTGCAGGGAGACACAGCGAACGGCGCCCGAGGAACCTTCCAGGTCCCGCGGGGGCTGGGCTGCTTATCTCAGCCACAGCAGCTCCACACCTCCGAGGCAGCAAAGCTAGAAGCTGTCGTTTCAATGTAAGAATTTCCTTTTGAACGTTTGATTACAAGTTTGGGTAATTTTTTCCCCAGAATCACAGATGTGGGAGAGACATGTGAGATCACCCCACAGGGGTTCTCCGTGGAGGCTGGTGTGTGTGTGTGTGTGTGTGTTGGGGGGGGCTTTGGGCATTTTTTCCTGGGGAAGCATGGAGTGTGGTTCTGTACTGTGAGGCAGTGTCTTCTGCTGTGCGGAGCACATAGGCTCCCTGGACTCTGGGAACTAAATGCCACAGATGTTTTCAAGTCCCTGTGACAGCCCAGATTCCCTCCTCTGACTCTCTATTTCCAAATACTTATGCACTAATCCAATTTCTTTATTTACATGTGGAGACCCAGAAAAGGACCCAACAAGTAGGTAATGCAGTGTCCTGGCTTCTGAGAGCTGTAGGGAGCAGCTACAGCTCACGCACAGAGACCATAGCGCACAGCCATATTCAGGCAGTGGTGCGGGAAGGCAGTGGCCTCAAGGGGAGGGGAGGGGAGGAACCCACTGAACACACAAGGGCCCTTGCCAGGCCTTTCTGAGTCTGACCTTGGAATCCAGCTGGACCTTGTGCGGGAGTGTAAAGGCCCTGGCTAGGTCTGGAAAGGTCACAGGCTGCCAAGTGCACCAACAGGTCCTACACCTTCAGCCTGTTGCCGCCACAACACACTTTCATAGGAAGCATTCTCTTTGATTCTGACCTCAGAGTAGGAACATGAAGGAGCCAGGAATTTTATATCCACATTATAGCGATAGAGGATCCGAGAGGACAAAGGACTTGCTTAAGATGACACAGCAAGTCAGAGGCCAAGCCCAGACCAGGCTGCTCTGCTCCAGAGTAGGTAGGGGCATCTTGACTTCTGTCTTCATTTTCTGCACGCTGGTTCTCAGGAGGATGGGCCTTCTATACCTCTGGTCCCCTCTGCCACTCTGAACCCTCTGGGGCCAGCCTCAGAGCAGAAGAGCTCATAGGTACTATGCGGAACCCCAACCCAAGGCACTCATCATGGGGACTTGCATGAGGAATGCTGTGAATGGGTCATGGCACCACTGTCTCAGGGTGTCTGCCAGGCCCAGCACAAGGGTGGTGACATCAGGCATTTTTCAAAGAGCCTGCTCGGTCAGAGGAGATCAGTGCCCATACATGCACTCCTTTGATGCAGTGCTAGCCCAATGACCTGGGAGGGTAGGCAAGGATGCCCATGGGAACAGAGTTCTGGCTCACACTGGCAGGACAAATAGTCTTCCCTCATGCTCCAGAGAAGAAAGACAACCTGGCAACCGTCCAGCAGCATGTGGCTACAGACATGTTTTCTGGGCTACCTGGTCTTATGCATGGTTACACTTTACCACTGGCTTTAAAACTCAGGTGACTCGGCCTGGTTGGGTGGCACAGGATCACAAGTTTACAACTTTGAGCCCAGTCTGAGCAGCTTAGTGATTTAGTGAAACCCTATTTCAAATAAACAATAAAAATGGGCTGGAGATATTGCTCAGGATAAAGCCCTTGAGTTTGTTTCTTACTATCACAAAAAATAAAAACAAAAACATAAACCAAACAACAACAACAACAATAGCAACAACAACAAACCAAGTGACTTCACAGGAAATTCCCAGCTTTCTTTGGAACATGAGGCCACCCTCAGTGCACAGGTCTGCTCTTGTGCCTGTCCCTTGGCTAAGCTGCTTGTCCAGAAAGTCACCCCTCCCTGTGGCCTCCACAGGCTTGGGAGTCCCCTACTTTATTCCAGAGTCAAGGAAGACTGGAGGAGATTCTAATTTTTATTTTTATTATTTTTTGAGATAGAGTATCACTCTCTAATCCAGGCTGGTTCTGGACTCACTCTAGCCCAAACTGGCCTTACACTCACAGCAATCCTCCTGCCTCAGGCCCCCAAGTGCTGAGATTACAGGTGTGTGGCTAACTTTTTTTAGATGATACTGGGGAATTGAACCCAAGGCCCTGCTCACGCTAGGCAAGCGATCACTGAGCTCCGCACCCATCTCGAGGAGCTTCTCAGGGGACGTTTGAAGTGAGTGTGACAACTGTTCTCCCTGAAGGGGGTCAGAGAGCCGGAGAGGGACTGAGCAGTGGTTGAGATCATGGGGTTGACACCAGGTTGTCTGCGGCTCTGGAGGACCTTCTGCTGGCTGGGAGCCAGCGAGAATTCTGCGCGGGAGGGTCAAGCTATCCTGAAGGGTGCAGTGCTTCCACAACTCTGGGAAGTTCTACCAAAGTGCAGGGGATACCTGGGAGGTGTGAGAGCATGCTGGTGCTCTGTGAACCAGGGGCTGGACCAAGAACCTGTAGGGAATCCTGGAAAAGGCTCCAGACCTCCCCAGGCTTTGGCCTTGGGGACTGGAGGCAAGCCCTCCTGGGAGCGCCCCCCACATACCACTGACACTGGCATGTCTAACTTTAGGGGTGGGGAATGTCTGGCCTGCAGGCTGTACACAGCCTGCAAAATCACTTCATCTGACTGGGTTAAGACAACTGCACCAAAGAGAAGCGGTTTCAGCCATCACATTAGGGTAAGCTAATTACATGTTTTACCATATATGGCAGGCTAATTTTTAAGATGATAACTTTGTATGGCCCATGAAGGATGTAAGAAACATTGAAAAGGCCTTAGGCAGAAAGAAAGATTCTCTATCCTGGATCCACATGATCACCTGATTTTTTGAAGCAGTATTCCTGAGTAGGAAGGACTGCTAACTGGCTGAGAAAGCAAGTCCCCCGTCTGCCCAGGGCCCCGTCAGGCATCAGTAAACGGGGATTCCAAGTAGGCACTGGAAGGCAGGAAGCAGGCACCCCCAGCATGGTGCTGCTATGCCCACCCTTGCCCTCACAGCGCCCGTGCACCCAGCCTGGCCAGGCAGACATGAGCAGGAAGGCACTCTCAGAAGGTCTGTGGGTGTGAGTCTGTCCTCACAGCAGAGCCATGACCTCCTCTTTCAGTCCAAGGTCAAGACCAATCCCAGACAGCTGGGTGTTTGGGGGCAGGTGGAGCGGGCAGGAGTGGGGGTCGCACTGCAATCACAGGGAAACAGGAGTGAAAGGAGACAGAGAAAGACAGAAGAGGCTGGAGGGAAACGTGGCTCCTTCAGACACCGACACGGTACAGTGCAGGTCTGAGATGATGGAAATTGAACCTTGAGATAAATAAAATTGGGAGTATGACAAGGGGACTGTCACTCAGCTTGTTCCTAGCACTGGCTGGCCAATGACTGGGGAAGAAAAAAACACGAGTACTTCTTTGCTCCGGGGGTCACCTTCTACCTCCTTGCTCTGGCCTCCCCTGCTCGCCACTCCCCAGCTCCACCGCCAGGGCTGCTCCCCTCCTTCCCTGCATTTGGCTTCTCGGTCCCCTTGCCCCCCTCTCTTCTCCTTCCCTGCCCTTCTGAGACAGCGGTCTGGACTCCGGCCAGCTTTTGAGTTGCTCCACCTGGTCTCCAGGGACCTTGGGGGGGGGGGGGCGAACGCAGGAGACGCTCCCTGGTCCTCATACATGTCACTGCCTCTCCCTCCAGCCCGTCCTCTGCGCCCGTGCCCTTCTCAGCACCTGCACTCCTTCTGCCTTCTGCTCCTGCTGCTGGGCACCTCTCTGCTGGGCACCCTTTGAGCTTAGCACAGGCATGATGAAGGACACAGCTGGGACTTGCATCTTGATGTGCCCAAGTCCCTGCACCTTCACTCCAGCAAAACCTAGATCTTCTTAACAGCATGCCCCGGCCTACTATACCAGGGAGGTGCTCCAAATGTCCCCAGGTGGTGCGCTCTCTTCCACCTGGCATGATTGGGCCAGGCACCTGAAGCCATAGTGGCCTTGTGGCTACCCAGGCTGTGCTAATACTGTTTTCCATGTGTGTCATGACAGGAGAAAAGCAGAGAAGATCTGCTCCAGCTGGCCAGAGATGCCCCCTTCTCCCACGCTTGCAAGGTGGCCTGGCATGCTTGCTGAGGTACCTTGCCCCTTAGCCCCTGCCTCTGCACCAAAGTCCCAGGTCCAGAGCCTCGGTGAAGGGATAATTACCCCGAGGCTTCAGGTGCCATCTGTGGCCCAGAGTGAGTGGCACTCCTAGGAGACCTCGTCTGAGCAGCCCAGCCTCCATCCTTGCCCAGGCTGGCATCTGTCCTAGCTGGCCTTTGACCTCGAGGCATCTGGACAGCTCTTGCTCAGCCCTGGCCTGGCCATGCAAATGCAGGGTCTTGCCACTTCCTTCCAGGGCTGCTGATCACTCAGTGCACAGCCTGGCTGGTTGTTCATGACAACTTCGGCTGTCAAGTCCAAGCCCAGGTTGGCGTGAAGAGGGAGGTGACAGAACCAGGGTGCGAAAAGGCTTCCTATCAGGATGCCGTGCCGTGGGGATCCACACAGAGCTCTTCTACTCTATGACTGTGGTGCGTGTGCACTCAACTTTACGGTTCTCAGTTTCATTAGCTCTGCCTGGCAACCCCCAATGTTTAGGAGGGCCATCAGCCTTGGTTCCATTGTACACAGAACTCTGAGCCCAGGAAGAGGCTTGAGCTTACTTGAATTGCACAGCACAAATCTTAGAGCTGGCATGTGAGCCCAGGTGTCTGACTCCAAGCGCAAGGCCCCTCTGTTGTTTGGCTCCTCTCTGGGACTCTGCCTAGTCTGGGGAGTTCCTGCTCACTAGCAGAAAGGAAGCTGTGGCCTGGGTGAATTCAGGTGTCCCTGTCCTAATCCCTGATCTTCTCCAAGTTCATAGTTTGCCCGTGGCTGATGCCATCCTGGAGGCACTGCAAGGCCCTGGCATAAGGCCCTGGCCTTGGGTCTAGATCAGAAGTCCAGCTCCAGGATCATCCCAAGCTCACTGGGAACCGCAGGTTCTCTGAGATATGCTGGGATCACCTGTGTTGTGGGATGTTCTGAGTATTGAGCAAGAACATAAGAAGACAAAAGACTACAAAGCCAGACACACACACACGCCCCTCGGAAGGCAGGCGGGAACAATACCGCTCTTTCATCCTCCTGCTGTCCTTCAGGGAGGCGAGCATGTCGGGAGCCACAGAAGCGCAACGTTGCAAAGGCTGCGCCAGAATAGGACGTTGTGATTGCCGCGGCTGCTGTGGCGGTGGTGCTGGGAATCCCTGGGCAGAAAGGGGCCCCGGATAGTGTCATCCCCTTCTCACTCCCCCACGAGGCTCAACTTTCTGGCCTGTTCTTTCCTGCCCTGCCAGGACTTTCTCCTCTGCACCAATGACCGATTACAGCGATGACAAGATGCCCCAATGTCATTGGGCTATAAAGCTGTTCTTGACTCAACTCCCCACACTCTTTGACAACGAATATTCAGAAATAAACATGAAATCATACTATATGTGCTATAATAACAGTGCTTCCGAGACAGCACTATTCTACTGTGCAGAGTCTGCCCCAGGGTCCTACAATCTTCCTTTGCATATTTTTAGTGATGAGACACTCACTACATTTATGGGTAGGCAGAATGTAAGTGTAAACCTCCTTCCTTATCCTAAGCTAAATTCTGTACCCCAAGAGCTTCCCCCACCGGTCTTGGCTCTGCCCCTTACTTAGTCTCCCAGCTCTAGGACAGACCCTATGAGGAGGTAGGGATTGTGTCCCGGAGTCCACTTTTCTGAATGACATCAATGCCACTTACATGGCACAGTTCTTTATTCTTTCCCCATTGTCCTGGCTCTCTGGATCTGGTCATTCTCTCTCTGCAGAGGGTCTAAGGCCCAGACCCGTGGTCCCCTCTCCATGCAGTACTCTATTTGCCTGGGGCTGCCCCCAGAACTCGCATGAGTTATGGAGCAGCCAAAGCACACCTCTGGAGTGTTCCTTAGAGACCTTGGCAACCACATATCCTGTGATTCAGGGCCCCTGAGATTTCCTTCTGCTTCTCAAGAAAAATGCCCTATGGTTTCCTTGTTACAATCTTTCAGCAACTTTTTTTCATGTCATTGAGAGTACAATTCCAAAAATTGCCATCAAAGGCTACGGGCAAGTGGTCATAATGATCTCAAGATAAAATAATTAAAAGGGCCCAAATAAGAAGAGTGGGTAATCCAGAGAAAAGATGGTGCTGGGGGGTCAGAATGGGAATATGGACCCAAGGAAGGTTGAAGATAAACTTTTTTTTCCTTGAACCAAAGAAGGTGATGTGGCTTAAGCCCAGCAAAAAAGCCTCTAACTTTAACCTGGTGTTTTTCACATACACAAGGGCTAACAGAAAGTACAGTGTATTTAAATAAAATTAATTTAATATAATAAAAAATACACTGCCTGGTGGAGTGTGTGCTGGCTCCACCCTTCCTTTCTGACCTGGCACTGTTCTGCCATGCCTCGAGGAGCTCTGGCTCCACCACGTGGCTGCATGATTTCCAGCTGCCCATGTATACATGGATTAAGACCTTCTGAAACCATGAGGTCAAATAAATCTTTCCTCCCTGAAGTTGCGGATGTCAGATAGTCTGTCTCAGCAACAAAAAAGTAACTAAGATATCTAGCACAGAGCGACTTCTGGTTCTTCCCCGCAAATCAAAATGGCTATGAAAGCTAAACATTTTGAATCAATCCAGGACATCAAGGCAGCCATGTCAGTGCAGCTAATCACACATATTAAGGAGAACTTCCAGAACTTCAGAAAGCAGCAAGAGCAATGGGTTGGCTGTGCTTCCTAATTTACAGACGAGGAGTCAGGCTCAGAAGGGTACAGGGACTTACCAAAGGGAATGGGAGGACTGCAAGAGACTTGGCACCAACATCCCATCTGCTTGCCCCTTCCCCTTCCCAGCCCCTTTATCATTAATTGGCAGTCACGGGACTAAGTTTGGCCATGGGCTGTGGGCAGAAGTGACATGTGACTCTTCTGTGCTGATGCATTGGAAAAGCGTTGCAAGATGTGCATGCTGCTTTGTCTTGTGATCCAGGTTGCCAAGTGAACTCATAACAGGTAGTGGCCTGGAGAAGCACCTGGATCCACATACAGCTGGACTCTATTTTTGTCACATTAGCTGCAGAGACTTCGGGGCTCTTATTACTCCAGCCTGGCCTATGCTGACCTACACAGAAGAGCAGTTATATTGGTTTTCATGCTACCATGTGTCAGGTACCACGCTAAGCACTCCATATATGTCATGTCTTTCAATCTTTGAAACGGTCTCATTAGAAAAGTGCTACCATCATCTCCTGGTATTCATGGGGAGATTGGCTCTGAGGGACCTAAGGATCACCACAGTGGGGCAGAAGGCTGGGACAACAGGACAGACTGGGTACAGGACGCTATTACTCTTTGTAGCATGGCACATTTCTTCTCTACCCTGTGCTCTCCCAACAGACCCATTATAAGGCTCTGATAAGCCATGAAGCGGATGTTCACATACAATGAGAAAGTTTCTACTGAGGAGAAACCTGACTAACCCTTTTGGCGTCTCTAGCTGTCTTGTAGATGTAAAGATCACTAATTTTGGAGGTCACAGGGCTGGGTAAAATCTCAGTAGTCTCCCATTAGCTTTGCCACAGATAACATCCCTGATGTGTGGGTTATGACAACAGTTGCCTGGGGTACTTCCTAGCATCTGACATCTGCTTTTCCTAAGAACACGGACTCTTCACCTGGGGCTACCCAAGTCTCCTGCATGACTGGAATGGGACACAGAGGCTTGGTAACTCTGTCTTCATTTGGGTCTGTCACCTTTGCTACCTTAAACTTGGGTTCACATTCTTTTCAGCTGTGCAAGTGGACATATGTCCCTTGTGGCTGGAATATGTCTTCTTTTTTTCCTGTCCCCACCTGTGTGCTTCTGAAGTAGCAACAGTAGCCTGAGTACCTAACGTCCTTCAGACCAATCACAAGGCTGGGATGTTTCCCAGGATGACAGCACCAGCTACAAGAGTGGTCCATGTAGGACAAGAAGAAACTTCTTCTTCTTTTTTTTTAATAGAGCCTTTACATTATGCCAGGATCATAGACCATGTTTTTATTTTGTTTTGGAGACAGCGTCTTGCTAAGTCACTAAGTTGCCCAGGTGGGGTTAAACTTGTGACCTTCCTGCCTCAGCCTCCCAGTGTGCTAGGATTACAGACCTGCACCACTAGGTCCAGCTAAGAAACATGTTTTGAAACCATGCTGTGGCCAATGGAAAATTACTAGATTTTTAGCTCACTCAAGTAAATCAGTTGAAGCTTACTGCTCCCTTTCCTTGGGGAGATCCAGATCCCTCGATCAGTAATGCCTCCTTTTAGCTGAAGCCACAGTTAAAGCTTTGCTTGCCTGTGTAGGTGCTTATACTACTTTGCTCAGTTTTGCACCTATCACTTCTAAGTCAAGAGATCCCATCTAGTAAGAGTTCTAGGATCCTGTGAATACCAAAGTCTTTGAATGCCCAAGTCCCTAGTATGAGCATGTAACAGACACACATCCTATGGACATGAACTCATTGCCAGATTATGTATGCAATGTAAATGCTATGTAAATAGTTGTCATACTGTATTATTTAGGAAATAAAGGGGAAAAACGCTGTGCACGTCCAGTGCAGACGTAATTTGTTTCTTATGAATATTTTTCATCTGTGGTTAGTTGAGTTTGTGGGGGTGGGGCTCAGGGATAGGGAAAACTGATTATATTTTTCCCTGTATGTATGGGGAATCTGAGGCATAGAGGAGAGAAGTCACTGGCTGAGGGTCCCAGAGCCACTGAGGTGTGGACCTGGAAGCAGAGGCTGGGTCTCTGAGACTGGGAACGCACGCAAGGCTGGGCAGAAACAGGCGATGATTGTGCTCCAGCACCCCGTCGGGCTAAGTGCTTCCTTGGAAGATGGAAGACTGCACCAATTGCTTTCTCATTCAGATTTTATGCCTGAGTAAAACCCTTGTGCTATGATTTATTACAGCAACACCGATTTTCCAATTTTAAGGCAACAATGCAGCTTGAAATAAAATGGAAAAGAAACAGTGAAACATTTGAAACCTTTGGCTTAGATCCTCATTATATCTTGCTTGAATGGTTCTGCCGCCTTCTCATTTCCCCCCCTGCCTCAAATCTCCCCTGTTTCAACCAGCCGACAGGGCCACCTGAGACAAAGCTCCCAATTCAGCTCCAAGGCCTCCCATTCCCCTTGCTCTACCCAGCAGCACCTGCCCAGCAGCACGGCCTTCATCATCTACCTCAGCACAGGCAAATGTAAACAGGCCACATGATAAAGGGTCCTGTCCAAAGAGGTTTTGGAAATGCTAACATTGTTTTACTATTAGATTAAAATTACATTTGTTTATTAAAAAAATTAAACTGCCAAACTTCCTAGCGCCTCAAACATGCTAAAAGTGCATTACACAATCCCAAGAGGCAGATACATGGCTTCCGGTATTGTGTAAACTTCCAATCATGAAATCCCTCCATTCACTTTTATTATGGGACAATGTGTCCTATGACACATACTTTTGAAGGATGTTGGCTTTTAGGATAAAGTCTGCATTTCCCGGCTTAAACGCAGGAGGCTGTTGAGATCTGGTGCCCGCCATTTCTGGCAGCCTCCTGCCCACCCCGGTCCCCGCCCACTCCAGAGTTCCCTCCCTCCTCTTCCCTCTCACACTTCCAGGGCTTGCTATCTTGTTCAGTGCTAAGTTATGGGGTTCTCTGAGCTGTGATCTGAAGAGAAAACAAGGACCGGGGAACAATGTCGGAAACTTAACAATACAGCCTCTATTCGGGAGAATGTTCAAAACGCTCTGTGGGTGACGTGGCTGCGACGAAACCGGGAATGATTGCGAGACTAATTGAAAGCCGTATGTTTACCGAGGCTCGAAGAATCCCTTTTAGAAACGGGAATGGGGCCTGCGCATGCCAACGAACAAGGCAAAATGGGTGCACGCTGGAAACAAAAAGCACCAAGATACGTGGGGCAGAACCAAAGATATCAATGTAATTAATAAAGTAATTAACATGCACAGGAAACGCGGAGGCTGCCAGGAGGCTGATAAGAGAGGGTTATTAAAAAAGAATGAGCATGTAGCAGGGAAGTGAAATGAAGTTTTGCATTTCTTTTTTATCACAGAGCCCCAAAATACTCCCTGAGTAATAAATAGACCCTGACTTCCTACAGAAATGCCGACGAGGCTGGGACCAGATGTGCAGGTGACTCTTCCTGGCCAAATAAGCACACTGACCAGTCAGTTAAATCAATCAGCCACCCAGTCCCTGAGCGTGTAAGGACATGCATTAGGCTAGGAGACATTCCCGTCCCTGCCTGGGAGCATGGCCAGTGACCAGATGGCCTTGGGACCAGCTGCTTGGGTTCTAGTCTAAACTCAGACACTTACAAATGATGTGACATTGTAGCCCCCTTGACCTTACTGTTGCCATCTGCAGAATGGATCTAAGGATAGCACCTTCTTCACAGGGCTGAGGATGAAGTGGGCAGATGTGTGTGAAGCCCCGAGACTCGTGCCAGGCCTGAAGGCAGGGTTCTGTGAGGGTTTGCTCTGACTATCCTCACCCACATGTGGTAACCTGCCCAGGAAAAAGCCTGGATGACACAAAGCACTGGCAGTATTTCAGACAACGCATTGAGAAAGGCCTGCCAAGTGGTGCCCTTGGCCTCTCTCCTGCCGTTGGTCGCAAGCTGTTTATAGGAGAGAAGAAAGGTAGGAAGAGTCACTGATCTGAGTATATTGACATTCTAGAAGTCCAAAATGCAGCAGACTTCAGGTTTTGTTTGATCAGAATCAGTTCCAAGGTTACAAGTTTGAGGTAAGCTTGGGCTACCTAGGAAGAAGACCCTGTCTCAAAAAACCAAAAACCAAAAAAACAGGAAACAAAGAATTAAGAGTAGTGGAACTGATTCTGATCAAGCAAAACCTGAAGTCCGCTACATTTTGGACTTCTCTGGGATGCCAATATACTTTCTCTGTTATCTACACCAGTTTGAGTTATTTGCAACCAATAATATCTAAGAGATTCTGAAGTTGTGAAGCCACACCAAAAATAATAATAGACACTTGCAATCCAACAAGAGTATTTGTCCTCCTGTGCACACGCGCGCGCACACACACACACAAACACACACACACACACACACACAGAGAGAGAGAGAGAGAGAGAGAGAGAGAGAGAGAGAGAGAGAGAGAGAACACTCCACTATACAAATGCCCTCACAAACCCAGCACACCCTGAGGCAGCTGGACAGACAAGTGTCATTCATTCATCTAGGCAGGCACTCTGTGTTGGGCCACAGCAGTGGGCAACCATGTTTGTGAGTGCTCACAGCAGCGTTATTTATCAAGCCATGGTGAGAAGCAACCCAAAGGCCCACTGCAGAGAGGCCAGGTGTGTGGTACCCATGTAGTAATGGCTGTGAACGTATGTATGTATGTTTTGTAATTCATTATTTTAACCACTCTAAGTATACAATTCAGTGGTTTTAAAATATATTCACCATGTTGCACAATTACCACTGCTATGCCATTGTAATTTTCGGCAACCCCCCAAAAAAAACCTGATACTCATTAACAATCATTTCCCACCTTCCCTTCTCAAGCCCGTTGACTGGTATTTTACTTTGTCTCTATGGATTTGCTTATTCTAGATGTTTCGTGTCAGCAGATGGACACACGTGGCCTTTGTGACTGGCTTTCTTTGCTGAACACAGTGTTTTCAAGGCACACCGGGCGTAGTCTGTGTGAGCACCGCATCCCCTTGGTATATAATAGTCCCTTACGTCGATATACCATATCTTGCTGATCCCTGTTTATTGGTTGATAGGCCTTTGGGTTGTTTCCAATTTGTTGGCATGACACATGGTGCTGCTCTGAACACTCACAGAAATGACATGTTTTCATGTGGACATGTATTTTCATTTACCTTCAGTCTACACCTAGGAATGGAATCACTGGGTCATATGTGATGGTTCAGCTTTTAGAGGAAAGGCTGGGCAAACCTCCTATTTTCTTTATTCAAATCCTGCTTGTACTTTGTCGACTGGGGGTGAGGGGTACCCTCCCTCCCAACTCTTTCTCTCCTTTTTTCTTTCTGCCTGCCCAGGTGAAAGACACTTGTCTGTCTGGTGGCCTCAGACTCTGCTGAGCTTCATGAGGACGTCCTTGTAGGGGAGTCCAGGCTGTGCCAAGCACATCTGGGGATGCAGGCTGGCAAGCGTGGCTGTGCAGAGGGTGTGGATGTGCTGGGCAGGGCCTAGGAGGGGTGGGAGTGAGCATGCATGGTTGTGGCTAAGCCACACAGGCTCAAGTTCAGAGACAGCATCTGAGTGAGCCAAGTAAGATGGACCCAACTGGCTTATGCCTAAAAGGGGAAAGTACAGACTATAAATATGGACCGCAACCAGCTCGGAGGCTGACCACAGGTGAGGGCTGTAGATAACGGTAGACAGAGGTGGCCTTCTCGGGAGGAGTGCAGACACTAGGAGCTTGTGCCCAGTCATCAGCTTGTTCTGCGGCCAGCATGCACAGGAAGAAGTGTGACTTTAGGGAACAGCCTACGTTCTCACCTCAGGGGCCACACACTATCTCAGCCCTGCGGGTCTCACCTGCAGTGTGGAAAAACACAGTAGTAGGGCCACAGGAGGAATGAGTAGGTGTCATTGGGCCACACCAGCAGGGGTAAATCTACCCACATGTTCGCTTGTGGCAGCAGGCTCCTCAGGATGCTGTGCACAGGCCACCAACGATGCTATGCCTATTGTTCTTATCAAGTCAGGAAATCTAAGGCCAGGGGGTGGAGACTGAAGCCATATGGATTGAGCATGTTCTGTGTGCCAGCCTCAGTGCTGGGCTTTCCAACATATTACCTTGGTTATTACTCGTGGTAAATCTATGAGGGAGAAATGAATGCCTCCTTATGAGTGCCAGGGCTCAGAGGGGGTAAACCAATCACCAAAAGTCACACGGCTAGGAGGTAGCAGAATATGGACCAATGTGGACCCCCTATCACAGTGATTATGGCAGCTCATTATTCCTCCACAGCTGGCAGTGCTGGAGCCCTGGTTGGTGAATGCCTTCATTTCCTTGGCACATAAATGCACTTCCAGAAGCCTGCCCATATATTTTTATAATTGGTATGAACATGCAACCTCTTGTCAGCTGGCTTGCTGTCTGCTGTAAGACGTAGATAAGAAAGAAAGGGCCTGAGCACACACAGGAAAATCCTCCACGCCCGCTGGCAAAATCACGCTGACCAGAGTACCTTTCTTGCTTTAATTCCCCGAGCCTTCTGTGTCTGACTCATGTAAGAAAATGACTTCCTGGGTGAAATATTAAACGCCATGCGTGGATGTTCCCAGCTTCGCTCTGGCAGCTCTAACAATAATGGTTTAGAGGAGCCGGCGCTGAGCCCAGGTCTGGAAGGCACAGTTGGTACTTTGGAGGTTCCTTGGCCAGAAACATGCCGGGCTGGACTCACGGGGCCAGTGACAATGAATCAGAACAAGAAAATGGTGACACTAGGGACTGGCTTCAGGGTTCAGGGCCAAGGCAGTCCAGGGCCAGGTATCAGGCCAGACTCCATGTACCAGGAAGTCTTTGTGGTGCTCTCCACGGTGCTGGGTAATTTGACAGAGGCTGTCCTGTCTCATCACACCCCAATTCCTAAACAGTAAGTATAATAACCTGAACCCATCTGAAGGGCAAAGAGCCTGTGCCCCTCAAAAATTAACTCACTGTATCATCTAGCAGGTTACCAAATTTGGATAATTTATTGATCCAAAACAACAGAAATTTTGGAGGTCAGAGAAGTTCATCCTGTCTCAAAAATAAAAAATGGGTTGAAGATGTAGCTCAGTGCAAAGGCCCTGGGTTCAAACCCCAGTGCCGTAAAGAAACAAACAAACAAACAAAAACAAACAAAAACACAATTCCCACCCCCTGCAAAGCCAGAAGTCCAAAATCAAGGCATGTTCAGGGTTGCATTCCTTCTGGAGGCTTTGAGGGTGTGGGCCCACCTCTGACTTCCCCAGCTTCCAGGGGCTCCAGGCATTCCTTGGCCTGTGGCCACATCCCTCCAATCTTCATGCCTATCTTCACATGACTTCTTTGTGCTTGTTTCTTCTCTCCAGTTCCTTTTAAGGACATTAGTTATTAGGTGTGGGGTCTGCCTAGTAACCCATAATGATTTCCTCTTATGATTCTTAGCTTCATTCACAAAGATGCTTTTTCCAAATGCATGCACTCATGGTTTCCAGGGAAAAGGATGCTGATGCATCCTTTTGGGGCAACTATTCAACCTAATCTGTTGAAGTAACCTCATACAGTTAAGTGGATGAGCTGAGCTAGGAGGTCAAGTGTAACTCCAGAGAGCATCTCCTTAACCACTTTGGGCTACACACTTCATCTTAACCCACTGTGCAACCACAGGTGTTTCACTAGCCCCTCCGTGATTCAGGTTCCCCCTCTGTGGGCTGGAGATGCTAATCGTGACCAGCACATGGGGTCGTGAGCATTAGCAACTTGGGAAAGCACATCATTTGGAACAATGCCTAGAGTACACACCGCAGACTGTGCACGCCACACAAAAGCTGCTGTTATTATTGCTTTGCTGTTGCTGTTACCAAGACAATGCAGCACAGTTGGAATCCTACACGAGGGCCAAGCAGATCTGCTGCTAAGGATGAGGTCGAACTGGAGGAGATGCTCTCAGGTCAAAATCTGTTGGGTTTGAATATTTGCTCACAAGCACTTCATTCTTATGAAACATCAAACAGATAATCACAGATGTGAAAGAAATTTAAATATTTATAAGAGAATATTATACAAAATTGGATGCTAATGACTTTGAAAGCTTCAATGAAGAAAAACAAAACAAACTAAAACATACGATGCAAAAAGAAGCAGGAAGTGTGACTGGACCTAATTCCAGCAGAACAGAGGCTAACTCATGCAGTGCCTCACGGCCAGGCTGGGTTCTAGGTTTGACAAGTAGCAAAGCAAGGTTGGCACAGGCCAATCAGGTTGCCTGGCCAGCTTTAGTTTCTTCTTCTCTAAAATGGGGATGTCAGAGTGCTCTATGCCAGCCTGCTGAGGCACAAGCACTGATATTATTACTGTGCATGCTTGCCAACGACTGATTGCTTGTTCCCAAGTGGGATAGGCCCAGGCTTGGGTGCCAGTCCAGAGAAGAACAGAGTGTGAATGGGCTGGGTGTTGGCAGTGGGGCAAGACCGGTGATGACTGCGCTTCCTCAGGCTGCTGTCCCCTGAGATAGGCTGCCTCGGCATCCTCTGACTTGAACTGAGTACCTTGAGGCACTTTAGTGCTCCCTCCTACATCAAGGGTAAGAACAGCTCAGTATTTCAAGTTTAGTCCGCCATCACTTTTGGGATAAGCTCTAAGCCAAACAATGGCAGAAAATAAGAGTTGTCCCACCAGGTGCCTGATGGTCCCACTCAGAGCCACTGTGTGTGCCAAGGTCCCTCCCTGTGCGGTTCTCTCATCCCCTTGCGTTCCTGCTGGTTTCTATGGCTGGTGGCTTTCAAGTCAGAGGGCATTTTTTCTCTTTTTCTTTTAAACCTGCCTAAGTCCTAGTTCAGAACGTGCTCCCCTTTTGCTCTTGCCTGTAATGAATAACATGGCAGGGATTCACTGAGTTTCCTTTTTCTGCTTCTGTGTTCTCTCGTCCCCTGGGGAAACAGTTGTTCAAATAATGACTAATGGATTTATGGGAAAACACGAGCCTGGAGGGACCCATGCAGCTCTGTGGGGTCTGCACGGTGAGTTCCCAGGTGGCTTCTGTCTGTTTCCTCAGTCCCGTGTCACTGGCCTTCTCTGGCAGTGGACCTGGGTAGAGTAGGAAAATATCTGCACTTGGGTTTTCTGGATTCGGACCTTTCTTCTCCGACCTTCCAGCCTGAGGGCTGCTACCCTGAGTCTACTTCTCACTCTGGCATCCAAATGTTGTCCTAGAGATGTGTGAGGGTCCAGTTCAGAGGGTCTCAATCCTGGCTGCACAGTAGAACTCATGGCAACTTTTAAAAAATCCCAATACTTAGGAATATTTCTAGGCTAATGAAATCAGAATTTCTGGAGGAGTGATATGAGACTAGTATTTTTAGAATGATTTTTTCTTCTTCTGGATAATGAAAGAATTTTTTTCTAGGGAGACAAGGATTAAGAACCCCAAGTCATATGCTAAGCTTCCTGCGAATATCATAGTAAATGGAGAAAAGTTGAAATTGCTCCCTCTCAAATCAGGAACAAGACAAGGCTGCCCACTCTCACCACTTCTATTCAACATAGTTCTTGAAACATTGGCCATAGCAATCAGACAAGAAAATGAAATAAAGGGAATCTGCATTGGCAAGGAGGAGGTCAAACTCTCCTTATTTGCAGATGATATGATTATCTACATGGAAGACCCTAAAAACTCCACTATGAAACTCCTACAAATAATAAAAAAATTTAGCCAAGTCACAGGCTACAAAATTAACACTAAAAAATCAACAGTTTTTCTCTATACTAATAATGGACTTATTAAGCAAGAACTCAGAAAAACAATTCCATTCTCAATTGCTCAGCAAAAAATTAAGTACCCAGGTGTATACCTAACTAAGGAAGTAAAAGACCTATATAAAGAAAACTACGTTACATTGAAGTAAGAAGTTATAGGAAATACTAGAAAATGGAAAGGTATCCCCTGCTCTTGGATAGGCAACATAAATATAGTCAAAATGACTATACTACTGAAAGTGATATATAGATTCAATGCAATTCCTATCAAAATACCTACAAGTTTCTTCAAAGAACTTGAAACAGAAATCCTTAACTTCATATGGAACCAAAAGAGACCAAGAATAGCCAAAGCAATCCTGAGCGACAAGACCAAAGCAGGAGGCATTACAGTTCCAGACATCAGGCTATACTATAAAGCCATAGTTGTAAAAACAATTTGGTACTGGCACAAAAATAGACAGATAGACCAGTGGAACAGAACTGAAGATGCAGAGACAAACCCAAATACCCTCAATTACTTAATCTTCGACAAAGGGGCCAAATGCATACAATGGAAAAAGGACAGCCTGTTCAACAAATGGTGCTGGGAAAACTGGACATCCACATGCAGAAGAGTGAATCTAGCCGCACACCTATCACCATGCACCAAAATCAAATCAAAGTGGATCAAAGACCTAGACATTAAAAATGAAACACTAAACCTTCTAGAAGACAAATTAGGCAAATTTCTAAAAGACATAGGGGTAGGCAAAGACTTTCTTGACAAGACACCAAGAGCAAAAGAAATTATTCCCATTATCAACAAATGGGATCTTGTCAAATTAAGAAGTTTCTGCACAGCAAAGGAAACTATCAACATTGTGAAAAGAGATCCAACAGACTGGGAAAAAATATTTACCACCAACATCTCAGATAAGAAGCTTATAACTAGAATATACATGGAGCTGAAGAAAAGTAAGCCTACCAAAATAAAGGATCCTACTGAGAAGTGGGAAAATGAAATGAAGAGACAGTTCACCCATGAAGAAATGCAAAAGGCCAATAGATACATGAATAGATGTTCAACATCTCTAGCCATAAGAGAAATGCAAATCAAAACAATGCTAAGATACCATCTCACCCCAGTGAGAATAGCCTATATCAACAAGTCAAATAGTAATCAGTGCTGGCGTGGTTGCCGGGAGAAAGGAACCCTCCTGCACTGCTGGCGGGAATGTAAATTTGTACAACCCCTTTAGAAAGCAGTATGGAGAGCTCTCAAAAGACTAGAAATAAATATCCCATTCGATCCAGCGACACTCCTCCTGGGAATATATCCAAAAGAGGTCAAAACAACACACAACAGAGATATTTGTATACCCATGTTCATAGCAGCACAACTAACAATAGCTAAAACATGGAAGTCACCAAAATACCCACCAACAGACCAGTGGATACACAAATTGTGGTATTATACACAATGGAATACTATGCATCAATAAAGTCCAACAATGTGGAGACTTTTACGGGCAAATGGAAGAAACTTGAGAACATCGTGCTTAGTGAAGTGAGTCAGAAGAAGGTGAAACATTGAATGGTCTCTCTGATATGAGAGTCCCAGAGCACAACTCTTACGGAATTTAAAACGAAAGCCAGTGAAACGGGGTGGGGGGGGGGGTTGGGTAGGGGAGGAAGGAGGTTGGGGTAGGGGGAGGGAAAAAAGGAGAGTGGGAAAGCCCTTGTCACCTTGACAAGATACATATGTGCATAAAGTGCTCAACTCCATTGTAAACCTTAAATTTTGCACGTATACATATCAATAAAATGGGAAAAAAGAACCCCAAGTCTACCATCTTTTAAAATTTTATTTATAAAGTCTTTTCTTTTCTTTCTTTCTTTCTTTTCTTTTCTTTTCTTTTCTTTTTTTTTTTTGAGACAGGGTCTTGCTCTGTATTCCAAGGATGGTCCTGAACTCACTACGTGAGGCTGGTGTCATGACCTCATGACAATTCTCCTGTCTCAGCCTCCAGAGTACTGGGATTACTGGCATTTGCCATCATGCCTGGCTTATGTGGTACTGGAGGATTGGACCCAGGGCCTTGTGTTTGATAGGCAAATGCTAAAAAATCTTTCTTTTTACTTTTTTTTTTTTTTTGAAACTGGGAATTGAGCTCAGAGCCTTCACAATGACCTACTTCCCCAGTCAATGCCAACCCCCACCTTTTTTTTTCTTTTTAAAATTTTTGATTTTGAGACAGGGTATTATTATTAAGTCATCAACTTGCCTAACCTCAAATTTATAATCCTCCTGCCTCAGCCTCCTAGAACACTGGTGATACAGGCTGGCATCACTGAGCCTGGCTTCTTTTCACCTTTGAAACATGATTTATTTTTATTTTCAGTACGAACATACACAGTTTCAACACTTTTATCCAGCTGCTGAGCCACTGCACCCTCGGTCAGAAGCTGTCCTTGCTGACAAGTTGTGCCAAGGGGGCACCCCCGCCCGTCACTCCTGCGTGCACATGCCTTTGCTGGGCCATGCACTCCACCGTTCAACGGGCAGACTGAGCTCTGTGGCTGTGAGTGAGGCCACGGGGTGGAGCTCTGTGTAAGAGCAGTCAGGGCCCTATTTCAGGGAGCTCATAAGCTAGTGGAGGACAGATCATACATGGGTGTGAAGGATAAACAATGTGATGAAGGTGAGATGGGGGCCATTTAAGGCTTCATGGCCAGGGGGTGGCATTTACACTGAGCTCTGAATGACCATGGAAAGACCTGAGGTGAGGGGCATTCCTGGCAGAGCAGTTGGCTAGGGCAGAGGACTGAAGTTGGAAATGAAGATGGAGAGTCAGAGCCACAGACTGGAGGCTGACGTGGTGAAGGGAGGAGAATAGTACCAACGAGGTGGTGTCAAATATATGGGACTAGATGGAGTAAGGCCAGTTTCAAGGTAAGAAATTTGGATTTTATTCTAAATTTTATTCATTTATTTAAACCGGATGATTTTAAGTAAGAAACAGATATGTTGTGTAGTTTGAAAAGATCTCTTTCAGAACAGTAGCTATAATTCTGCCTTATCAATAGTTATTAATACACTAAATGGATTAAATCTTTTTTTTAACGTGCATAGAAGGATGGATTAAAAAACATGATCCAACTTTATTTGTTGGATATAAGACATTCACTTTAGATCCGAAGACACAAATAGTTTGAAAATCTATTCAAGACTTTTTTTTGGCTACTCAAGAAAATAAAACAAAAGGCAATTTCCAATTGGAAAGGAAAACTATTCACAAGTGAAACAATTTGGAAAATTAATTGGAAAGAAAAACTATTCACAAGTGATATGGTCTCATAGGTAGAACATTCTATAGAAACCACCAAAAAACTATTAGAACCAATTGATGAGATTAGCAAAGTTACAGAATACAAACTTGATGTATAATATGTCAAATTTCTATACTCTTGCAATGAAGAGAGGGAATTAAGAAAGGATTCAGTTTATAACAGCATCAGAAAGAATAAAATACTTAGAAGTAATTTAACCAAAGAAGTGTAGCACGTGTACATTGCAAATTATAAAGTATCACCAAAAGAAATGTTAAAAAAATCTAAATAAACAGAAGAACATCCCACACTCATGGATTGAAAAAATTTAATATCATTAGGATGGTGATGCTTCCTACACTAATCTACAAACTTAATGAAACCCCTACAAAAACAAAAATCCTAACAGCCTTTTTTTTCTGTAGATGTGGAAAAGCTGATCTTATAATTCACTGAATCTCAATAAATTCTGAAAAACCAAAATGCTTTTAAAAATGAGTAAAATTGGAAGGCTCCTGTTTTTCAATTTTAATGATAACAAAGCTATAGCAATCTTGACAGTGTGGTGTTGGATTACGGAGAGACATATGGAGTGATGGAACAGAATCAATAGTCCAGACGTATAATTATACTTCTATGGTCAATTAATTTTCAATAGGGATTATGAAGTTGTTCAATGGAGAGAGTATATTTTTCATAACAAATGGTGCTCAAACAACTAGATATTCACATGTAAAAGAATTAATTTGGATCACTACCTCATACCATGTACAAAAACTAATTCAAAATGGATCAAATCACCTAAATATAAGAATTAATACTATAAATTTTTGAAGAAAACATAAATTTACATGATCTTGGATTAGACAATGGTTCCTTAGCTATGATAAAGAACAAACAGCCAAAGAAAAATAGTGAAATTGGTTTTTTATCAAAATAATTCTTTTGTGTGTGCTATGGTTTGGATCTTGAGTGTGCCCCAAAAGTCTCATGTATTTGTAACTGTGTGTAATTGGGAGGTAGGGACTAGCTGGAAGGAGCAGATGCTTGGGATTGACCCAGAAAGATTGTGTCAAGTTACTGAGACTGAAGTGGTGCCCTAAGCAGAGCTTTCAGATGTGTGTTGTTGACTTGCAGATGAGGAAGTGCACCAAAGGTACCCACCTTGGCAGTGAAGGGCCCAACAGGCAGCTCGAAATAAATAAAGAAAAAAAAAAAGAAGAGGAAATATTGTTACAGCTTCATCCTGGGAAGGCTCTAGCCTTGCCTATGTTGGCTTGCTCCTGCTTCCCTTGGCTTCTGTCTGCACTGGGGCGAGCAGCTCTCCCGCCTCTGCCCTGTGCTTCTACTCTTGCTGGCTGCTCATGAATGGAACATGAGACCTTCTTAAACTGTGAGCTAAATAGATCTTTTCTCCCTGAAATTGTGGATGTTGGTATTCTGTCCTAGCAGCGAATAAGTAACTAAGACAGTGTGTGTCCTAGGACACTACTGAGAGAGTGAAAAGGTGTCTCACTTTCTCCTTGTAGTGACAGGATACCTGACATCTACAACTTCAGTGAGGAAAGATTTATTTTAGCTCACAGTTTCAGAAGGTCTCACACAGCCCACTCATGGCAATGGCGGAAGGACATGGCAGAGGTTGGACAGCTAATGAGGCCTTATAGACAGAAGCCAAGTGAGGCAGGAGCCAAGAGAAGGGAGGAGAGAGTTGATGTCTGGATACTTAGGCAAAGGCCAGTTTCCCAAGGAGCTGTAACAATGTTTCTTCATCCTTCCTTTACTTAGTTCAAGCTGCCAGTCTGCAGCCCCCTGCTCCTCCCCCCTCACCCCACACACACATCAGGAGCATACCAGGTGAGTGTCCCTTCCTCCCTTCCTGGCCCACGTGTCAACAAACACACACCTGAAAGCTCTGCTCTGAGCTCCACTCAAATCTCAATAACCTGACATAATCCCTTCAGTCTAAACCTCAAGCATCTGCCCCCTCCAGCCAGGCCCTATCTCCCAATAACCCACATTCCAGTTCCAAATCACAAGAAAAAGTCACTCATACAATGAAAGAAAATATTTCCAAATTGTGTATCTGACAAGAGTCTAGCATCCAAATATATAAAGATCTCTTTTAACTCAAAGTAGAAAAACAAACCAATTAAAAATGATCAAAGTTTCTGAAAAGACATTCTGCAAAGAGGAGACACAGAAAGAATACATGTAAAGATGCTCAGTACCACTAACCCCTGACTGCTTGTTAGTCATTCTCACCCAAACCATGAGATACCACTTTCTACCCACTAGGACTGCTGCAGTAAAGAAGCTGATAAACAGCAAGTACTGGCAACAATGTGGAAAAATTGGAATGTTCATATTGTTTGGTGGGACTGGAGAATGATCAGCTATGTGGAAAACTATTTGGCAGTTCCTAAAAAATGAAACATCAAGTTACCATATGGCCTGGTATTTTACTCCTAGGTATGTATCTGTATGTTTACATCAAAACTTATAATGAATCCTCACAGCAGCATTATTCATACCAATCGAAAAGTGGAATTAACGATCAATTAATGAATAGACAAACACAATGTAGTATATTCATACATGGGAATATTATTCAGCCATAGGAAAGAATAACATAAATACATTGGGGTACCTTAAAACACTATACTAAGTGAAAGAAGCCAGAAAAAAATGGCTGTGCATTGTATGACTTTGTTGATATGAAATGTACAGGTTGGAAAGCCCACACAGACGGAAAGCAGAGGCATGCTTGACGGGGGCCAGAGAGAAGGAAGAATAAGGAATGATGAGTAAGAGGAGCAGGTTTCTCTCTGGAGTGATGAAAATTTCTGAAATTAGGTAGTGTTGATAATTGTGCAACATTATGAAAGTGCTACAAACTATGAAAGTGTACTTTTTAAAACTGCATTTTGTGGCATGTCAAGATTTATCTAAAGAACAAAAACAGAACACCAAACTTGTGCCTATCATGTTGAGGATGAATCGGGAGCAGCCAATGAGTGGGAGCTGGGAGTTGGCCTTGGGGAGCAGTTGCAGCCATGGTCAAGGTGTAGATCTGAAGGGAGCCCCAAAGCCCACGTGCCAAAGGATTGGTTACCAGCCTGTGGTGCCGTTGGGAAGCGGTGGAACCTTTAAGGAGGTGTAACTTAGGGGAAGGAAGTTAGGTCACTGAGTGTGTGCCTTGCAGGGGCCATGGGGAACCAGCCCTTTCCTGTCTATCTCTTTGTTTCCTGGCCACCATGAGATGAGCAGACTCCCTCTGAGAGATGTTTCCACCAAGAAGTATTGAGCTGCCACAGGCCCAAAGCAACAGGGCCAAGAAACAACGAGAAGAAACCTCTGAAATTATGAGACAATATAAATCTTTTCTCCTTTTAAGTTAATTTACTTCAGCTATGTGTCACAGTAACTGTAAGCTGACTAAGACAACTCCCACCAACTGAGCGGACGAAGTGATAAAGGTGTCCACTTATAACACTTGTGTATCATATGCCAGTTGTAGCTTCGCCTCAGAGCATTCCCGCTCCAGATGGCAGATGATGAGAGACGATGGTGGTTTGGACCCACAGGTGGCAGGCAGTGGAGACACATGAAGTGATGGGCTAGGATGCACTTTGGCAGAGATAACTGTAGGACTGCTATAAAACTTCTCAGAGAATATCCCATGGGTCTCCCAGCAAGACTGTGCTAAGGCTAGATTCTTCAAGTACCTAACTAGTGCCTACTGCATGTGTCCTGTGTGCCAGCTACTTTCCCAGGTACTGAGAAATGCTGCAGTGAGAAGGCACCACTGACCCGTCTTTTTCCTACGTTCTCATGGAGTTCACACTGCAGTGGATGAGGCATTATTTGTAAAGCAACAAAAAGCTGGATACAGTATACGGTCAAAGTTGTTAGGGTGGTGCCAGGATTGCTGGTTTCTCTCTCCTTCTGGTGCCCCACTGAACATACAGACACACGGACACAGGACGTATTTGGGCACACAAGTGGAGTGATGTCTGAGTGGAATCAGGTTATTTTTTTTTTTCAGCATTGGAAATTGTACCTAGGGATTTTGCACTGAGCTAATTCCCTAGCCCCTTTAAAAAGCTAACTTTTTAGACGTGGTCTGACCGAGTCACTGAATCCCCAGGCTGGGCTTGAACTTGTGATCTTTGTGTCTCAGGATTCCAGGTTGCGGGATTACAGATGTGCACCCCCAAGCCCACCTGAAGTCACGTGTGATACACTGAGGTGGAAGCTTTAAAGCCACATATTCTCTCCTTTTGAAACAGAGACTGTCCCAGAAGGTTCACCTCCAGCTGTGCCTCAGAATGAGGACACTGTGGGATAAATGCTACAGTCTACCCTGATGTACAAGTGCTGCGATCAATAAAGAACCTTTACTGCTTTAATCCACTGAAGACTGCCTTTTGTTACCACAGCAAAGCCCAGCACGGTTTGACTAATACGTGTTCTCCCTGTTTTGGGACCTCTGAAAGACATTAATGAACACTCTGGATCCATAAATTAGAAGATTAAGTCTTGTGTCAAAGCACAGTAATCCAAACTCAAAACGAAGGCCTTAGACAATCCTCAAGAATGCACTGTTGCTTTCAACCTACTCTGTGTTTTTCTTCTAGATCTGACTGTGGACTCACCAGCTGCAAGCTAGTTAATGTGGTCCTTTATGGAGGTATTACTCTTGCCATTAAACTCTATGTTTTAAGGGTGATATGCAGAGCATGACACACATGGGCACCCCACAATGCCAAGGGAGCACCCCAGTGGCACACTATCTACAAAGAGGTGGGTTGCTTGAAATTCACATACAGAAAAGATAGAAGGCGTGCTGGGGGTGAAATGCGGTGTCAGAGCAATTGTCCAGCATGTGAGGATCCTGGGTTTAATCCCTAGCACTGAGGGGGAAGAAAAGGCTAGTAAGGCCTTGTGCAGGTCACAAAGTATTTCTGTCAACATGGAAATGTTGAGTTGGGGAAAGATAACAAAATTTGAAGAGCTCTTTTTTTTCCTCAAGAATTGAATGACTTTAGCTAGATAAACACAGTGGTCAGAAGATGCCAGAATTTCACACAGCCTTCCAGCCCCCCTGGTCCATGGCCCATGAGAGTTTATAGTAAGTTAACTGTCCTGTGAAAAGCACATAGGTAGGAAGAGACAGAATTGTCAGGTTCAGGGCTGTGGCAATTCGTTTTGGCTTCATGTGCCAAAGGGCCTCTAGCTCACGTGAGGAGGACGATGCAACAGACTGCAATCTCCTATACGTGTAGGTTGCCTCTGGACCTGAGGTGTTCTTGAAAGGTGGCTGTGGCTGGCAGAGCCCTGTGTCCACAAACTGGGCCCTGAAACATCTGTGCCCATAATGCTTATGACAGAAATAAGCCTGACCAAGCTGGGATCCGAGCCAGAACACCCATGTTTGTGGACCCCCTTAAAATGTCTCTGGCATACCATTCCAATTAAATCTCTCTTCAAGTTCTCATTTTAATAACTCAATCTGGAATTTATACCTTACCTCCCCTTCCAAAAGGCCGGAGGCAACACACAATAAAAGCCCAAATACACTAGGACAGTTAAAAATAAAGACAAATGATCGGAAAGTGCGATAATCCTCCAGGAACCTGAGATAAGATGGTTATTGCTCCTGAGTGTTGAATTTGGCTCCAGCGTCTGGCAGCCAAGGTTAAAAAGAAAACAGAGTGGCTTATCCATTATAAGGGCCTGAAGGAAGGAAGAAAGTAGAGACAAGTTCACGGGCAAGCACAGCCCATTCTCTGGCACCGCGTTCCTTGGGGATCCACGATGTGGATCTTCATCTCAGGGGCACCAAGTCACCAAGTGAACCACCGTCCTTTACAGAAGATGCTGACTCACTCTTCACTGGCAGCCTTGGGCCCAGAAATGGGCCCTTGTGAGGGTGTTTTATTGAATTAAATTGCAACTGGGCAAAGAGATTTCTTTGAGAAGCCAGCTTAACAGGCTCAGACAGATGGGCTGAATTTGGACATATGGAGGCATGGGGAGAGGGTTCCAGGTGGAAGGGACAATTTATTCAATAATATGTACCTAGCACTTGCTTTGAGCCAGGCCCTGGCTGTGGGTGCTGGGGACACACAGATGGCCTTGGCCTCTGAGGAGGTCACAGACAAGGGAGGACAGGTGCACAAATTACCAGCGTTGTGAACAGAATGAGGGACTGACAGAGTGAGATGGGTGTGTGGGACTGGGGCACTCCAGACTGCCTAAGTGGTCCAATGACCCCCGGGGATAGTTCTAAGCTGCTTCTCAAAGGTCAAATACGGATTTTATATGTGAAGATGGTATGTTGGGGGTGGGAAGGAGAATGCTCTGGGTAGACTGGACCAAGGCACAGAAGAAGACAGTGTGATGCTTCAGAAAAATACCAACAATGCAGGATGGCTGTGCACAAGGACTGGGGAGAAAACACAGGACTGGAGAGTAAAACTGGCCAAATCACTAACGGAGTCCTGATCCCTACTAAGCAGCACAGGCTCCATCCTTTGGCTAACGGAGTCAGAACTTCAGATGGCACAACCCTCCATGGGATGACTTGGCCAGCTAGCATGGCCTTTGGGTGGTAGACTTACAAGAGGCCCTCCTCTCTGGTTTCTGTGGCTTTCTGACCATTCCAGCACTAGTCAAGTTAAGGGCAGTTTGGGAAACAGGGGTTCAAAATTGGTAGCCTGTGGAGGCCAGCCCTCCCCTATTTTTGTAAGTACATGCCACACATATGGCTTCTGTGGGTGACGGGATGGCACATGGTTCCCCCTCTTGTTGCCACCTGTCTGGGGAGCAAACAGGGGAGACTTCAGGAGTGCAGGTGGCCTGGGATGTTGCCATAACGGCCACTGTGATTTGCCTGGATGTTCAATGCTCATGTTTCTCCACATCAAGACCGGTTTGAGATGGTGAGTCATGGGCCATGGTCTGCTTCTGGCTGTTCATCATGGGTAAAGATGGATGACAAGGACCTGTCCCATGGCCCAGGGCTGGTGGCTTCAGCAGTGATGACTCACCACTTGGACTGTAACCTTCAGCATCAAAACACTAGGGTCACCAGGCTGCCTGTGAGTCACCCACAAGACAGAATGGACTTGGTCTCCAGTACTCCCCAACACCAGCCATTCTGCTCTAGCTCTGCTTCAGTGAACAGTGTGAGTAGGACTTGGATAAGCTTTGTGAAGACAGCAGCTGTTTCCTGAAAAGGCCTGCTTTAGGCTTGGGGTTTTTTTTTCTCCCCTTACAAAGTAACTGTAGAGGGAGGTAAAAGATAAGAGTTAAAATTATTTAAAACTCCATGTGTTTGCATCTTCCAATATCTGTTTCCATAGAAACCAAACTGGTATAAGCCACTAATTTCAAAGCCAAGTGCAGATTCATGGTTCCAAATCCCTCACTTGCTTCTGTAAAAAGAGAATGGTAAGGTCATGAAATATGGAGGGAAGTTTGAACCCCTGGGTCCCAAACTGTCCTTAACTTGACTACTGCTAGAATGTCCAGAAAGCCATAGAAAGTGGAGAGGAGGGAATTCTTAATATATATCACTTGGCAGCCTGTGGAGGCCAGCCCTTCACTATTTCTGTAAGTACATGCCAAACACATGGCTCCCGTGGGTGACGGGATGGCACATAGTTCCCTCTCTTGTTGCCACCTGCCTGGGGAGCAAATAGGGGAGACTTCAGGAGTGCGGGTGGCCGGGGATATTGCCACAATGGCCCATGTGATTTGCCTGGATGTTCAGGGCTCACTGACTCTGGGTGTTGTCCACCATGTTTCTCCACCTCAAGGCCAGTTCAGGATGGTGAGGTAGAGGCGTGTACACAGTGGCCTAGTGAGGACAGAGGGCTTGAAAACATGAGGATCCTACACCCAAGATCACAGCTGTCCACATCATCAGTACGTACTGAATTTACTTTTGGGGGAAAATATCTCACATTATTTCTCTCAAAGGAAAGAAAATTAATCCCGTATGTATGAATGTGCACACATCCACACTGTCAATTCTTGGTCTTAATCTTGCTTGATCTAAAAGCAGCATTTGACATGGTTCATCAGGACTTCCTCCTTGAAACACTTTCTTAATTTGGTTTCCAAGATACCAAACTCATCTGATTTTCTTTCTATCAATCTCTGGGCTTCTGCCAGGTCTCCTTTGTTCTCTCTCTGTTTGTTATCTCCTTGGATTCCGAACACAGATGCCGGGTCTGTCCTTGGGCCCCTCCTCCACGACATCTCTACTCGCTCCCTGTGTGCCCTTATTGCTATCCGTCCGTATGTTGACCCAGCAAAGTTTCTATCTCCAACCCACACCTCACTCTGAGTTCCAGACCTGTATGCCCGACACCCACTCTCTGTCATCACTAGTAGCGTAGGTGCTCGAAAAAGAAGTTATTTTCCTTTTTCCCCCCAAGAATCCAAAACATATTTTACAAACCCTTTTTTAACATACTTGGCAGGTTTATCCACACCTGCTGTATCTGAAATACAGAAACAGCCAATCTTCCTATCAGCCTGCAAGCAGAGGCAGGTAGAGACACCATGTGGGAGCACTGAGCACTGGGCCAGGTCCTGAGATACCTGCCAGGCCTTGCCTTGGTCTGGAGCACTGTCTCTGGAGAGCGGCAGCCTTTTCAGATTCTCTCAATATGTGTGTGGTTCCTATCTGACCTTCTGTCGGAGGACGGCTCTCCACCCCAGGCCCCCAGCATGGAAGGCTCTCTCCTGACTACCTTTCTGATTCCCACTCCAGCATCTCCCTCCCTGGGTCCTCCTCAGGCACACACTGCCACTCTGGTCCCCAGGGCTCCAGCCAAGCCTTCTTTGCTTCTGGCCATACCTGCTCTGGCTCTGTGCGTGTACTCCCATGACTCTCATCCTCCGTGTGACAACTTCCTCCCCACATCTCCCTCTGTGGACAAACTACTCTCTTGCACTCTTTCTGCTGGGCTCATGTGCGCCTCAAGCTTCTAGCCATAGTGAGTCTTCCATGTCTCCCCTCCCATCTCTACCTCCCGCCCAAATCTGCTTCTCTCTCTGTATCCTGCCTCGGAGAAGAGGTCACTGTTTGTTACTCAGCCAAAAGCTTGGGCACAGACCTTGTTCTCTCCTTGTCTCCGCCGCTTAGCATCAATCTATCACCAAGTTTTATCACATCTGTTTCCTAAATACCTCTCAAAACCACTCACTTCTTTCTGCCTGCATTCCCACTGCTCTGTTTTAGGTCACCATCAGCTCCTGCCTGAATTATTGCAAAACATCCAGCCATCTCTGGGCCTCCAGCCTCACCTCTCCATCTGTTCTCGCCTTGCAGCCAGGGAAAATAGGAGCGTGTCACTCCCACGACCGAATCTCTTTAATTTTGAAGTTAAAACTCCTCTGCTTGGCACACAGGGCACCTAGCAATCTGGGCTCTGTGTTGTCATTTGCCCTTCTTGTTACCTCCACGTGGGCACCCTCAACTTTGGCCATAGAAAGTATTCCATGGTTTTTAAATTTTTAAGAAAACAAATATACACCTACGTGCTTAATTATGAGAAATAATTCCTGTTCAACATTACAGTGGCAATCCTTGACAATGCAATATCAAGAGAAGAGAATAAAAGGTATACAGAACGGAAAGGAAGAAATAAAATGTGCTATTTACAGATGAAATTGTTATCTCAAACTCCCAAGACTAATAGGCAATTACAGCAAGGTCGCAGGATGCTACTTTAATATACAAAAGGCAACTGCTTTCCCATATAACGGAAATGAGCAACTGAAATTTGAAATCAAAAGCACAACACTATTTTTATTAGTATTCAACCAAAGTGTAATAGATACAAAATTAACAAGCTACATACAGCATCTGTATGAGAAAATTGAAGAAACTGAAGAAAGATGATCAAGATCTAAATAAATGAAGACCTTCCATGTTCATGGATAGAAAGATTAATATTGTTAAGATGCTACTTTTCAACTTAATCAATAGATGCAATGGGCTATTAATTAAAAACCCAGCAAGTTATTTTGTGGATAACAAGACACTGAATATAAAATTTATATGTGGAGGCAAAAGGCTCAGAAGAGATAACACAGCTTTGAAGGACCAAGTTGGAGAACTGATATTCTCTGATTTCAAGGCTTTCTATAAGGGCAGAGAAATAAAAAAGTATGGCATTCATGAAAAACTGACAACTAAGTTATTGGAAGAAATCAGAATCCAAAAAAAAATCCATACAATGAGAGTCAATTGATTTATAACAAAGAGGCAAAGGCAACCCAATGGAGAAAGGACAGACTTTTTGGCAAATGGTGCTGGAACAACAGGGTTCTCACTGGCACAAAAAATAAATGTAGAGATACACCTTATACTTTTTACAACAATTAACTCAAAATGGATCATAGACTCAAGTGCAAAAGAAAAAAACGAGAAACTTTAAGAACAAAAGAAAATCTAGGTGACTATGGATTTGACAAGGTTTTACATTTAACATCAAAAACATGATCCACAAAAAAGAAAACTGATAAGTCAGATTCAATTAAAATAAAAAAATTTCAGCTCTGCAGAAGACAAGGCTAAGAGAATAAAAAGATGAATTATAGACTAAGGAGAAAATATTGGCAATACATGTGTCTGGTGAAGAACTTGTATTCAACATATATAAAGAACTCCTAAAACTCAACAATAAGAAAATAGATAAGTTAACTAAAAAGTGGGAAAAATTCTGAACAGATATTTCATTAAGAATTATATATAAGTGGCAAATAAGTATTTGAAAATGCTCAATATCACATTTCATTGTGAAGTTATAAATTAAAACAACAAAATGATGTTACCACATACCTATTAGTACGGCTAAAATCTAAAATGCTGACATCAAATGCTGACAAGGACACGGAGCAATAGGAACTCCCAGTTATTGGTGGTAGAAATGCAAAATGATGCAGCAACTTTGGGAAACAGTACACACATAGTCCAGCACTTATTCTCTTAAATCTTTGCCTCAATGAGTTGTAAACTTAGTGTCACACCAAAAACTACACATGAATGCCTAGACCACAGCTTTATTCATAGTTGGCCAAACCTGAAAGCAATTAAAATATCCTTCAATAGCTGAATGGATAAACAAACCATGGTACATCCAAACAAGGGAATAGCAACCAATGTTAAAAAGAAACGAACCATTAAGCTATGGAAAGACATAGAGGAATCTCACACACGTTACTTCTTGAAAGGAACCAGTATGGAAAAGCTATGAATGATTTGATTTTAAGTATAAGACATTCTGGATCAGGAGCTGCCAGGAGGAAAGGCACAGGGCACAGGGACATTGAAGACAATGGGTGGGTGTGTTCTGTGTGATACCACAGTAATGGACACATGACGTTCTGCATTTGGCAAAGCCCACAGAAAACTGTGCAACACAAACAACAATCTCTACTGTAATTTACGGACTCAAGTGAAGAGTAGTATATCAGTATTAGTTCATTATTTTACAAAGGAACCACACAATATAAGGTATTGCTAAGAGAGAAAACTGTGTGATGGTGATATGGGAAATATATGGAAACAGCATTTTTGTTAATTTTTCCTATAAGTCTAAAACTGCTCTAAAAATAGTCTATCAAGTATAAAATTTTTAAAAAGTGATGTACAAGATACTACTACACCTGGATGTTTTGAAGAATAACTTTGCCAGAACCCTATAGACTCTAACTTTCCCAAAGATATCCTCCCACCCCACCTGCTGCAAGGTAACTACTATATTGATTTTTGTATTACCAGTTGTCCTTTTTCTTTCTTTGTAAAAAGCTTACCACCTTTGTACATATCCTTAAACAGTATTTTTTCCCCCTGGCCTTTGAACTTTAGGTGTGCAACAAACAAGCAAACAAACAAAATCCCAAAACAAACTTTGGCTATCATCTATGATTTGCTGGTTTTGCTCATCATCATGTTGCTGAAACTTAACTGAGCTGCATATCTGGCTGTGGTCGTTAATTCCACAGCTGTGTAGTGTCCCCTTGTTGAAAGTGCCATAGTGCAACTATCCATTCTGCCGCCGAGGCACATCTGGAACTCTCCCAGTTTGGAACTACTTTGAGCTGGGCTGCTGTGAACACCCATGCCAGGGTCTCCCTGAGCACACATGTGAGGCTATCTCCAGGGATGTGCCCTCGCAGACTGTGGGTTACGTGTGCATCAACATGTTTTCCAAGAGACTAGTGTACCGGCTCCCCCACTGTGTAGTCTTCCTCTGTCTCGAGTCCTCCCAGGACTTGATCACTGGGATAAGCTGCCTGCTCTCTCCAAATGCACCTGCCTAAAGAACAGTCCCATCTCCTTTGCCTGGCCCTGTGGAGGCCAGATGGAGACCTCATCTCAGGCTTTCCAACACTCAGACTTTTCCCATCACGCTGTCTTGAGTGGGATGTGAATTAGCTGTGAAGAAGTCTGTCCTCTCTGCTCCTCTGAAGGTGCCTGAAGGCAGGGCCACATCTCATTCACCATGGTCTCTCACAGGGCTGGATGCACAGCTGGCTGGTACTATGCATTTACTGACTTTTGTTGAATACATAACGGTGAGGCCGGAGTCAGCCTGGGGCTCACAGGAGGCCGGGCTAGGGGCTGTCATGACCCATAGATAAAGGCTTGGCAGTGATGTGGAGGCCATGGGGTCAGGCTCCAGGGTCACAGCCAAACACCAGCCTGCTCTAAGGCAAGTGTGCAGCCCTGCAAGGGAGAAGAGATAGAGAAACCCGGACCTTCCTCTCAGGGAGACTTTCTCCCAGTATGCGCAGGCAGCATGCCGTCACCTGAATCCAGCCTGCATCACTCACAGGCCCTGTGATTTGGGTTGAAGCCACACACTGAATGTCTCTACGCCTCAGTTTCCTCTTTTATAAAATGGAGGAAATAATACCTGCTATCTCACACTATTATAAAGATTAAATTAAATGACTTCATATTTGTAAAGTACTTAGAACCTCTTTCATGGGTCCTTCCTGGCACTCTCAAGCCCTTTGGCCTGTCACCAGGTGCTGCACTCTGAAGTAATACTGATTTGCCTGTGTGTTGTGTTTGATTTGGCCCTGACCTGGGGAAGCTGGTGGTCTAGGAGGTGCATGTGAGCAGGGTACTCTGATGGGGCCTGTGAACTGAGGACACATCTCCACAGTAGATAACCCTGGCACTGAAGCTCCATCCATTTACTTGGCAGAGAAAGTTCCAGAAGTGGGCATGGCAATGACAAAGGCTTGGAGGTCCTAGGGTGTTCAGAGAGCCCAGAGTGCACCAGGGTGTCTGGGAAGGTGGAGAGGGACACACCACAAAGACTGATCCTTCCCGCAAGCCCAGGCTTTTTTTCTGGAGCTGAGGATTGTGGGAAAAATGGCTCCAAGAAAGACTTTAGGACATCTCACTCCTGGGCATATTGTTCAATCATTGCATGGTTCCTGACAGAAGAGAATCTGTGAGAAACCAGAGGACAGCTTGGCATCATTTGGTGGAAAAACGTCAGTAAACCAGCAGGGCCGTGGGTCGAAACATCAAAGGGCTCTATTACCATGGCAACAGAGTGACACGGCAACCCTAAAATAAGAGCAGAAAGAGAGGAGCTGGCCAAAAAAGGTTCAGAGAGAAATCTTAGCAAATAGCATCAGGAAACAGAGATGCATTATGCGGGTCTTGCCTTGGACAATCTAGGTGGCCCTAGGCAGAACCTTCCCCTTCTCCAACTCAGTTTCCTCCTCTGTGCAAAAATGCCCTTCCATTTTGAGAACCATTGCCTTGGGGGTCTCGAGTGTGTGCTCAGGCTCACGCATGAAGCCAACAAGAGCAGCAATACTAATTAAGCAGCAGAAGGAAGAAAGGTCAGACCTATTTCCTCAACAGTACAATGAGGGGTCCCTAACCATAACACCTACCTCAAACAACTGCTGTGGGGATTAACTAGCACAGAGTGCAACTATCATTCTTGTCCTTATCCCTGTCACCATCACCACCATTGTCATCATCATCATCACTATTACCACCGTTCTGGCTATTGTCACCATCACCCCAGATCCCACCTAGGCCAGGCCAGCTGGTCAATGACAGCTCCTAGTGTTGACATCTGTCTGCATTCGTAACCTCTGGCGCTGATCAGGGAATTCCTCTGGTATTAAGTGGGTGGAGCAATGCTCTTTTGGCACCGGTGCATGATGAATGGCAATCACATGTCCCTTCCCCTGTGGAAGGCCTTAGGGAACTTAGTTCCTACCCCCCTATGCCCATGGGCACAGTCATTATCAATTCTATCTTCTTTAAAGGTCAGGTTATAACTGTCCGGAGCCCTGCTTCCTCCCAGGATGTACATGAAGGTGGCCCCTGAGAGGAAGGGGCCCGTCCTCGATCTGGTTCCTGAAGAGCCTTCTCTGATGTATAAATCCTTTCTGGGATGAGTACATCCTTTGTCTTTGTTAACAAACGAAGTTGGATATTTTCTTTGCCTGAAAATCATTTTGTCTAAGATAGGGCCCATGTCCCCAGTACACAGAATAATTATTTAAAGTTTACTCTAAGAATATACATTAAAATCCAGTAAAAGATTTCCCTAAGGATACAGAGAGAGAGAGAGAGAAACGGTGAGCCACACTGTCTCTGTAGAATTTGCTACCCTGTATGGAAATTATACCAAAGAGCATACCCCAGTACAGCCCACTTTTTTCCACAAAGGCATTGTCAGCTATTGCAGGAAGAAGCCCACATAGTCCTCTCCCAATATCTGAGGTCTTTCCCAGCCCAGAGAACCCCAGGAATACCAGTGTGAATTCAGAGCAAAGCTAAATACAAGGCAATTAAAAATATACACAATGGTACTTTTACGCACGGCTCTTTTTCTTAACAACAAATACCTTAAAGCCAAGGCATGAGAAGTATTATATTCAGTATCACGTAGAATATCACAGCAATTAGAAGGAATACCAGATGCTTATTTTCTAGGAACACAGTTTAGGGGACATCCCTGAAGGGAGGGATGCAAATGCACTGTAATGTCTGAATCAAAAGCCTGTGAGAATGGGACATCTACAATATCTGACAGTGTACTCTTCAGTAGCCTAATATTTCCACCTTATATTTGGCCTTCCTGAAATGATATATGTCCAAGGGGATGAGAAAGAATTAAGGAGGTGTCAGCAGTCTGGCAGTACAACATCTCCCTGTCCCTACACCTACAGACGCACCCTGCAGGCCTCCCTCTACTTGTGGGGCTGCTTACCTCCATGCTGTACCTCTCCACCGTCCTTCGCAGGGGGTCTACGGCCTGCCAGCAGATCAGGATGCACAGGTCGATAAGCAGCATGCCTCCCACGATCACTAGCAGTTTCTGGTCCTTGATAATCTGGAGAAGGGAGGAGCAGAGCAGTGCAGATGAGAGAGCATGTTCTGCGATGGTAGCTCAGGACCATGCCTGCATCACGGGTTTCCAGACTGAGAGTCTCCAGAGATACTCTCTCACCCACAGGTAAGTCCAATCGAGCTCCTTTTTGTGGCATTCAAGGCCTTTCACAAGTCTGGCTCTACCACTCCCCAAACGCGCACGTGTACTCTCTTGAAATCTGGCCACTGCTAGTCTCTGGCATGTGGCAGCTACCTAAAAGTTTGACTGGGTGGAACAGAGAAGGAACAGAAAAGGAAGGACCAAAACTCCTCAGCGGTCTTTGCAGCCTGGGAACCCATGTGATGCTGTAAGATTAACACCCTCTTTACATCTGTTGAAAGGTAGGGGTCTGGGGACCAATGCCGTCACTTATAATTTAGTCACTGTGGACTTATGCTTCCCATCCCCCCAACCACCATAGAGAAAAAAATGAATGTGATGAAGTCCTTCTGGAAAAGATTCATAAAAAATTGAGACAGAAACATAAGAAATGCCATCGGTTTGGCTCTTAATGATTCAGGCCATTTAAAAAGGAAAAATAGAAATGCAAGAGGCCTCACTGTGGCCAAATATGAAGAGAACGAGAGGAAAGGGTTGTGGAGTTACTGCCAAAGAGAACGAATCTATCCAGACCATTCTATATGGGGGTGTGGTGTTTGCAGTGGCCTCTTTATAAGCCTTCAAGAAATGCTCAGTGAACCATTGGTGCTTTGCACAAACCTGGCTTCACCCTAGCCCTCTGAGGAGCCAGGCAACTCCCTGTGGCCTTGAGAGACTGGGCCAACACGAAAAAATATGCCCAAAGAGTTCATAACTCCAAGGACAGGGCGAAGAGGCCTCTGTAACTTACTGCTGGCTCCTGCCCCTTAGATGTCCCACCCACCCCACTTTCTGCTGGTGCAGTCCTACCCTGTCTCCAAGTCTGGGCAAGCAGCTCCTCCTCTGTGAATCCGTGTGCACCTTGCATGGTGCACAAGAAGACCTTGTGAGAGGACCACCAGAATTCTCTCTTGTAAGTGGTAAAAGTGAGGTCCTTCCACTGTAAGGCTCAAGCAGGACTTTGAGACGGAAGGGGACAGAGGAATTCAGAAGGGCTTGACAGTATGTGAACCTGGGTTAGGATCTTGGCTCCACTTCTTGCTATTTGTGTGGTCCTGGACAAATCACTTCCTCTCCTTCTCACTCTGCATTTCTCATTTATGTAATGGCCAGGAATGTAAAGGGAGGAGTAAAGGTTCATGCACTGTTCTCTGGGAATGGTCTAAAAGTTTGGAGGTAAGAGACCTCATTTTAATCCCAGTTCTTGCCAAATGGGATCTTAGGCAAGTAGTTTAACTTTTCCAGGCCTCACTTCTCCTCCTTGATAATCTAAGTGATTCCCAGGTTACACAGTTGGATTAGGATAAAATGAGATGCTACATAGAAAGTACCTACCACGGAGGCCGGTACAGAGACGGTGAAGGAAAGGTAGCTGCTTGTGTTTCGGCAAGGAGGATTTTGTGTTTATGTGTGGGACAGTGACATCTAGGGTCAAAGTGTGATACTGCACCTCAGCTCTACGAGACAGGGCTAATCAACAGATGCGTCCCATTGTGGGAAGGTCCCGAAAGTAAGAGGCAAGAACATGTCTCATTTCTTTTTGGCACCATTTTCAATGCCTGACACTTGGCCAGTTGAATAGTTATAAACTACATTTCATCTATTAACTGTGGAAATGTTTCATGAGTACCTACACAGAGTCAGTCTAGAGAATGGGGGTGCAAAAATAGATGAAAAATAAACAACTTGCTCTTATGGAGTATGCATTTAGAGAGGAAGACTGAATAATTAAACACACATGTGCATATACAAAGTACATCACCAAGAAAAGATGATTTAAATAAACTTAAAAGAATGAAAGTGAGGAGGGAAACGATAAACAGCACTGCCCTGACACACAGATCTGAACCCCAGAAAATCCTTGCACTGGGCAAGGCCACCTTCTGATTCTCACCACACTCTCTGTTTTCTTTCTTCCTACTTTTCCAGGTTTCTCCTCAAAAGCTGTCTCCATATCTCTCTGGGTTATGTGAGTATTCCTTGAAGTCATCACATACAGCCCTGTCTCTGGGCGGGGAGGCTCCCAGGGCAGTGCTGTTCATATTGAGAGATGGACGCAGTGATCATGCACCTGGTTCTGGAGTCACATCTGACCTTGAGGTGAACTAGTTGTGTAATCTTAGGTAGTCCCCTGACCCCGCTCAGCCAAGTTCCTCATGTACAAAATGCAGACATAACCATACAAGCTACATTAGATGGCCACAGCTCGGCTTCCAATAACTGTTCAGCAGAAGCCAGCTACATTTCTAAATGTCTCTTCTCACTGTTGTTTATTTAGGTTAGCAAACTACAGATCTCGCTCATTGCCTGGTTTTGTAAAGTAAAGTTTTACGGGAACTCTTTGCTTACGTATTTGTCCTGGGCATTTCCTTCTATAAATCAGAGAAGAACAGCTACAAAAGAAAAAGTGGGGCCTGCAAAATCTCACCTATTTACTCTCTGTTTCTTTACAAAGGAAACTTGGCTGATCCCTGGTTTTGGCAAAAGAACTTTAAAAATATTTCTAATTAAAAAAATAACTTCAGATTTTAGATTGATCCAGACCAGCTCATTGCACCATGCGTTTTCCTGTCCTCCTGCCATCCTGGCTGATGCTTTGAGTGGTAGTAAAGATCCTCTCTTGGCGTTTCTTTGGGCCGAGTCCAGATGAAGTTCTGAGAGGATGGCCTCAGACACTTCATTGTTTGTACCAGTACCAAGTCCTATTTGTCCTCAAAAACATCTGCCCTCAGAACATAAGGTCTCATCTCTGAGCTACTGCTGCATCTCAACACTCCAATTTGGTTCTAGGGAGAGGCAGAGTAAAGACTGCAATCGGCTTCTCATTTACAGTTTTATGGCTGGGCTTTAGAAAAGATGGTAATATGCTATAAAAATGCTGAATTTGGGGAACATTAACTCACCATGCGTCAATACTTTTTGTAATAGGCTTCTTTTCCTCTAACATCTTTTAAAAAGTGGCCCTATGGGGTGATACTTGTGTATTTGTGTTTGGGGAGGGCCTGCCATCATGGGTGGAGAAGAGGGGTGGAGGCTGTGGAAAGGATAAGAAGACCATAATAAAAAAGACCTATGATTGCATTTGTAACTTGATATAAAGCTTGCATGTGCATCTGCAGATAAAAAAGCTAAGGGGCCTCCCAGGAAAGTCTCAAACTTCCTAAAAAAATTCAGTTGAACAAGTCAGTTGCACAAGCAGAAATATTATATGAATCAGCTTATGTGAAGTTCTTAGGGGAGTCAAACTCAGAGACAGAGAGTAGAAGTGTCTGGGCTGGGGAGAAGGAAAAGGGAGTGAGTAACTACGAGTAATTCCAGGAGCAGGCTAGATCTAGGAAGCCAAAGTGGAGAAGTGGAATTTACATAGAACAGTCAGGGACCAGATTAAATTGCAAAGTTTAGGCAGCTGTGGCCAAAAAATGGGGCTCTTCTCCATGATTCTAGATTTTTATATAGCCAAAACTGAGGTTTGTTTTGTTTGATTAGCTTCTTAAATTATGGCAAAATGCAGGTAACATGCAACTCACCAACTTAGCCACTTTTAAACGGTCAGTTCAGTGGCATTTACTGAACTGAGGGGAAGGTGACTTTGTGGGACTGGAAGTCTCTAATGTCAGCATCCTCCCCGGAGGTGGGGGAGCTAAATCCCTCTCTGTGGAGCTTACTGCTCTTACACCCTTCCTGTCTCAGACGTCGTCACTCCACAGTCCTTGATGTCACTCCCTTGCTGATCTGATCCCTCCTCACCGTCACAGCTAGAGCCCTGTGACATAATGACAGTCCTCTGGTGCCCATCTCTCTTACCTTCTAGTCTGACCTTGCATTCCTCTACACTTTATCCCCAGCTACACCTGACATCATCATCTGTAAAAAGTAAAACAGTAAGAAGTGTAAAAAAAGATTCTGAAAGTCTAAAATTAAAAACAAAAAGTAAAATGAAAGTGTGTGAGCACTTGTCTCCTTCCCTGTGTGTCAGACAAGGCCTTTTCCAGGACACCCGGGCGGGCCCACCACAAGCCTGAGCTCCATGGTCTGTGCAGCCCCTATGGCAGAACCAGTGTGCCCTGTTAGGCTCCAGCTGTACAGCAGGAAAGGAGTGAAGCTCTGGTCCCTGGAGACCGCGTCCCATTGTTGCCCACACAGAGCCTGCAGACACTGAATTCCTGAAGTTTCCCCTGCCATGTTTTGCTGGCGGTGGCCAGACAATCGAGCATCCCTGCTCAGCAATCACACGAGTGATGGGACGTAAAGGCCAGCTCTTTATCACAGATGACAATGAGGATGAATCACATATTAACACAAAGGAATCAACCCTGTGATTCTTCTAAAGCCGTGGGAATTGTCACAAACAGCAGAGCAGCTCTCTACCCACAGCTGCAGAACAGGAGGCCTGGGGCCCCTCACACTCCCCTTGCTTCAGAATCACCTGCCTGGACGTCCCTAGGGACACAGGTTCTTGGGCCCCACACTAGGATTCTGGTTGTTAGGGTTCTGTATTTCTGAAAAGCCTGGGTGAGGGCAGTCCACACCCTGAGCTGACCTGTTCTAAGCCAGAGGCAGTTCGTTTGTTTGTTTGTTCTGAGGAATTGACCCTGGGGCCTTTGCTCTAAGCCATACTCCTGGCTCATTTTTATATATTTTGAGACAAGGTCGATAAGTCTGGGCTTGAAGTTACAATCTTCCTGCTTCAGCATCCCCAGGGTGCTGGGCTTACAGACGTGTGCCACCAAACCTGACCAGGTCAGAGGTCTTTAATGTGGGCTTATATTGATAGCCTGGCCTTTTCTTTCTACGGGTGCTGAATTCACAGATTCAATCAATTGCAGACGGTTTACTATGTAGTTAGGCCTATGGTGATACATCTGTCCTAAACACATACAGGCTGCTTTTTCTCGTAATTATTTCCTAACAATGTAGTACAACAATTATTTATATGGCATTTGCATTATATTAGATATTACAAATCATTTAAAGTATATGGGAGGATGTGTGTAGATTATATGCAAAGACCATGACGTTTTATATAAGGACTTTAGCACTGAAAGATTTTAGCATCCTTGGACATTCTGAAACCCATTCCAAGGATATCCAGGGATGGCTGTATCCCCCTGGGAAAGTATAAAAACTAGTTGTCTAGCCCCAGCCCCAGCTCCAGCCCCAGCCCCAGAGCCTGGAGTTCAACTGGCCTGGCTTGGGACACTTCTTAATAGTTTTCAAAAGTTGGACTAGACTGTAAAGTGCAGCCAGGGTAGAGAACAACTAACTGGAAGGCCAGGCTGCTTTTGCATCTTACACAGGAGAGTTGTCGTCAGTGCTGCTGGGCCCTGGGAGCAGCAGCGGGTGCACACAGGGAGTGGGTGGCGAGTCTGGGCTTCCTTCCTTCTAAATACAGTGTGCAATTTCCTTGAGGTAGCCTGGGTGTGGGCAGGGGCCCCACCTAAACCGGTGAGGGCAGGGGCCTGGGGCTCCCAAAGCAGGCCTGGCAGTGGGGAGGAGGATGGAGGGCCTGGGGTGACAGAAACCCTTGGCACCAGGCAGACGGCACAGAATCGCAGCTTTGGGATAATGCTATTGCAATACAACCCCATCTACCGGTAAGAGAACAGAGGCACAAAAGGTGAAGAGGGACTTTTCCGAGGTCATGTGGCAGGTGGGCTTGCTGTCTGCTGCTGGCACCAGAAAATGAAGATGCAAAACACGAGTTTCTGGGCACAAACGGAACAAGAGCCCGTGTTCCTAAGCTGAGCGGCCTGCAGCGCAGGGGCTGCCAAGGAATGGCCTTTGGTAAACATGATACACTCACAACAGGGGTGTAATACGGGGCGGGGGAGAGACTGAGGGGTACAGCTGGAGCATTTTGGGCTGAGGTAGAACGCTGCTGTGAGCCACGCCCCTCGTAAGCGGAATAATGTGGGAAGTGCTTCTTCTTTGACCTCAAATCAAGGCAAAACTGTAAGAAGACAGTTTGGATATCTTGGTGGGGATCTTGTGGCTGGGGGAACGTTCTTGACTGAGAACCCTAAAGGGAGAATGGGCCAGCCAGGTGCTTGGAGGATGGCACAGAAGCAGGGCTCTGCTGAAGTGCCACCCACCAGCCATCCTTGAGCTTATGGCAGCGAAGGACATACGGGAGCTTCCTGGGCACTGGCTCTGGGCCAAGAGTGTGGTGTGTCTGTCCAAGCCTGGCTGGAGGGGCACGAGACCCTAGGGGTGGGGAGTGGCAGGGTGCTCAGGGGAGAAGGGAAACTCTATCAATGGCCCACTGGGAAAGTATTCACTTCCATCCAAGGCAGTGCAGGAGAGGAAAACCCCAGCAATGGGAGACCCACAAAGCACCCATGGGAGCCTACAGGGCCCATCAGATATCTGGCCCACCCAGCAAGCCCAACAACAGATTGGCAAGGCAGGTCTTTTCTGCTCCTGCCACATCTCCAAGGACCGACTCTGGACAGATGAGTCTCTGTGGAGGGCAGGATGGTGTGGAAAGTCTCAGGCTAGCCACAGAGGGAAGAAGCCAGCTATGCCTCCCTCCTGAAGTTGGTGGTAGGGCTGCCTTGGGCCTGAGCTGGGGGGCAGGAGTATGCCACACGATGCAGTGTCATATTCTCACTATGGTGATGGAATTCACATAGGAGCCAATTCCAAGTCATCTTTGGAAAAACCACAACAGCAGGAGGTGGAATTCTGTATTTCTATATCCTGAGTCCTGCCCAGTTAACATCACAGCTACACCAACCCACAAGAGTGGCCTATGTTTTCCACCTGTGTGAAGCCTGAGCCCTTGCCCTCTAAGGGCATCTCCAAAAACAGAATCATTAAATTAGGTCCCACCCCTGTTTCACTGCCCTCTGTCACAGCTTCCTTAAGGCCTACCTTCCCTTTTAGGCTCGTCTTTCACCCCAACCCTGTGAGCCCATGCATCAGTCATTCTGATCCTCTCAGCCCCTTGACTACACCTCTCCTAGCCTCAGGCTGACATGCACGACACTCCTAGTGAGGTTTGCTAAATCTTCATCCTCTTTGCCTGATCAGCTCCCGCTCACTATCCAGGTCCCATAATAGGTGGCACCTTCCCCCCCCCCCCCCATTATTCTTTTCATTAGTATACATCTGTGATACATAATAATTATATTCAATTTAGAGAATCAGTGCATATACATATCACATCTTAATCATTTTTACTTCCCTTTCCCTTCCCTCCCTTCCGTCCCCCTTTTCCTAGATCCCCCTCCCATATCCACAAAGGCCACCTCCCCCTTTCCTATCATTTATTTTACTCCTCTAGTTATTTATATTTTGTGTTCTTTATTTATATAAAAGAAACCATGTAATAATTAACGTTCTGTGTCTGATTTACTTTGCTTAGATATTGGTCTCAAGATTCATGTATCACTGAAATACGTCATCTTTAACTCCTTCAGAAAGATTCCTGGAAGAGGGATTGTTGGGTCAAGTGCAATTTCTACTTTCAGTTTTTGAGGAATTTCTATCCTCATTTCCATAGTGAACATACTAATCTATAGTCGCAGTTGGCAGCATTTCTTACACATTTCCGAGTGTCCTGTTCCTCAGAAACCCCAATCCGTCCCTACCTAGCCCTGTCTTTGTGTTGCAAATGTTTTGTCTGATTTCCCCATGAGACTGAGATGCCAGGAGGTAGGGCTTGTGTTTTGCTTGGATCTCCAGCAAATAGCTCAGTGTCCGACCCCAGCGGGAGCCTAATGTCTATGTACTGAGTAACTGCAGAGGAAACAGTGCCAACACCCTGAAACAGGTGGACAGTGATTACCTTCTTCTTCATTTTCACATTTTTGAAGATGGCATGGACCCTCCATGTCTTTGCAAACATTGCCCCGAAAGCGGTTGTGTAGCCCACGGTAAGAATCCAGGTCCTGACCTAGAGGTGACAAGAAAACAGAGGCATTAACATCCCCTGGGTGGGTGGGCCTCCTCAGGGAACGATCACCTCAGCTGGGGGCAATCTAGATGATGGGACAGGCCTTCATGCTCATAGCGTCAAGTCTCATTAGCGTCCTTCAAACAAACTTCAACTTGACAGACATTAAATTCTATCTGCTAATTGTGAGGCTCAGGGAGGGGGTCAGTCATATAGAGAGGGTCACAGGGGCCCAGTACTGTTGAATGGTCACTAGGAAGGTGATGGACTAGCCCCGTGTCCTCTTTTTCTCTCCCTCCCTTTCTGCTGCTTGACCCTGCCCCCTATGGCTTGGATACCATATTTGACATCCAGAAATCAGACAGATACCCAGCATCAGACCAGTCACACAGAACCCTGAGTTCCTACTCAGCACCAAGGCCTGGTCTGACTTTCACTTTTTCTTAGCACCAAAGTGTGCCTCGATCCCCAGCCCTGGGTGGCCTCTGATAGAAGCCTGCAACCGTGGTCCCTGTAGGCTGCAGCAGGTTCTCTTAGTTATTGGGAGACTTCAGGATGCCTGGCCCCACCTGCACTGTCACTACTTCCAGACCCCACCATTGCCATATTGACTGGAGACCCCCCAGCACACAAGAGACCCACAGTTACTCCAGCCCTGTCCCTTCATGGATTCACTTGGCTCCTGCCTCTGGCAGCTAGTCTCTGCAGCTCCTCAGAGAGATGAGTTTCCCCTTCCCAGCGTAGAGAATGCGCTGGGCAAGGCTGACCCCTAAGGCAAGGGAAGGACAATGGCATCCCAGTGACCTACAAGCCCATGTGATGTAGGAGTGCTGATGCAGTTCAGGTGGGGACTCAGGCTTCTGTTTTCTTAGATTTATTTGCTTTTCAGTTCACAAACAAGGGAAGGTCAGATGGGCAGGGATGAACCTCAGTGTTTTACAGAGGGTGCAGGTTACATCCCAAGAAGGCAGGGAAGCAGACAGGGAGGGAGGAGCCACGGATCACTGGGAATTGAGACCTGAATTTCTCCATGGAGCACATCACACCTTGCCATTTGTCAGAATCACAGGGGACCTCGCAGACCTCCTCACTCATCCATTTGTTTGGCTGTTCATCATTCAACAAGTGCCGGGCCACCGGCAAGGTATAAAATAAATGAAAACAAGCAAATAACAATAATTGGGGTGACTTTTTGGAGCTGTAAGTTGAGTGAAGGAGCCACTTAATAAACAAAGAAACTGAGGTCTAGAGCATTTCACATATTCCATCAACCCTTTCATGGCCTGAAGCCGAGCCTGGAACTTGGCACCTCAACTTCCCACAGTGTCCTCCTCCTCCCAGGTGGGGTCTGCTTCCCCCACGTCAGGTTAATCCACACCCAGGAGCCAGTTTCTTAAGGACAAGGCACAGGAGAACAGCTGGTCAGCTGTACCACACACTTTGGGAGGGGGGGTCTCAATGCATCTTGAAAGCCAATAACGTTGACACAATTATTAAGACCAATGGTCTACAATTTTTTTTTATCATGTTCCACTAGTAGAAAGCCAGTTTTGAATACAAATGTATAGAGAACATGGACATTTTAAAAGCATGGACACTTGAACTAATGTCATTATTTTCACCTTATCACATGGCTGACACAGGTCTCTGTCTTAGTCACATTCCCATCGCTGGACAAAATATCTGGCACCCACAACTTAAAGAAGGAAAAGTTTATTTTGGCTCATGGTTTTAAGAAGACTCAGTCTACAGCAACCAGCTTCAAGGCAGACCACATGGTGCGGGAAAGCTGCTTAACACAGGACAGTCAGGAAGCAGCGAGAGAAGGGAGGAGCCGGGGACAAGAATACACCTCTAGGCCACACCCCCAGGACCCATCCCTCCAATCAGGCCCTGCCTCCTAACATCACATGAAATCTTCAGTGGATTAATCCACAGACAAGCGCAGTGCCCCTAAGACTCAACCATCTTTTAAAATCCAGGAGACTTTTAGGGGACATTTCAAACATAAAACATAACAATTTCTTATTCAAGGATATGTGCCACTCCAGTGTGGCTAACATAATGAATATTTCCTCTGACCTATGTTTTATTTAAAGCACTCATTTTTAACCACTTGTCTGTTTCATAAGTGTTCACTTCATTAAGACTCAATCACATAAATTAGTTGAGTTAAAATTTGATAATATAAATTTAATCTGGCATCTGGAAGCCGTGATGTGTTGCCATAGGCTGTAAGCACAGCTCGGCTCAGTGCATGAAGCTCACGTGGCCCTCGCTGGCCTGATCATGAGCCTGGCCCCAGACTGGCATTTGGGAACCTGGATTTTGGATGAGTTTTCACCATCCCCTCCATGGAGGGCTCACTCAGCCTACATTCTACATTTTAGGCTGAGTATCTGCATTACTTCTAAGTCTGGAATTTTGGTACATAGCAGCAGGGGGTGCTTATGTGCTCAGCTCCAAGTCACCTTGGACATGGGGTCTCTGGTAGGCTTTGTGGGAGGCAGCACTTCCACATGCTGTCTCTGCTCCTTCCTGGAGTTGGTGTCCGACCGAGGAGATGCTCTCAGGAGATTGCACCTGGCCTCCTTGGACTGTGTCCCACGAGCTTTTCCCTTTTGCTGATTCTGTGTCATGTCTTTTTCTGGAACGAGTCATAGCTGTGAGTCCACCTGGTGCTGAGGCTGGGAGTCCTCATGAATCACAGGAACTGGGATTACCTTAGGGACTTGGACACATGCCTCACCACTACATGGTGTAACAGCCTCAATCTCTGTGTCCTTGCAAGGGGTTGCTACATGCTACTACCATTACACCTGCTGTGCCAGGGCCCAGGATCAGCTCTAGTCTTATATCCCATCAGGAAACAACTCCTATAACAGTAACCAAAGGACAGCAGGGGAAAGAGCAGGGGAAAAAGGACGACAGAACGCTACCAGCAGAGCTGCTACCCTAGGTCTTGGCAGAGCCCCTTCTACCCAAGTAAAATATACTGTCTAGTGGGTAGTGAGTTCCCTGTCATTCCATACAGTTAAGTAAATTCCCTGCCAGAACGCTATAGGGGCATTTCCTGCATGGAGGGAGGCTTTAGATGATGGCGTCCCAGGTGCCTTCCTGGGCACTCCCCTTTCCCTGTGACTGCATCATGCTAAACGAACTAGGAGGTTTGGGGAGCCGTGCCAATTTGCTGCAGGTGTGGGGTGGGGGGATGCAGTGCCAGCACTACGAGGGAGTGTTAGAATGCAGTGTCCCAGGCTACCCTGGAGTCCTGGGCCACGGTCTGCATTTCGCTAAGGCCTCCAGGTGGTTCACATGTGTGTGAGCAGAGCTGTCTGTGAAGGGAGAAGTCAGGATGGGCAGGGATAGGCAGGACTCCTCGGTGCTGGCGATTCTTTGTTTTTTTTAGCAGGGATCCTGGAATCACAGCTGAGTTGTTTGTGGAAATCCACTTATGACGTAAGTGTGAACACACACATATTTAAAGTAAAACAATAAAAGCTGGTTGCTGGGCACACACTTGTACTGCCAGCTACTCTGGAGGCTGTGATGGGAGGATCACACTGCAAACCCAACCCAAACCAAACCAAAACCAAAACCAATAAATAAAGGAGATGAGATTACCAGCCGGGGGAGGTAACTGGGAAAGCCAGGCTGAGGCACGCTCCTGTGAGCTGCCACAGAGTAGTACTCAGCCGAACCAGCTTCTTTTTGTCAGATTCCAACTACTGGGCACTTACGGCCCGAACATCCTCAGAAGTCCACCCCGCTCTCCCAGCTCCCTTACCTCCCTTGCAGCCTGCCCTGAGACCCCTTCTAGCACTCCAGGTAGCAGAGGCACACGGACGAGCCTGGCTTGTTTCTGACCCAGTTCTCGTAGAACAAGGCCATGCTGGGTCAGAACTTACCATGGATACACCTGCACCAAATCGACTAGCACCGACTGGTTTTCCAGCCTCTTCTTCAGCCTAAGTGTACTCTGCTCAATTAAATCTTTCTTAGTGGTTTCCAGGGGTGAACACAATTAGGCCAACACAGTCTCATCATTCATTCATTCATCCACAAGGGATCACATTTGTCAGATCTCACTGTGTGGCGAGCACTACGCACAGTCTCCTTTAATCCTTACACCTCTATTAGTATCTTCATTTTTAGAGAACAGTAAAAGAGATTGTAATCGCCTAAAGTTGAAGGGCTAGAGGCATTTCATTTGGGGCTTCACACAGGTAGTCAGGTAGCACTACGGCATCTTTTTTTCTGTGAGACACTCTGATATACTCTGCAAATGCATCAAAAAGGAATTAATATACTAAAATCACTGACGCATATACCTTAAAAGGTGTGAATTTTATGGTGTAAATCTCAATTTTTAAAGAACTGAATAGACAAAATCTGGGCTGGGATAAATGTTTAACAGAGTCCTAAGAACTTAGTTGACCTAATTTTCCTGGCATAACTCAGTTCACAGAAAGGCATTAAAAAGAAGAAGCATCATAGACAACAGACTGGATTCGAGGCTCAGCCCAGGCACCCAGCACCACGGGGCAGGCTTTGGCTCCTCCCCTGTGTGGTGTGAGGGCAACCCCTGCCTTGCCAGGTGGTCACAGCAGAAAGGAGAGGCTACACCTGACTACAGAAAGCCGGCTCACAGCGGAAGGTGCTGAATCCCATGCGGGCTGGGGCTGGGCTGTTGGCATGAAACTGCAGACTAGCTCTACCTCAGTGGTGCTCTTGGGTCTAGAAAGCTGCGACACACTCACTTGGTGGCTGGTCCACTGCATCTCACCTTTCCGCAGAGCCCCTTCCATCCCTCCCATGCACGACCGTGGGTTTCCACCCACACTCTGCGAGGAGGATCTACGTGCTTTCTCCACTCTCCTGTCACCCTCTCTGGCTGACCTAGTCAGGCTTCCTCAGTGGGGCCGCTGTGCAGTGTGAACTGGTGCTCCCTTCCCCTGGCACCTGGACTCTGGCCCACGCCCAGCTCCTCCTCTTAGGTAGCTCTGTGCCCACAGGGACCACGTTGCCATGGTGACTCCACTACCAACACAGTGTCCAGGGAGACAGCATCATGGAGCTAGAGCTGGTTGCAAGACACGCTGAAACTGGCACCGACAGGCTGGGTAGATTCCAGCAAGGGTCGGTGTGGGGGATGGGAGCTGAGCACAGCAGTGTCCCTGGCAGCAGCATTGTGTGTGTGCACATGCGTGTGTGCATATGCACACATGTTCACACACTCACCTATCCCCATCCAGGTCCTTACGGATCCTCTATGCACAGGCTCAGCCCCCATCTTGTGACTGTTACTGTTACAAGTTTCTTCCTGCAGTGGAGTATTGGTTCATCTTTGAACTTAGTTTCTATATTAAAAACTGAAAGGAGAGGGTGCGTTTATAGTGCAGTAGAACAGAATGACCTTGACATGGGACAGGTAGACCTTAACTTTGAAGTAAGCTCTACCTGTCTCTTGGCCTTGAAGACTTCTTAGAGATCCCAGTATTGGTCACCAGGGAATCACACAAGGAGGGAAGCTGGCACACTGCGACACCTACTCCTTCCCACACCTCTCACCCAAAACTCACTATGTACCGTGATTCCTGTCTTCTTACCCATCCTGCTATCCTGCAGGGGAGGACCAGTATGCTCACTGTACAGATGAGAAAATCCAGGCTGAGCTTCAAGATCTGTGCTCACCATACCACCCAGCCTGCTTCTTTCTGCTCCCAGCCCTCTTGAAAGTTTGCTAGGGTACAGCCTTCTAGGCCTGGAGGGAACAAAACCTGAGACACTGAGTCAAAAAAGCCACTCTGGCCTTAGCAGCAGGTACAGCACAACGGGTATGGTGCTCACTGAGAGCCTGGTGAGTGGAGCCCACTAGGCTCCAAATTCTAGCGCTTTCCATCCCTACCTCTGGGTGGGAGTGGGAGTCATCTGGTAAGGGACTCTGTCCCAGCCTGTGCCCACGTCAGAGCTGCCCCAGTTTCCACGGAGGGGCCTCTGTGCACTTCCCTCCAGTCATGAACGGGGGCTCCCTTTGCACAGCTCAGAAGTGCCCAGGCTGCCAGTAATTGAATTCCCAGGGGTGGTGAGAACGAGGCCCTTGCGTCTTCCCGAGCCCTCGTGCTCTCAGCTAATGCCAATTTGTAAAGCGCCTTATGGTTTATTCATACCGCCTTCCCAGAACGACCTTCTCCTCACACAAATGAGCACAACTCCTGGAATAGAATGTCAGGCTTCATTAAAAGAAAAACACCCCGGTACGGGGGATGTCCCTTTCTTGCTCCCCAGCCTGCGTCACACCGGCATGTGTGGAATTCAGGTCAAACTCAAGGAAGCACCTGAGCTGAAACACAGGCTTGGAGGCCGATGGGCAACATGGCGGGCTTCTTTCTGGGAGGGAGACTGCATCACCTCTCGGGGTCTGTCTTGGTCTCTCTTCATCCAAGACTGAACTGGGCCTGCTGGAAGAATTCCCAGGTGACTCGTGGAGGAGGAAAAGTGGGGGAGGAGAGGGGGAGCCAGTGTATAATTCTGCTGCACTGGCTCTAGGCTGGGCAGGAGGCCGGTCCCTCACCATCAGGGCTGCCACTGAGAGACCCCAGATCTTTATGAATTAGAAGTCGCTGGACTAGCACTGTTCTATTTTTATCATAGCCGTTATCATTATCAAGCTGAACTTGGGGAAAGCCTGTAAGCGCTTTGGAGCCCAGGTAAAGATAGAATCCCCACTCTCTGCCACTGCCTTGGGGTAGCCTCTTACTTAGCTCTTCCCTGTGCCTGAGAAAGCTAAGCCCAAAGACAGTGCCCACAACAGGGCCAAGCCTGCAATGCAGGGCATAAAAGTCATGCTGGTGCAGGAATATTGGGGACTTAATGGGCTTCGCACATCCCTTAACATTAGCAATATTTCCCCATGTGGCAGTCATTCTAGCACCAGGGTCAAATACCATAGGGTAGAGAGGCCTGCTGTTGGCAGGCAACATGGTCTTTTGGCACTTCAGTACCTTTGGAAGCTGACTTGAGGCACCCTAAGGCCTAGTTCCCCAGGGACTTCTGCCTCATCTTCGACTCATCATCTCTCAGAAGGGCACGTGGGAGGGGCTGTACTAAACCTGAGAAGAAAGACCCTGAGTGGAAGAGAGCTGAGTAAGCCTGGGGCTTGACTGTCTTCCAGGTGCAATCCAGAGAGGACGCTGACCTCACTGCCCCTCTCAATGACTGGGGACTTGAGCATGCACTTGTTAATTGAAAATTTAGAATAAAGTAAGAGTATCTGTAGGCATCTCCCTTGATGGACAATTCACATTGATGTCACTGTTAATACTAACAGTTTCCTGTGCTGTGTAGCAGTCAATCTCATCTGTTCACCTACAGGAATCAGGAGGGCACCATCTCTTAGTATATGGAATCCCGGGAGCCTCCTCTTCCCCAAGAGTTATCCCAGAGCACAGGGATTGGTTGCAGCCCTATGAATCTGAGCATGGGGATGACCTGCTGCATGCTTTAAGGGTCCTTCACTTGTGTTTCCCTCACTGCCAACTTTCACCAGTCATCACCCAACAGTGAGTGACTGAAACTTCAGTGAAGCAAATGGGATCTAAAAGAGATGGCTGTGCAAAGAGGGTTTGTGTTGCTCTTGTGAGAATTTCAAAAGAAGAGGAAACACCAAAGACCTGCTCCGCGGATTCATCTGGTCAACACTGGTTCTTTAACCATTCCCCACAGATCTGATCTTCCAGGGTGAGAACTGAGTAAGCGACTACATTTGGGACAGTAAAGACACTCAAGTGACTCATCAAGTTTTAAGAAATCATTGTCGTCAAAGTCCAGAAATAAATCCCAAGTAGTGTGGGCTGATGACACTTTCAACTGAGAGTTAGTTTCCATACAATCGCTATATTCTTCCTTCCTTCCTTCCTTTCTTCCTTCCTTTCTTTTTCCTTCTATAACTACAGGGCATCTTTTTGGGCATCAAAAAATTTTAAACACTAATTGGTTTTCAAAGTAACGTCAAAAATACAGCAAGTAAATTACACTGTGTTAGGCTTTCTTAAATATATGTATCTTGATTGGGGATGAACAACATCAGTCCTTTTCTATTTTCTTCTCCTTTTTCTTATTTTCTTACTTTTTATTTTGAAAGTCTTGCTATATGGCCCAGGCTGACTTTGAGTTCATGATCTCCTGCCTCAGTTCCCTGAAAAGCTGGAAATACAGGTGTGCAAAGTGTACCTATCCTATTTTCAACACTCAACACTGGTTCTTGAATGTGAATAAATTTCCCTTTTTATGTGTGAAACATAGAAATTTATGTAGTACATACCCAAATACACAACATTACCTCTGGTGTTAAAATTTCATGGGAGGGATTATTAGGCTAAAAAAAGGTCCTGAGGGGAGCAATAATGTAAAAAGATGATTGAGAAACACCACTGAAATAGAAAAAGATAATTTTCTGTACAACTGGAGGCCAGCCATACAAACATCTCTCATCACATCCTGTGAGCGTTGTCCAGTTAGACAGGAGGATTTATTTCCTCTTAAATGACCCTGATTCCACCCTGGGCGCTGCTATGATTCTGGTGAGTTACTCCATTCCCTCACTTTTCTAGATCAGTGGACTTTCTTCCTGCTAACTCCATTTCCTCAATGAGACAGGCGATGTTAATGCTCACTCTTGTCTGAAAGCGACACTGCACTTCCTTGTTGAGTACTGGAACCGGGGAATGAATTGTTTCCTGAGCCTATATCTATATGTTTGATGACTGAGGTCCCCTAGAAACCTCTGTATCATGTGCTATTGGCACATGCGGAATAACTTACAGTGCAAAGTGTTTCAAAGGTCTTTTCCGAGACAAAGGATCCATCGAGGCCAAAGAGAAATATAGAGGCATAAGACAGCATTCCTCCAAGGATGATAAGGTTGTTCATGTAGGGGCTCGACATCTTTATCAGCCTGCCAAGAGGACGAGATGACACATTCAGAGCTGCTAGCCTAGTCATTCTTTCAACAAACATGTCCCCAGTGCTTCCTAGACATACTTTGCTAGCTTACCTTGCCGACCTGGGGCCATTTGCCCCTTTATTAAAGGACTCCAGGCAAGTATGTCATTTCTGGTTGGTGACTGTTCTTTTTCCCATTTAAGTTCACCTATCACTTTTCTAGGGAGAGCTTGTTACAGGAATTTCTTCACCCATCTTAATTTTCAAAATTTCTAAGTTTTCAAAATGCAAATGCTCTCAGTCAGTAGTTTTGTTTTGTTGGCATTTTTCTTTTTTTCCCAAGGCTGGGAACTCATTCCAAATCTAAAGAATTGTACATTTAGGTCGAGTGGCTTTCTATAGTGAAGAGGGAGACTCCCACCTCCCATCCCTCTTCAAGGGGTCCACATTAGGGAGATCTGTGGATGAGTATTTAAAGGTTGTCATGCTCATGAGGGGTGGAGTGAGTCGCTGCTCTGCTTGTCTCTGGGCACTTGGAAAGCATCATCCATGCATAAAGAGGACCATGCATGTGGGTGGGATCAAGTTCTGATACCTGCCCCATGAGGTGGACAATGAGATTTCCATCCTGGCCTTCTACCCTATTTTCAACAGGCTACAGGGGGTACATTATGTAGATCTCCAAACTCTACATTTCTGGAATCCTACTGTGACTCCCCGGTACCCAGGAAACCAGGACTGAATTCATTCCTTAGTGAGCAGATTCACCCCTGAGACACTTGGCTTCCCTAGCCTGACCAACCCAGAAAGTTTTAGGATTTCAGGTACTCCATGGTCCAGGTGCTCTTTGAAGAATGTAATTATGCCAATTGTTCCCCAGACATTTTTCTTTGCATTCTGAAATTCTATTAATCCTTTACATTTGAAACATAAAACATGTCGAAGCTATGGAACATACAAAGCTTGTTACTTTTGTGTCTGGATTACATATAAGCTTTTGAGTCAGAATCACCGGGACCAGGTTTAGCCCTACCATACTCTAGAGGTGCACCTTTGATTAATCACTTAATATGGCCAAGTTTCCTTGCCGATGACACAGACTTGCTGGCCACACTGTCCAGGGTCCACATGAAACTGAGCTGACCCTGGGGCCCTGAGATAGTTCTGTAAATAAATCACAAACATGGTTTAATTCTTGTTACAATAGCAGATTGGGGAAGAGAAAGGCTAGAATGTGGGGTGGGCTTCCTGGAAGAGGAAGCTCATTAAGGATGGCTAGTGTAAGGGAAGGCAGAAGTGGGGGCATTTGGAATCACAGTGGAGTTTATTTCCTATCTCTCTGCAAATTTTTCAATGGTCCTGCCAGTTAAAAACTTCATCTACATGTGCCTGTTGGGAAGAGTAACTGTAATTCCTCCCAGGAAGGCAAGAAGGGGTAATTAAGGAATTAAAAGAGTTTAATCATCTGGCTGGGGCAGCTTGTTGTTAGGATGGGAATGCTTGAGGGACCCAGGAAGGCCATCTGCCACCGCGGGCTGACTATGTGCCTAGGCCTTGCACAGGGTGCTATAATAGGTTTGCATCAACTACGCAGAAGTTGCTTTGATTTTTTTTGCAGTAATATAAGGATTATTGTGATAAGTAAAACAAAAAGTGAATAAAACTCTATTCTAGTTTTCAAAAAATAGGTTTGACCTAAGCAATTGCTTCAAAAAACAAAACAAACAAACAAACCAAAAACCCCAAAACAAAATCCACAAAAGCCTAGACCTAGTTGCTCCTTCACAAGCTGAGAAGAGAAAGGAAACAAAACAAACTGTTTCTTTTGGAATTGGTCTCAATCCTGGTAGTGTGCGAGGTGACAGTGTGGTTTCTGGGCATGATGGCAGAGCTGTGGTGTGTGTGTGTGGTTGGGCACTGAGGCTGCCCACTGGATGCTCCTGCTCCTAAGCCCTGTTCCGCCTCTTCCAGGACAAGGAACGGGACTAGGGATTTGCCATGGAAACAGAGGAGCTGGCAGTGCCTGGAGCACACCAGTTTCCAGAGTAGTGACTGCCCAGAACTCAGAGTGAGGCTCTCTCTTGGAAGAGCCAAGGGCACGTGTCAGGGAAAAGAAAGCAAAGCCAGGCACCGAAGGGACAGACTCCTCCACATGTGGGGAGCAGCCCGCTGCCCGAGCTCGGGAACTCTCCCTTGTCATGGGGAGCTGTCTGAACAGTTAAGTGAGATGATGTTAAGGAAGGCTTCCTGGATTGTCATGTGCTGTACCTACGTCCCTGTCACTGGATTTAATGAGCTTCTCCAGAGAGAACTCCCAAAGTTCTGGGAGCAGAGTAGCTGGGGAATTCTGTCTTCTGTGTCCATGTTCCCAGACACTAAAACGCGCCAAGCATGTCCAAAGTTCTGAATAGGCCTGTGGATTTTGACCCTCCTGTTTATTTAACCCCGTCTTCCCCTGTGCAACCAGCAGCGCCCTCTCTCTCTCTTTCTCTCTTTCTCTCTCTTTCTCTCTCTCTGTCTCTCTCTCTGTGTATGTGGAATGTGGGTGCGATGCATCTGCACAACACTTTAAAGCATGTCCACCTTGAAGCTTGCTATCTTATGTCCTTGATTTTTTAAAAAAGTCATACAGAAAAACCGAAAAAGGAAATTTTAGTACTTATCTATGTACATCAACTATATTATATATTTTATATATGGCCCAAGATATTTTTTTCTTCACTCAAAAAGGAAAGGATTAAAAAAAAAAAACCCACCACCAAAACAGCTGGTGCAGGTTGCACACACTTGATTTAGTGACTGGATAACACACTTCATAAAACTCTGCCCTAAAAACTTCCATGCCCCTGGACGATCTCTCAGGTGATGCTCCTACATTTGGACCGTAAGGGTTGCCCATCCAGGAGCACGGTGAAGGGCATGAGTGTCTTACTTCTGATTCCGATTCTTGATGTTGAAGAAGAGAAAAGCACTGGCCATGATCATGCCGAGGATGGTGAGGGCAGAGAGGATGCTGTAGAGAGGTAGGGAGATCTTCCGCAGCTGCTCCAGGATGATGGTCTTGTCCTTTGGTGGTTCGGATCCTAAAAGGTCAAGGACAAGATATCAGTGAGTCCCAGTGCATAGTCCCAAAGAACATCTTGGCATGGGTGTCCTTGACATTGACCAGATCCCTGCACACAAACACTATGCAAGACACATCTCCCTATTGGGTGACTTGGATCCAGAGGTTGGCCAGTCTGCCCAGCATGGAGCCAGAGCCAGGACTTATTTCTTTCTCTAAATAGAATCAATAAGGGATTTGTGATGCATTTAATAGCCATTAGAAGACTAGAATTTGATTTGGTCTAATTACACTGTTGAAAATCATCACCATCCATCCCCAACGGTAACAACAGCTTGGAAGGCATAGGGCTGGGTGATATGAGCAGGTACCATTGGAATGAAGAACTTGGCTTTGGCTTTAAGGACTCTGTTCCTGCCCATACATGATAAATGATCTCTCCTCAACCGAGCAGACACCCTGCCTGTCCATTCCAGGGAGACACAAATGTGCTCTGGCTGCAGATTTTCTGCCTCAAGGTCATTGCTCTAAAAGCTCTTTGGTTTTCTTTTCCCCTTAGCCTTGCTAACTGTGGGAGGCAGAAGCTACCTTCCCCTTCCTGCTGTGCTAGGACTGGATGGAAACTGTGGGATTCCACACAACTCTGCCTGCAGAACTGTGCTGCTCTCCCTTCAAGTGTGCAAGGAACCTAGGGAGCCTGAGGATCTCTGGGCGAACATACTTTCTTGCAAGGTTGCAAAATTTCCCTGTTTTAATTTGACCAGGCACAGTCTGGTTGGGGTGAAGGATGCAGGGACTACCCCAGCTTCCTAATAATCAATTTTTCTCTTAGCTATTTCAAATTATATTTTGCTGTGGAACTGTGAAATTTTGGGACTTTTTCCCCCTCTTGTGGGGAGTGACCATAGCTAGGAGCCCTGGGTGGCCTACTAGGGGTCATAATGACCCCATGGCAGTGCAAGAAGCACTCACCTCAGGAAACAAGCTTAGGGACGGGCAGATAGGGTGGTGAAGGCGCAGAACTCCCCTGAACATCTGGGTTAAAAGAAAAAAAATCCCTCTGTGTTTAGAAATATTCAATGGATAAAATAAACTTGAACCACCTAAGAAATCTAGGGAAGTTGCCAGATTCAAAAACAGCTAAGTACTCCTGGCATGTCAGGTTACTACCTTCTGCAACACCATGGAAAGTAACATTTATAGAGAGGCTTCAAGGGCTGAAAGTCAGGGCAACAGCAAACTCATGATAAAAGTAACATCATTTCTTGTTTACAGAAGTGAGCTTAATTTCTAGAAACTTTGTCCCTTCTCCCTCTCTGTATCTTTCCTCCCACTCCTATATATTTAAATTGTTTAAGTCTTGTTGAGTGGAGTTCTGGCTGTCAACCTCAAGTCCTGGGCATTTTGGTTAAAAAAAAAACAAGCCCCTCTCTGGGCACTGAGAAAGAGGGCTGAGTTTTGGATCAGAGGTGAGATGAATACTAGTGAATTTGGGTCCTGCTGTTTATAAATAACTTCAGAAAATTGATATCATCTTCCCTGAGTGGCACATCCACAGGGACATCTCAACGAAGATGTCAGGCAGCCCACTGGTCACGGTTGATCAGACACGTTAGTGGCAGCAGCAGTCCTCGGTTTTCTTCCTTCTCATCTGGCTCATTCTCTCCTTACTCATCTGTGCATCACACGTATTCATGCGTCATCAGTGATAATCTCTTTCCACCTGTCAGGCCCAGTGCTGGGCACTAAGAATGCAGAGATAAGCACGGCAGGCCCTGCCCCAGGGCACTTATACACTAGCCACAGGGGCAAAAGAGAACAATAATAAGAAGTTGTATTTATTGATCACTTACCATGGAATGATAGAGACCACAGAAATCAATAGGTACAGATTCTGACATATAGATATATTATCTACTAGTCACAATATAGGGATTCTAGAAATTTCCTCTTGATCCATACGATAGCTTCACGAGTGAGCAAGACTACTCCTATGCTACAGAGGGGGTTTAATAATTTTCTAAGTGATAAGTGGCTTCTATGAATAGTAAGTGATATGGGACTTGGATTCAGACCTTTCTCACTCTGAAGCCTGTACTCCAACCACTATGCAACTGCCTCTCCAGAGGGGCCCGTGGTGGATGACGAGAAGGCCTGAGCAAAGGCGAGGGCGGAGTATGACTCCCTTGGACAAGGGAGGCCCCAGCAAGGAGGCAAGTGGGAACTCAGATGGGAGATGGGTAGGGCTTTTGGCTATCACAAGGAAGACATGGAGAAAAGGGCAGTCTGGGCTGAGGGCACAGCAAAGGCAAAGACACAGTGTTACCCCAGCATGGAGAAGCTGCAAGAAACTCAGTCAGGGAGATTTGACAGGGGAGACGGAGAGGTGGGGAGGTGTCTGTTCATAGAGGCCAAAGGGCACAGTGTGCAGCAAGGCCCCCTCACTGGGGACACTGGGAGCACATGGGCCTCTGAGCAGAGACATCCTCAGCATGGTGGCCCAGCAGAGGCACTGAGGGTGGCAAGGACTTGAGGGTATAAGATTGGTGTGGGAAGACGCCTGGGAGTGGGTACAGGGGTCCTGGTGAGAGAGGCTGGAGCCAAACCCAGCAAGTGTGGGAAGGGGCTGGCTCTGATCTGAACTCTGGGGCTGTCCTGCCTTGGCCCTGGGTTCAAAGCTCAGCCATGCACCCTCTGGGTGGTGGGAGAAGATTGGGAAGCAGGAAGTAGGCCTGGCTAGCAGGGCCAGACTGCAGCCAGTGATCAAGCTGGGACTCCTGAATAATATTTAGCCACTGTCCTTGCTTCTACTTTGTTCTCTCTGCGCATGTGCATATGTGCGTGCGTGCGTGCAAGCGTGCACGTGTGTGTGTGTGTTTGCTTTTCCTCCAGATTTATTTTCCCTCTGTTATTTTTTATATATTTTATTTTGTGCTTACATCTTTTCTTCAGTTTCTAAACCCAAATCTTTCTTCAGGAAGGAAGGAAAGATTTAAGCACAAAATAAAGAAAAGACATAAAACATAACTTGACCAGAATAGAATCGGATGTGCCTCTCATAGGCTGTGTGAATTTGGAGTGATACCCTGTTGTCTTAATTCCATAACAAAGGAACAGGCCTTGTCCACACACTTGTTAGAGCCTCTCCACGGCTTCACGAAATAATATGTGATTACACGGCTGGTGATAGCTCCCTCGGGTGATGCAAGGAGGCCCTGAAGAGGGTGGGCACCACACTCAACAGCCACACTGGGAGGCTGAGCAGAGCTCTGCAATGTTTTCAAAGCTGAATTCCATAGATCCAGGGGACATACAGTGACATGATAAGGTCTAACCAAAGCGTTCATAGAAGAGCCTTTTCTGATGCTGTGGATTAAAGAAAGAACTCCAGGCACAGAATGTTAGCTGTTCCATTTTCCACTGACCTATACAATCAACGTAATAGTATTTAGGTTCCATGAATGTGGCAGCACCCTTTATTATCACTCAAAGAGTAAGCTGTCTACCCAATTCCCCATCCATCCATCCATCCATCCACCCTTCCCTCCCTCCCTCCTTCCTTCCTTCCCTCCCTCCTTCCTTCCTTCCCTCCTTCCTTCCTTCCATCCACCCACTCATCCACTCACCCATCCATCTATCCATCCACCTATCCATCTGCTTCATTGATCATGGATTCATTTTTCACCAAATACCACCAAGCCTCCAACAAGCACGATGTGCTGGGCTCTGGCTGATGCCAAGATTTTATTTTATTTTATTTTTTCCTCATTTTATTGGTACACACACACACACACACACACACACACACACACACACACACACGATACATAAAGTTTGCGTTGATCTTGAGTATTTTGTGCACATACATATTGCAGCAAAATCACAAACCCTTCCTTTCTCCTTTTTTGACCCTTTCACACCCTCTCCCTCTCCACTAGTTCCCATTATTCCCCTGGTAAGTTCTATAAAAGGACTGTAATCTGGGTTTCTTATATTAGAGAAACCATTTGATATTTAACTTTCTGTGTTTGACTCACTTCACTGAGCATGATGGTCTCAAGTTGCCTCCATTTACCTACAAAAGCCTCCAACCTATCTGTCTTTACAGATGAATAGTATTCCACTGTGTATAAATACCACGATTTATGTAGCCATTGGTCAGTTGATGGGTATTTTGGTGTCTTACACATTTTAGCTATTATTAGTTGTTCCGTTATGAACATAGGTATGCATGTATCTCTGTTGTATGATGTTTTTAACTCTTTTGGAAAAGTTCCCAGAAGAAGTATTGCTGGATCAATGGGGATATTTATTCCATACTGCTTTCCATAGTGCTTACACTAGCTCACATTTCCATTCACAGTGTAAGAGCATTTCTTTTCCCCCACAGCAATGCCAGCACTGATTGCTGTTTGAGTTCTTGATATTCTCCATTCTCTTTAGGGTTAGATGGTATCTCAATGACGTTTTGATTTGCATTTCTCTAATGGCTAAGACTGTTGAACATTTTTCATATATTCACTGGCCATTTGAACTTCTTCATCTGAGAACTGCCTATTCAGTTCTTTGCCCATTTTTCAATCAGATCTTTGATTCTGAGGGGCTTATTTTTCTTCAGTTCCTTATATATTCTAGTAATGAGCCTCCTATCTGAGGTGTAGATGGTGAAAATATTTTTCTATTCTGTCAGTTTTCTCTTTACTCTGTTGATAATTTCCTTTGCTGTTCAGAAACTATTTAATTTGAAATAGTCCCATTTGTTAATTCTGGGAGCTATTCCTTTTGCTTTCGGTGTCTTATTAAAAAGTCCTTGGCTACACCTATATCTTTTAGGCTTTTGCCTAATTTGTCTTCCAGAAATTTCAGTGTTTCAGTTTTAATATCTAGGTCTTTGATCCACTTTGATTTCATTTTGGTGCACAGTGACAGGTGTGTGTCTATATTCACTCTTCTGCATGTGGATGTCCAGTTTTCCCAGCGCCATTTGTTGAACAGGCTGTCCTTTTTGCAGTGTGTGCTTTTGGCTCCTTTATCAAAGATTAGGCAGCTGAGGGTAGTTGAGTTTGTCTCTGCATCCTCAGTTCTGTTCCACTGGTCAACCTGTCATTTTCTGTGCCAGTACCATATAGTTTTTATAACTGTTGCTACATTGTAGTATAACGTGATGTCTAGAATCGTAATGCCTCCTGCCTTTGTCTTGTTACTCAGGATTGCTTTAGCTATTCTAGGTCTCCTTTGGTTCCATATGAATGTAGGAACTGTTTTGTCAAGTTCTGTGAAAAAAGTTGTTGGTATTTTGATAGGAATTGCATTAAATATGTAAATCAGCTTGGGCAGTACAGTCATTTTGACTATATTAATTCTGCCTATCTACGAACAGGGGATGTTTTTCCATTTTCTGATATCTTCTTCAGCTTCTTTCTTCAGTGTGATATAGTTTTTTTATGTATAGGTCCATCACTTCCTTGGTAGGCTTACTCCTAGGTATTTAATTTTTTGATGGACTATTGAAAATGGAATTATTCTTCTGAGCTCTTTCTCAGTAAGTTCACTGTTACTATATGGGAATGCTGTTGATTTTTTAGTGTTGATTTTGTAGTCTGCAATTTGGCTGAATTTGTGTATTATTTCTAAGAGTGTCATAGTGGAGTTTTGGGGGTCTTCTATGTAGATAATCATATCATTTGTAAATAAGGATAGTTTCATTTCCTCCTTTCCAATGTTTATTCCCTTTATTTCACTTTCTTGCCTGATTACTATGGCAAGGATTTCAAAGACTATGTTGAACAGGAGTAGTGAAAGTCTTGTCATGTTCCTGATTTGAGGGGGAACATTTTCAATTTCTTTCCATTTACTATGATATTTGCAGTATGTTTGGCATACATGACTTCTATCAGTTTGAGGCTCACCTATTTTCCTCAGGATTTTATTTTATCATGAATGGATGTTGGATTTTGTCAAAAGCCTTTTCTGTATCAGTTAAGATGATCATATGGTTTTTGTTATTGCTTTTGTTGATGTGGTATATTACAATGATTGCTTTATGTATGTTGAACCAGCCTTGCACCCGAGGAATGAAGCCCACTTGGTCATGGTATATAATCTTTCTGATTACTTGCTGGATTCTATTTGCCAGAATCTTACTTAAAATTTTTACATCTATATTCATTAAGGAGGTAGACTATAATTTTCTTTCCTGGTTAAGTCTCTGTCTGCTTTTGGCACTAGGGTAATGTTTGCCTCCAGAAATGAGTTTGATAGTATTCCTTCTCTTTCAACTTCGTGGAACAGTTTGGGCAGCACTGGAGTTAGCTATTCCCTAAAGTAGTGAAAAATTTCTGCTGTGAATCCATCTGGTCCTGGACTTTTCTTTGTGGGTAGAGTCTTTATTACTGCTTTGATTTCTGTGTGTGTAATCAGGCTATTTAAAGTTTTTATGTCTTCTTGGTTCAATTTTGGTGTTTTTGTATTTGTCTAGAAAGTCATGTATTTCCTCCTAGTTCTCTAATTTGTTGGAGTGTAAGTGTTCAAAATAGTTCCTTGTAAAATTCTGAATTTCTGCAGTGTTCATTGTAAATTTCACCCTTTTCATTTCTAATTTCATTGATGTGTGTTTCTTTCTTTTTTTCTTTTGGTTAGTTTAGCTAAAGGTTTATCAATTTTTTTTCTCCTCACTCACCTCAAGGCTTATCAATCTTGTTTATTCTTTCAAAGAACCAGCTCTTTGACCTGTTAATTTCTTTAGTTTCGATTTCATTAATTTATGCTCTGATCTTTATAATTTCTTTTCTTCTACTACTTTTTGATTTAGAGCATTCTTAGTTTTCTAGAACCTTGAGGTGCATCATTAGATTGCTTATTTGGGATTGCTCTGTTCTTTTGATGTGTACGTTTATGGCTTTAAATTTCCCTCTTAGGACTGCTTTCATTGTGTCCCATAGGTTCTATTATGATGTGCTTTCTTCATCATTTAACTCTAGGAAGTTTTTGATTTCTTTCCTGATGTCTTCTCTGACCTCTTGTTTGTTCAGTAATAAGTTATTTGTATCTTTTCTGCTTTTTTTTGCTATTGATTTCCAGTTTTATTGCATTATGATCTGAGAGTAAGCAAGGAATTATTTCAACTCCTTTATGCTTATTTAAGCATGTTTTATGTCCTATAATAAAGCCTATTTTAGAAAATGTTTCATGTGCTGCTGAGAAGGTGTGTTCTGTTGGTGTAGAGTGGAACACTGTAAATAACAACTAAGTCCAAATTTTCCATAGTTTCATATAATGGTAGCATTTATTTGTGGATTTTCTGTCTAGTCAGCCTCAACTTTCTGTGATAGTAGTGTATTAAAGTTCCCTACTGGGATTGTATTGGGACCTACATGTCCTTTCATGTCTAATAATATTTGTTTTACATAATTGGATGCTCCAGAGTTGCAAGCATATATATTAATGACTGTGATTTTTTCTTCTAGTATTATTCCCTTAACTAGTATATAGTATCCACTTTCATCAGTGCTGATCTGTTTTGGTTTGAAGTCTGATATATCTGAAAATAGTATAGCTACTTCTGCTTTTTCTTAGGTCCCATTGCATGAAATAGTAAATTCCATCCTTTTATTTTCAGTCTGTATATTTCCTTATGGGTAAAGTGTGTCTCTTGTAAGCAGCAAATTATGGGTTTTTGTTTTTTGATCCAGTCTGCCAGTCTATGTCTTTTGATAGTTGAGTTAAGACCATTAACATTCAGGGTTATTATGGAGATATGTTTGTTACGTCTTGCCATCTGTACAACGCTTCAGTATTATTTGCTTGACCCACTCTCTTTTCTGTTCATTATCCTTTATGTGTTGCTTCCATTTCTCTGGGATCTTTGGTATCATTCATCTTTAAGGTTCCTTTAAGTATTTTCTGCAATACTGGTCTGGTGGATGTGAGTTTCTTTAGGTTTTCTTTATCATAGAAAATTTTAATTTCTCCCCCTATTCTGAGAGATAATTTTGCTGGAGGCAGCAGTCTGGGTTGGTGTTTATGCTCTCTTAGCACTTGGATGATATTGCTCCATGATCTCCTGGCCTTTATGGTTTGTGTTATCTGCAGTTATCTTAATGGGCTCGTCTTTGTAAGTCACCCACTGATTTTCTCTTACAGCTTTTACTATTCTCTCTTTGTGTTAGGTCTCTAGGATTTTAATTATGATACGTCATGGGGATGTTCTTTTCTGGTCAAAGTTGTTTCGTGCTCTATATGCCCTCAGTAGTTCAATGTTCATTTCTTTCCTTAGACTTGGGAAATTTTCTTCCATAATTTCATTGAATACTTCCTTTAAGCCTTTTGTTCTGTCCTCAGTTTGCTTCTGCACTCCCATAATTCTCAGGTTGTTTCTCTTTGAGTCATTCATCAGCTGTTGTAACCAGTCTCTGTTTTGTTTGTTTTGTTTTATGGTTTTCATTGACTTTATGTTCTAGATTATCAACTTTATCTTCAAGATCTGATAATCTCTCCTCAAAGTGTTCAAGCTTGTGACTTATTTTTGCCTGTGAGTTTTATTTCTTGGAGTTCAGTTTTCATTGTTCCTATATCTCTGCCAAATTGCACCCCAATTTCTTGAACTGCCTTCATTATTGGTTTATTTTTTTCTTTTTTATATTCCTTGAACTTCTTATCAACGGTTGTTGTTACTCCTTGTGTGTCTGCTTTGAGCTCTCTGCACCTCTCTTATGCTCTGTGTGAGAAATTACCATCTTTATTGTCTTTGCTCTTTTTGGTTCTGCTATTTCAAGACCCCTGCTATCAGTTTCTAGAGTGTTAGACCTTTATGTTGGTGATTTAGCACCTCGCTTCCCATGGTTCTGTTGCAGTGAGTTGGAGCTCAGGCATTCTTAAGGGAGTCTCTCTCTATTCCACAGATTCATTTATTAGGTTTGCTTTAAGTATTATCTGTGGTTTGTTCCAGTTTTGAATTTTAAACTGTTTTCAATTTACTTAACTATTAATTTTGAAGGTATTCTCAATGTCCAGCCTTTTGTTGAGCCCTTAATCTCTTACACTCCTTGTTGCAGAAGAAACAGAATACAGAACTATGTGTGGTCATAGCCAAAACATTTGTTAACATATCTTGGATATGAAGACCTTTAGCTATATTAACACCTACACTTTGAATAACAAGTCACTGGCAGGTCATAGTAGCTAAATTAACACTATAACCATTCTACCCACAACATCAATAGGTGCAATATATCCTCACTATATATCTAACTAGACCCAATATTGACTTACTAAAGTGTACTATTAATATCAGTACTATAACCCAGACAATAAAATAGTAGAACTCTTACTGCTTGTCTAGGCTAACCCAAACTACTGTAGGTTGCCCACTCTTAATAAGTTTAGCCACTACATCCTTTTTAGTAATGTGAGGCCTATTTGTATTTACATTTACACTTGGCTCCTACTACCTATATACTTATGCTAATCAAATATTGCTATATATACCTACTCTCCTCTTGGCCTTTTAATTATGATCTAAACTACTAATGGTGATTTCCATGCACATTGCTTGGTAGTCTATTAAAAGGATTTGTTAATGGTGCCACTATATTGTTGATGCTAGTATATATACAAACTATTCTACTAATTTATTTCTTGCTAAATAGTATACAGATAATAAGTCTCAACTAGTCTGTCAATATAGTTGTAAATCATTGATTCTCAACAGTTCTACTTATAAGGGGAATTGGAGGAATGGGGAAGCAGACTATGATTAGAAGTTAGCTTTAGGGATACAACAGAAAGCAGAGGAGTATTCTCATGACAGTGAGTGATCTGTCAGGGCTCCTTCCCCAGCCAGAGAGCAACAGATACAGAAGAGCACTCTAAGCAAGTTTTAGATGTGTTAGGGACAACTGTGAGTGAAAAGGAGAGAGTATTGTTTCCAGATCTGTGGAAATATTTATGATACTGTGCTTAGATAGTTAATCAAGTGGAGGAGAGGTTTAGGAACTATCAGATAAAGAGAAGGAGGTGGAAAGAAAGGAAAAGACAAGGGACACAAACACTAGAAGGAAAAGATGAAAGAAAAAAGAAGCAAAGAGTATACAAAGAAGTAGAGAAGAAAAAATTAAGGAACTTGGTCAAGTTCATAAAAAGTAAGAACCTAAACTAAAGAAAGATAAATAATGCAAGAACAAAACCCCAACAGAACACAAATCAAAACACAAAATATCAAATAAAAAATTAGTTATCCCCCCTATATTATTTGAATGTAAACATGTTAAGATGCTGGGTCTTGCAATCTGGTAAGTTTTAATCAGCTACTGATCTCTGGGGTTTCCTCTTCGTCCTTGTGTTGTTTTGAACTGGTCCAGCTGGCCTCTAGATGGATGGGTTGGCCCAGGAGAGCTTCAGGCTGAGAGCCAGCCTAGTGCCCAAGAGATCTGGGCCTGGGGTGGCTTCCAGGTGGGTCTGGTGCAGTGATGGATGGATCTACACCTGGGATGGCTTCCTGGAGGGTCCATGGAGGTGTGTGTCAGGGGCCTGGGAAGGACTCTGGGCATGTCTGGCTCTGTGGAAGGTGGACCGAGGCCCGGGATGGCTTCTGGGAGGGTCTGTGAAGGAGCATGAGGATCTGCAAGAAGATTTGGGGCCTGGGAAGGACTCTGGGGGTGTCTGGCTTGGCACAGACCTAGACCCAGGACAGATCTAGGACTGAGATGGCTTCTGGGCAGGTCTGCAGAGGCATGAGAGTGTCCAGGGGCTGGGAACAATTCCAGGTGTGTCTGATGATGCCAAGAGCTTAAATTTTAGTGGGACCTACAAAGGGGCTTGTGGTCTAAGCACTTAGTAATTTCAATGTAAAGTGAAAGCAGCCACAGGAAAGGCAGAGAAAAAATACCGTGGAAGCAAACAGAAGTGTGTCCCTAGTTCAGCTGAGGGGTCTATCAAGGAAATTGTACAGAGGAAGTGTCATCTAACCTGTCCAGAAGCTGAGGAGGGGCTCTTTGGCCGAGGAGAGGGCAACGGCTTTCAAGGAGAGCAGTAGGGAGAGGACTTGCTGACACCTAAGAGGCCTTTTCCCAGAGGGGGAGACAGAATTAAACACAGCCAGGCCACACTGCAAAGGATGACTCCTGGCCATCCAATGGCTAACTCCTTGGCGAGCACTCCTTTTGAGTTCCAGGGAGCCATCCCAGGAGCTGAGCCTACAGGACTGACTAAGTCCCTGTGCTCAGTGAGTGAGCAGGTGCGTTGAGGTTCTTCCCTCCACCCTGCAAAGCCACGGTGTCTGAGCATCCCCAGCCCTCACCTGCCTTACCTTGGAACCTGATGGTGTCATCGATGATCTCCAGCGTGTCGGCCACTGCGTTGTACTCTCCTACCTTCACTTCCCTCCTGTCTGTGAAAGAACAGACAGCAGCCAGTTAGGCAGGGATCTGGGTGGTGCCTGGAGCTCCTACCCCAGCGCGTGTCCCCTGAATGTCCCTCCAACACCCCCTCTAGAAGGAACCACCAGTCCATTTGGGCCCGATCCTCCTCTCATACCACCTCCTTAACTGGGCCCTTGATACACACTTCAAAGGTGGGGAGCCCACTCCCCCTAAAACTGCACTGTGCCTGTCACCAAATTCTTCCTGATCCTTGAGCTGAACTGTGTCCCTACAACTTCGTGCTGCTCAGTTGATTCTGCCTTCAGGACCACATGGACCACGTCTGTTCCCTCTGCCCCACATTAACTCCAGAGATCCAAAGACACAGATCATGGCCATGGCCCCAGCCCCAGCCCCTCCTTACAGAGCTTCATTTCTACTTCCTATAGTACCTGGACCCCTCTGTGGGCCACACCTTACAATGCTATCAACCTTGTAATGAGTGTACATCCAGGGACTGGCCAGCATACCTTAGGCATGACTTGGTCGGCAGCACGTAGAGGGGGCCATCATCTCCTTCATTCTAAACATTAGGGTCCTATTAATCCATCCTTATGTAGAATCGTCATCTTTTAGGAGCTACATGGCTCCCCACACTGAGCAGTTTCTTATGATTCTTGGTTCCTTATAGACACTTGTTACTGTGCTTTCCATCCCAAATGGTGCCTTCAAATAAGTTTTCTTCCTCATTGTACTGTTGGGTTTGGTTCACTGTTGTGGCCAATATCAAAGACAAAGGTGACCAGGACTGGCCCAGGGTGTCAACAGAAGGACTGACGAGGGGAGGCTAGGTTTGCAAAGGCTACTTATTTTCTAGGTAAACTTGGGAGAACTAGATGATCAAATGGGAAATGAATGACAAGTAAGCCGGTCACTTAGCTGTGTGGCGGGAGTGACGGGGGCTCGGGTGCCATTCCATGAGTGGGGGACCCGGGGGAGCCATTTATGAGGGGGGCATGGTAAGCTTCATTTTGGATGTGTTGAGCTTTTGTGCTTGTGGATCGTACGTGGCCATGTACGTGATTTGGCAGCCTCGGACAGAGGTTTGGGCTGGGGACCTAAGCACGGAAGCTGGGCGACAAGCAGGCACGCGGGCAGTGAGAAGAGAGGACCAAGCGTTGGACTGAGGAGGTGCTGACCTCCAGGGGTGGCACAGCAAAGCGGCTCTCAAAGGAGACTGGGAAGGAGTGGTTGGAATACCATGAGCAGGGAGCCTGACATTGCTGGAAAGTGTTGATGTCCCGGTGGAGTTGGACATGTACACAACAGGTCCCTTGAGTGGAGACTGGAGGATTTGGTTTATCGCAGACACTCATGACCACAGGTGAAGCAGATTCAGGGAAAGGTGGGGATTATGGGAGAGAGCAAACGGGAGTGGGAGTGGTGGAGCTGGCCTGGACAAGACTGGGGAGCAGGCAAGAACGGGTCAAGGCCATTCACTGAGACCCTATAGTCGGTGCTATAGTTTTGAAATGGCTTGAGAGTATCCCCATAGGGTCCTGTGGGGGAAGCTTGGTCATCAGTGAGACAACGTGAAGGTAGAAGAACCTTTAAGAAGTGGGGCTCAGTGGAAGGTTGTTAGGTCATCGTGGAATCATCCACCAATGGGATTAATGTACCTCTGAAGGGATCTGGGCTAGTTGCCATGAGAGTAGCTGTTCTAACGGCCCCAGGATCTCCCCCGAATCCCTCTCACGTACTGCTTGACATTCACATGGGCTTCTCTCACAAGCTAAGTAGAAAACAAATTATTTTCTTTATAATATCCTCAACCTCAAGTATTTTGCAATGGCTGAGGGCCTCTATTGGTGTCTCCCATGCATAAGGAAGGAGGGACACCCACTGACACCCAGTGAGGGGCCTCCACACTGTGCATGCAGGCGAGTCCCCAGATCTGCAGACCTGGCCAGCAAAGTGCCCAGAGTTGATGAAGAGACTCCAAGTGGGCACCCAGAGAAACTGTCTTGTGCTCTGGCTGGGACGGAGCTCCCTGCAGAAACACAGGTAGATGGGGCTCCTCATAAGCGCTCAAGAAATGCGACAGGGCGTCTCCTAGGCATTTGTCCATTTCCTTTGACTGAGTAGGGGTTTGGGGTAAGGGGACTGTAAAAGTCACCTCCTTCTCCCTGCCAGGGGGGCGGGGAGGAGGCATCACACTGTGCAGGCAGCTGTCTCTTGCCTGAGTTACCTGGCACCTAAATGTCACATTAACACACTCTGCCAAGGGCTCTGGCATCCTGCTCCGGCCTTTTGAAGTCCTCAGCCCTGAGAAAGCCCCTCCGCCCCTGTCAGCTCCCAGCACTTTATTTATTTGCTGTGGGAGCAGCGCATGAAATATGCAGGCTGGCTGCAGTACATCATCAGGAGCTGGGAAGTGGCACCCTACCGCACCCCAACCACACAGCCCACCCCTGTGACTCACAGGCCCCTCTATATGCACCGTCCCTTGGCACCAGAATAATACTCAGCTTCCCACAGTGACCATAATCACCATCATTTCTCCCTGGGAGCAGTGCTGGGAGGCACAGGGTGCTTCAGAAGCTTCTGCATTTACTACTCAAGTCAAACCATAATTTAGGCCTGATTCTTGGAGTCTGTCGGTGTGTGTTGTGGGGGGTGCTACATACAGGTTAGGTGACACCGGGAGCCATGTGCAGGACAGTGACTGAGCACACATTTGAACTCAGGTCTCCTGTTTCTGTGTTCTGTGCTCTCCACTGATGTTGAGCAGAGATGTTGATTCGGCATACATTTATTGGGTACTTCCTGCATGCTGGGTCCAGCCTAGGGTATTGCAATAGAAAGCCCTTGAAAGCAGGCCCAAAGGTGGCTGGAGGTTAAAGTATTTTCCGTATCTTTGACCTTGGGCATGTTGGATGCTGATGTTACATGAAGTCCTCTGGCTTCGTTCACTCATTCATGCATTCAACAAACACTACTGGACACCTATTAATTATGTTTCAGGCTCTGTGATAGGGCTACATATATACAAAGAGTTAAAAAATAAATATAATCCATGACACTTCATGACTGTAACCGAAACCAGGAGCTTTCAGAGTTTCTCTGAAGGTAACAGCCACACGCGAAGTGTCTAACCTGTGGTGTGCCTTGCAGAAAGTGCCCAATCCCCTGCAGTTATATCTGTGACAAAAGAACTATGAGCTATTTGCTACAGCCCCAGACATTAGGGTTTTTCTTTTCTCTCTCTCTCTTTCATCCAGAGGCTTTGCTCTGAGCTACGTCCTGAGCCTTTTCATATTTTTATGTTTCATTTTGAAAAAGAGTCTCTAAGGCACCACGCTGCACAGGCTGGGCTCATATTTGCTATCCTCCTGCCTCAGCTTCCCAGGTAATGCAATCATTGGTGTGCGCCACCTTACCCAGTTACATTACGCGTTCCTACTGCCACCTATCCCCCAAAACGACCCTTCCACGTGGAAGGCGGCTTCTCTCCAACAAAGCAACGTGCCTAAGCCCTACCCGCCTTTCCCAGGAAGCCTTCCCTGAGTACTTCTGTCTCTTCCACAAGTGCTGCTGGCCGCAGGCTCGGTGTCTGAGTCACATCTGCGTGTGTTAGAGCCACATGCTGGCTATGTCCAGGTCTTCTGACTCCAGCTGGCCTGTGGGTTTCTGAGTGGACCCTGAGGTTTCACTTCTGTTGTCCTGGACATCCTGGGTTTTGCCCCTGAATTCTGCCCAGGGCCTCTCCTGGGACTGCAAAGGGAAGACAATGCCACCTCTGTTCTTCCATTCCCCGAGCCAGCAGTCACGGAGCCAGGCACCCAGCACTCTGTACTTTAACCTCTGGGTGCCTCGCTGACTCTGTTGTATAAGCAACACAAATAGCTTGTCTGGATACTGACTGGCCCTGAAGACCAGAGACATGGCCCAGAGGACCTGGGCACAGCCTGGACAGGAGATCCATGTGGCGGCTCCAAGCAGGAGGAGGAACCACTGGCCGGGGCATCATTGCCTGGCTCCCTGCCCCGTGCCTGCTGACCGTTGCTGCTGGTTCACTGTGGGGCTGCTCCCTTTCCCTGGGCCTCACTTTGTCCATCTGCAAGTTGCACTGAGGGCTTTGAGAAAACACAAATGCCTGAGTCACAGTGTAACCCATTATATTACATTTAGGGGTAGGTGAGTCTTGAAGAGTGGTATTTTAAAAAAAGTTTCCTAAACTGACCCTAATGTGTAACGAGGGTGAGAGGCACTGAATTACACTGAGGATCCTTCAGCATTTTCTGGTTCTCAGAGGCTAAAATCAGTGAAACAAAGACTTCTTTTCCTGTTGAATAATACGAGTTCCTTCTTGCAATGCAGAAAGAGAAGCGTTCTCTTAGGGGTGCATTCTTTATTTCAGATTTTGGATTTGGATATATAAAAGGAAATAGGTTCTGTTGGCAAAAAATTTAGCTGCCCAAAAATGTTCAGTATGGAAATGTTTATTGGCCATGGGCCTTGGAACACGGGCAAGGCAGCCGGGCAAAGGCATCGATCGCGGCATGGTTCTGCCTCCTTCCCGGGCTGCACTCCCCACGCCTTCAGGAGGACAAGCAGGTTGCCAAACTCGTGCTTCAGCTGGACCCCACCCTGCAACACAGGCTGTGCTCCCAACACCTCCAAATGCCTATCCTCACTTAGCCCTGGTTCCGTACTGAGAAGGGCATATGTATGATTTAAAGTTCAGTTGTTATTAACAACACATGCACATGCTCTAAAACAAAAAGTGACCGTGGCTCAGTAAAAACCAGAGTCCATAAATGTCCTCAATTCCAGGATCCCAAAGCAGAACCCTGAGCTTAAGCCCAGGCAACTGCTCTCAGCTGGGAGAGTATTGGCATTGCCGTGATCCTCATGAATACCACTGGAGACGCCTGTCCCCCGTGGACAGGCTGACTGGTCCCAGTGGCCTCCGGCTGGTAACTTCCCTGAAGGGTCTTCCTCATTCCCAGCTGAGGCCTTCCTGCTGTGACTTCCCCTCTCAGGTCCTGCCTCTGCTCTGGGTCCTCGAGTCACTTGGACTCCTGCTCTCAACAGCCCTTTGGGAATGGATATGGGACCTGATGGTGACTACAGGCTGTGACTACTCTTCCTTCTCTGGGGCAAACAGCCACTCCTCAGGAAGGATTGTCAATCCCAGCCCATATACCTGGTCACTGCCCTGGTCCATCTGTCCCTGGAGGGTCACTCTTGCACTCACAGCACCCTCAGCTGCTCGGAGTGGAGATGGACTCTGCTTCCCTGGCTGCATCCTAAGCACACACTCTTCTCTGTTGTCACCAGCAGTCAGCCATGGTTATAGTTTCAATGGATTTGAAATGTGTTGAGATTTTAAAGGGCCTGGTAACGCTGGGCGAATGCTCCAGGGCTATATAGTAGCCTGCTGGTGAAAGATTTGGCCAGTGGATCGAGCAAACTGGCCTAAGAGTAAGTACTCAAGGACCCTAGGACACATGCAGTGGGCCACTGCCCTAAAGCACCTTTTTCTCATCTGCTTGGCTTCCTCCCACCGGTTCGTCAGAGCTCAGCTCAGATGGCCCCTCTTCAGGCACCTTCCTTGCCTCTGTTTCCAGCCACCTGTGCCACCTCCTTTTTAAATTCAAGAATTATACTCTGCTGGGTCTGCATCCACCCCTCACTGGACCGGGATTTCTCCAGGGCACAGACTTGGTCCTGCCCATCTCAGCACTCCCTGTGCCCAGCCAAGACCTGGTATGTAGGAGATGACAGAAAATGGTTGTTGAGAAGCTTTACATGCACAAACCACAGGACCAAGAAAGGTAAGGGATGTATCTGTTCACAGTAAAATGAAAAAGTCCTGCTGAACAAAGACTCAGAGTTGATAGCCAAGTGTCAGAATGGGAAAAGCGACTTGGGAAGCTAACAATCAATGAGATTGATGTTAACATCATGTGAGAACTTGTGCACGTCCATGAGAAGAAGACAGTAATCTTAAAATAAAAACGGCCAAAGCATCAGAATTGACAATTTAAAGACAGCTAATAGGAACAGAAAGGAGCTGGGCATGGTGGTACAGGCCTGTAATCCCTGTATTTTGGGAGGTTGAGGTGGGAGGATCACAAGCTTGAGCTTAGATTGGGAAAATCAGTGATTTAGCGAGATCATGTTTTGAAATTAAAAAAAAAAATTTAAAAAGGTCTGGGGACGTAGCTCAGTGTGAAGGCCCAGGTTCAATCTCCAGTACATACCCACCTCCCCACAAAGGGAAAATATAGCATGGAAAGAAACATCCCAAGTTATTAGTAATCAAAGAAATACTTAAAGCTACAGTATAATATTCTGTATTCTTTCAGACTGGCAAAAATAATGAAAGATTGGGGGAAACACCACATGTGAATGGGAGGTCGGACACAGAGATCCTTGTGCCAGAGGGAGAAGACATGCACCTGGCCATTCTGAAAAGCAGCCTGGCAGATTTTGGGCATCTTAAATGTGCACAGACCTTCTGTTCCATAAGGGGACAGACACAGAGGTATGCATTATTTGTTAAGGTGGGGAGTAAAGGTGAGCTCATGTCTGTCACTGGGGGATGGATGGGCAACATGGTGATATGTCTCATGGATGGAGCAGAAAGAAGCCATGTATTCCAGTTTCAATGATCTGAATTCAAAATACATATAATAGCTATGTGGGACATCTCTTCTATGTCTATATGTTCCAGTTGCATTGATGCGAATCTAAAACATACACATACAAACTTGCAACACACATTTGTGTGAGGACGCACTCAAATCTCGCATGTACATTGACACTGCAGGTGTTTGCCTTCCGTGGTGAGGCAGGATGAGCGGGGAGACAAGGAGACAAAGGGAGAAGCCGACCTGGGAGGTGAACAGGGGCCAGCGACAGCAACGTCCTGGGGCACGAGGAGCGCAAAGCATGATTGCAGAAATTCTGCTGGGAGGTAAATCTGGGGTCATTGTCAAGAGGACTCAAGAAAAGAAATGAAAACCAATGGCTGCCTCGACCGTTCTCTGTGCCAGTCCCTGGGCCAGGACAGTGTTATGTCATTAAATTCTCACAATCACTTTCCAGGCAAGGAACGTGATCACTTATTTTATTACTGTTAAATAAAATGCAACACGAAGTGAAGGTGCAGAGAGACGAAGTTACATTGTCTGGCTAACAATGACCAGGCACATCTGCTTCAGAGCATGTGTAACTTCCATGTGAGCTTTCCCAGCCTTTAGGCATTGAAGCAGAGGTAATGTCACAAAGGAAAATTAAGGCTCCCTTGGGCACGGGGAGTCTAAGGTTCAATGAAACAAAATGTCTGCTAAATAATTCAGTCTTCTGGGCCACCGTCATTGGGCTTCCTGAGAACGAAGTTCTAGATTATGAGGGCTAAGAGGTATCAAGGCTTCAAAGAGTCTCTCAGCCCCTCAAAATCCACATTCCCATGTGCCTCCATTCCTGTGGGAGTATCTTGAAGTTTAGTGGACTATATCACCACTGTTGTCCCCCTCTCCCCCTTTTTTTTATTGTAGTGGGGATTGAACTCCAGCTTCATACACGCTAGGCAAATGCTCTACCACTAAGCAGCCTTCCCAGCTCTTTTCAAAACTTTTGAGACAGACTCTTGTTAAGTTGTCCAGATGGGACTCGGGCTTGCAATCTTCCTGCCTCAGCCTTCCTGGCAGCTAGGATTACAGGTGTGTGCCACTTTAGCTAGTTTTCCACTCTTAACTATATCCACTTGAGTGGCAGTTGAGCACATGGTCATTATAGACCTGTGGCCTGGCCAAAGGGGCTGCAGTATGGGCCTTGACAGAAGGAAAAGGATATTAAAGATTAGCCTTTATGGTCTTAAATGAGGTTAAACTAGATCTGACAGTTTCCTGGTAGGTGCTGGGAAATTATCTTCCTGCTTTTATAGGGGCTGGCATTTGTCCAGGGAGATTATGAAGCCCCCGAGGGACAGGGATTCTATCTTACTCAACATGGTTTCCCTGAGAAGACTCAGTAAAGCGCCTGGCAGATGCTCAGGAAATGTGCATGGAATAGAATCAGGTCTATTACCCTGAAGACCAAACAGTAATTAATGTCTACGAATAGCAAGGAGGCGCCTTCATTTCAGCAGGTACATCCTGAATGACAATTATGTTACAGCAATGCAAGACCCCGTTCCTTTAAATTAGGAGCCAAGACACAAAATTCCAAAATCTGATGGCCAGAAGTCGCACAGAGCTGGGTAAAACTTGAGCCGGCAATCATTCCTCAGGCAGGTCTGAGGAAGGCAGGCCAGGGGGCTGAGCAGCAGATGCTGCCTTTCTCTGAGAACAGCATAGACCTGGCCCTGTTCATGACTTCACTCAGCTTCCTTTCCGGCTGCAGATTCTGAGCCATGGTTTTACTTCTGCAGTAATGTGGATTCTTATTTCTCTTAAGGTAAAAAAAAAAAAAAAAAAAAGTCCCTCTCCGGGTGGCTCAGGATGGCCTGGGGAAGGATCCTGGAGCCTGGAATCACACCTGCCTTTCCTACTGCTTATGGGGTGGGTCCCTTGGGATGGTGCCAGCCTGGGATAAGGGTAAGAATGCACACCATTTGGACGGTAACACCTGACAGCTAGGGCTGTGGTGATAGGGGAGGGAACTCATAGAAGGTGCAAGAATGCAGTTTCTGTACGAACATTTGAGGATTAGGGCCACTGGGGGACTTGGAGAGAAAAGTGGGAGATTCCTGAGAGATGTCTGATCCTAAGGAAGAGGATGCTGGGATAGTTCCTTGTACCTCTCCTACATCACTGGCTCAAAGTTGCCCGCTGGCAGCACTAACTCCCTGGACAAGTGGTCTGCTCCTCCCATGGGTTATGGGTGGCTGATGTTCTTAGTGAGATATTGTTTGATGTGTTCAGGAGCAATGGGTATCCAAGAAATCCAGGTGGTTCTCTGTGGCATCCTCTAGGGTAGTCCTGAAGGGAGGTCAGGGCTTTGGGAACTCTTGAACACTGGACACAAGAAGAGAAGCAGGGTTCGCAAAGCCTCCTTTGCTTAGGGGCTAGCCCTGTCACCTTTTTAAAAGAACAATTGTGCTTATCCAGGATTCCCAAATTTTTATTAAAATGTAAAAAGATAGTTTCTCTAGCTTGGAATAACAATGGCCACCCATGTGGTCATATTTCTGTTAACTGCTGTTTGCCAAGTGTTCTACCTCAAGCCAAGTTACTGAAAATCATTAGCTAATGAAAATGTTGTACATTTCCGTACGCCAAAAGTCTGGGGTCTACATTTTCACTAACCGATTCAACAAACTTGTACAAGAGCCAACCAGAAGCCTTGAGCCTACTGACAATGTGATTTTAGCTTCCCAGAGCTGCAGAGTTCAGAGAACACAACCTCCTAGTCTCTGATGACAGTCCTGGGGGTGGACAGAGCTGACATTAGTGTTCTCCCATTTTGCAGAAGGAGAAAGGGAGGCTTCGGAGGTAACTTGACTCAACCAGGAACAAAGACTTGAATCCAGGTCTTTTACATCCATATTAATTCACTAAACTTCTGCAGGGGCCTCGTACAGGCCAGGCATTATGGACAGGGCACCTGCAACCCTAGAATGGAGGAGAGGACAAGGACAAGGCTTTCTGGCTCCCTATTTGGTCACATCCAAAAGCTGCCTCAGCTTCTGATTCCTTCGTGCTTTCGTTTTGCAAAAAAAGCGAACAGAGCCTCCTACCAAATACTTCCTTGCCTGGAAATAAAAGAGTTTGAAAGACACCAGGGACCTTGTGCAAATGAGAAGCCAACAAAGTATCCCACGAGGTCTTGGAGTGGGGTGGTTGGCCAACCTCCAAGATGGCCCCAGAATGTACTTGAGAGGCTGGTGGAGCTGGGGAGCAGAGCTGTGCAGGGAAGCCTCCCCTACATGGCCTGCAAGAGGATGCCCCCCGCCCCCCAGGAAAAGTGCTGCTATGAGTCCACGGCCCCTCTGGATGAGAAGGGAGGGAGGAAGTGAAGAGAGAAACAGCTAGGACACAGAGGTCATGAAGAGCCCGGCAGAAAATATGGTAGCATCATGCAGAGGCCTTTTATAAGGTCATTAGCACAAAGCAATTCAGGAGCTGGTGACTCTAGGGTAGGGAACAATTCTTGGGAGGTTGTACAAGGCAAGGTCTGAAGCAGTCCCTTTTAGAGGAGAGAGAGAAGCAGGAGCCCAGAGGAAGAAAGGAATGGATTCGTGATCTCACATCCTGCCCTAAGCAAGTCCCTTCCTGAGTCTGGGCCTCAGTTTCCCTCCTGAAATGAGATAACAACCAGCACTCTTTCTAGCATGACTGGCTCATTCAATGACTCAGTGCCCTCCCCTCCTGCTGGACAAGGCAGAAATCCCTGGGGACGTGGAAAACACACTGCTATCCCGATGTGCCTGCTGTACTCTAGAGACTCATTTCAGTCCCCAAATGATATGAGATGTCTCTACCAGCTCAACAGGACCAATAACTGTTCTACAAATAGGTAATAGAAGTATCTAAGGACTCAACATTCCATAAAAGCTGGACATGAGTGAAGGGAGCATAAGCCTGTGATGCTGAAAGCTGAGGCTGGAGCCCCATCCTGCTACTATTCAGCGTGTGTCCTGGGGACGGGGGGACGCCTCCCTCCCTGCATCTCAGTTTCTTCATTTAGGCCATGGAGTGGCAGGACAAGCTCATGTTCAAGACCTGGGTCCTGTTTAACATTCTGTAGATCCTTAAGTACAGGGAGCAGCGCCTAACAACAGATGGCAAAACAACAACAAAAACAAACAAACAAACAAACAAACAAACAACAAAAAAACACCCCAGCATCTGCATATCAACCAACCAGAAAAATCTAGATTTAATCCAGAAAAGTGTCAGAATTTTGACGAGGCACTTATCATCATTGATACTTGCTACACAACAACAGAAAAAAACCTAATGTACGTGTTGATATATTCCATCTCATTTAGTTCTTCCCACATTCCAAGAAGGTAGGTAGGGTCATATCTCTATTTCACAGATGGGGACAATCAAGGCTCAGAGAGGTAAGTCATTTGCCTGAGGTTGTACAGTGGGTATGCAACAGAAACACAAGTGGGCTGGACTACAAGCTCAGGATAGACATCCATATTAATTCACTAAACTTTTGCAGGGGCCTTGTGCAAGCCAGGCATTACGGAGATGGCACCTACACGGCACTGTCTAGGACCAGTGTCTGTCTGGAGTTGGTGGCTACACTTCACGTATGGAAAAGAAAACGGCAATAAAATTGTCATGCCCTTGGTGGTTGTGACCAGTGAGCCATATTTTACAAAATATTCTTCTAAAATGACATAATTTGAGAACTGGAAATGTGACAAGAGAATTTAGTTATGATCACTTAAAAAAGTATATTTGCCAGGATGCCTACTTTGTTCAACCAATGAAGAAGTGAGACTTAACAAATGAGAAAATAATTACATTTGCCTAAAATGACATCTTTTGTGCACGCCAGAGAGCTGACATGTGTTTCAATTACCTGCCATGGGAAGACGAAAGAGTAAATCTACAAGATTGCATTACAACGCTATCGCTGCTGAAAAACACCTCTCCCAATTGATTGGAAGCCTGCTGGGGTTTGTCTGAATGAGAGAACTCGCTTTAATTTCTTGCTTTCCCTGCAATGACTCGGATCGGTTTAAAGACAGTGAACAAAGCAGGCACTGTTCTTATTTCTAGATTTTCCAGAATCAAGATGCTGAAAAACACTGCACTGATGAATCGTCTATCAGTAGTTTGGGCTGGCAAATCCATAATGACCACACTGGGCTGAACCTAGGCACCTGCCTTGAGGATCACCTAGCCCTACCCTCCAGCTGGACTTTAACAAGTCATTGTCCCTCTCTGGGCCTTCTCTGAGTCCTCATCATGCAAGGATCTGGGTCTGGGTGGTTTCTGAGGAACGTCTGACAGGAGCAGCAAAGTCCAAGGAACCAAGTGGCTTCTTCAGAAAAGAAGAGGTCTATAAAACGTGGGGATTATAACAGAGAAGAGACTAAAGAGACACATCAAACTGATGGAATGGTTGGACCTCGTGTGGATTCGTCAACAACCCATCAGCTTTGCAGGCAGCTTTGAAACTATCAGAGCATTAACACAGACTGGGAATGAAAGGGAGTTAAGAATTGTTGTCAAAATGTTCTAGATATGATCATAGCATGACCGTTATAGTTTTTTAAAGTCCTTATCTAGTAGGAGTGCATACTGAAGTATTTATAGATTGAAATGAGATAATGTCTAGGAGGTTGCTTTAAATATGACAGCAATAACTGGAGGAGTGGGTGGGGTGAGTAAAGATAAAACAAAATTGGCAAAATGTGGATAATGGTTTAAGTTGGGTGACAGCGACCTGGGGTTCATTATGCTAATCTCGATCCCATTAGTGTGAGCACTTCTGTTATCAAAAGCAAAAAAACAATACAGGGCTTCTCAGCATCTGGCAAGTTAACCCCTGTCCCATTCTCCATTTTCCTAGGCCTCTTTGAGGCAGGCTGGGAGGGGAGACCTGCCAAGCAACTTGGCAAAGAACTAATAATCGACACAAGATGAAACTCATGTTTTCACAGAAAAGGGTTTTCTACTGACTCTTGTTGAATCTGGAACCTCACACTCTACTTTCATATTTTTTGGATGTATTTTATTGCAAAAGCACAACACCTCTGAATATAAATGTCATCAACTCAAAAGAACAAGCTTCAAAAAGCCTACCTTGAAATTGAGTAAATTTAATGGTGCCCATTCTCTCCCCGTTCCGGAACACAACTTGACCCTAAAAACAGGACAAAACAAACAAACAAGAACAAAAGAGAAATGCCACATTAGCCCGAACGCTACTGAGCTCACAGTGATTCATTAACTGCATGATGCAATTATTAATATTGGAGAAAAACAGACTTCCATTGGACTAAAGATGCAAAATCAAACTCATTATTTTAAAATTAGTTGTGACTTTATCTGATTAATTTGTGATGAGCACAAAATCAATAATGTAACTACCAATGTGAATTAAAGTGGAGCTAAGCATCTTCATTATCATTGTGACTATTTGTTAAGCACCTATGAGTTCCTGTTCTCAGGGGACAAGATCTTCTGCAAGGTCTTCTGTGGGAGATGGAGATAGAGGTGAGGCTCTCGGAGGCTGGTCCTGGGCTTAACTAGAGAGACAGGGGCTTTGCTGAGGTTGCTTGGCTTGAGAACCAAAGGGTATTGGAAGTTAGTTTTTTTTAATTTTAATTAAAGGCAAAGATTTTTTTTTCTGAAGTTTTTTCTGAATGGTGATGTCAGCCCCAATTATAACTGGGGTATGATGCAGCATAAACTTAGGCTTCTTGAGCCAGCAAGACCTGACTACTGTCACAGGCAGCCAAGTGCTCCTCATTAGGGACCTCAGGAGCTAAAGATGGCATCATCTTTTGCATCTGTCTTGCCGCCTTCCAGATGCTTGGCTAAGTAAACCAGGAATTCAACAGGGATGTCATCTCTTTTTGCCAATTTATGATCCACTTGAAATTCTGCAACCATGCAAGGGAATGGACACGTTATATTACAGCATCTTAATGACTGGCTAGTAAGGAGAGGATCTCTGTTTTATAGATCAAGATACCACAAGGTCATTTCAAGTGAACTGGGGTTCATATTGTTATGGTGGGGCCTAGGATACCCCACAAAAGCCTCATGTATTTGGATGCTATGGAATACCTTCAGAACCATGTGCTGTTAAAAGGTGGGGCTGGGTCAGGAGGGGTGGATAACAAGTGTGCGGTGGATCAGGGGTGTGTAGTAGATTATGAGCACGTAGCACCTTACTGGGCATGTGAAGTGGAGGGGCAGATCACTGGGGCTTAACCCAGCAGGGGTGGAACACGGAGCTTAATCCCGAAGGGGCAGATTATTGGGACAGGACCTGGAAGTGTACAAGCTAGCTCTGCCCTTCCTCGTTTACTTAGCTTCCTGTCTGCCATGCTGTGAATAGCTTTCCTGCAGCTATGTTTCTGCCAGGTGCTTCCACCATTGCTAGCCGCCTGTGAATGGAATGAAATCTTCTGAATCTGTGAGCTAAAATAAATCTTTCCTCTCCTAAGTTGTGCATGTTGGGTGTTCTGACCCAGCAATGAAAAAGTAACTAAGGTACACACACACACACACACACACACACACACACACATGCTCTGGCACTGAGCTACACCCCAGCCTCCACCTCCCATTTCACTTTAATGCCCATGTGACTTTACTATAGGATGCAGCTCTGATCCAGAAATAAATTCCTTCCTATGTTCCCGTAGTAGTGAGATTAGAAAAAGAAATAATTTTAAATGTCTCCTGCTCTTCTCTCACAGTAATACACTTGCATCATCAGGCAACAGCACGGAAAGTACTGAGATCCTACTAAATTCGTGGGAGAAAGCCCCGGGATGTTTCATCTTCCCCTCGGTATAAACCCAACGTGAGGCCCTTGGGCTTTCAGAACAAAGGAGATCACTCATCCTGTTCTCAGAAGGAGAAACGCCTTCCAAGGCCACTTTGACACCTTTTTGAAGTCCCGAAGACAGCTGCTAGTAGTATCAGTTTGAAACTAACACCCATCGAATTCTATATTCAGGTGATGGTAAGCAATTCCCTGGAGTGTGAAAACACTTCAACTGGAGGTGAGACAGGAGCTGTGATTTTATATCTAGGGATGATTGAAAATCACAGAACACCTTTCAAAAGGAACACTTTAATGCAAATAGACCACTTTGCCTGGATGGGACAGATGCAAACCTGTGTCCACCGGAAGAATTTGCTTTTGATTGATTGACAAAGGTGGAGATTGAACTAATTTACCAACCTCTTATCACACTTTAAGGAATTCCAAAGACTTCTAGGTTTAAAATGTAGAAAAGTCTACAGCTGCAGTCTTTCTTAAGGAGCCTATGTTCAGGAGATAATGGAATGTTACCAAAGTGAAGTGAGGGGGAGGAGTGAGGAATAATCTCTCTTTGCTTCTTTGTTTATTCTTCCCTTTATTTATTTATTTTGAGACAGGGTCTCACTCTGCAGTCCAGGCTGGTTACGAACTCACTATGTAGCCTAGGCTGACTTTGAACTCACAGCAATCCTCCTGCTTTACCCTCTTGAGAACATGGATTTACAGGTGTGTAACACCATGCCCAACTTTTGTGGTGTTGGGGAATCAAACTCAGGGCTTTATACTTGCTAGGCAAGTGCTCTAACCACTGGGCTATTCCTCCAGACCCTTTTCACTTTATAAACAAACAAACAAAAAATCAATCCATTTCAACATAAGATCTGTCATGTTTTATTTTACTAACAATAGCTACTTTTACAGGACTTCCTCCTATCACCATGACATTTCAGGTAATGCAGAAGTAGGAGGCTAGAGTCTAAGTCCCATAGTTTTGGGGTCAGATCCCCTTTTAAGTGAGTTTCTAGTCATCTATGAATTATAGACCTAGTACAGCTCTTGGTATACAGCCGACACTCACTAAACGGTAGCAATCAATTTTATATAAGCATTTTTAATACTAGGGAGATGAAATGAAAAGATTTGCAGCATCTGAAAGCTTTCCAGTCATCGTGAAGTCTTTTTTTTTTAAACTCCCATGTGACATCAGCTGGCAAAGGACAAACCATTGGGTATGTATCCAAGATGCCTCCCCTCTCAGAAACATCATGCCAAAATGACTGAATTCCCCAACCTCATGAGCTACAGTGTCTTCTGTCCACCATCACAAAGAAAGGAGAGTTTCTGGGTGACAGAAACAAAATGAGTAATTGGGAATCAGTGCCAGAGATGAGGCCCTGAAGCTTTGGGAAGCCTGTGTTTGAGGAAATTGTGCTGCATGATCTTCCTGAAGGAGTGACCATGGCTTCCACTGGGGTGACTAACAAGGGCCATCTTGGTCACTGACAAGTGGACACAGGACCACTGACCCAGTCGTAGCCACATTGGTAAGACTGGCATGAGGAAGGTCTCATGTCCATCACAGGAGTTTCTGTCCAATGGGTAACCCCCATATTAAAAGACAGTCAACTCTTATAAGCATTTACCTGGTTTTTGCCATTTTCTTTTAAAAAATGGTCTTTTTGCTATGTTGCCCAGGTTGGTCTTAGACTCCTAGGCTCAAGCAACCTCCTGCTTCAGCTTCTCACCTCAGCCTCTCCCAGTGCTGAGACTACAGGTTTACACCACTGAATGCAGCCCAAAGTACTGTTCTAGGAGAGCTTTGTATTTGATCAGAAGGAACAGATAGAACAAGTTTGTCAGTAAATGAAGAGACTTAAACTAGTGATGAGGGCAGTGAAGAAGATAAAGGGTGACTGAGCAAAGGCGGGAGCACAATTGCGTAGTCAGGTATTGTGGTTTGGCTCTGGAATGTCCCCCCAAAAGTCTCATGTACTTAAACATTACAGATTGCCTATGGAACCATGTGCTGCTGGTAGGTTGGGGCCCAGTCTGGAGGGGTAGATTAACGGTGTTTGAATTAGCATTAACGGTGGGTAGTGGCACACCTTCCACACCTGGATCCAAGAGGAGCTGGTCACTGGGATGAGACCTGGAAGGACATATAAGCTGCATCCTGCCTTCCTTGGGGGACGAGAACTAGTCTCAACTGGTCTCAACTTGCCATACTGCTTGTGATGTCATGAGAAGCTGCCTCCACCTCTGCCTCTGCCATGTATTTCCCTTGCTGCCAGCCGCCCCTGAATGGCCTGTGACCTTCTGAATCTGTGAGCTAAAATAAACCTTTCCTCCCCTAAGTTTGTGGGTGCTGGGTATTGAGTCACAGCAACAGAAAAGTAACTGAGACATCAGGGAAGACCGTGGTGAAGAGCCGACTTGAGAGCTGAGTCCTGCGTGACGAGAAGGAGTACTCCAGCCACAGGGAGGCGCCGAGGGGAGCTCCAAGGGGGGCAGGGGTTTGGAGCTTTTGAGGAACGGAAAGGGCCAGCGTGGCAGGAACACGGGGAGGCAGGGGGACAGGGCTGAGTGAGGAAGATGAAGAGTCAGACAGGGCAGATCATAGTTGGCCTAGAGTCCCTGATACGGTGGCTTATAGGTGACTCAAAAGAGCAACGACCCATGCTGGAAGTTAAGCAAAGCTATGCTGTGACCCGATGTAAGACTCTAGAAGCTTGCTCTGGCTGCAGTAGCAGGGGAAAACACGGAAGCAGAGAATTTGTTTAGAGGCTCTGATAACCAGCAATGAAGATGTGAGAAGGCAGCAACAGGTAGGGAGTGGCCCGATTCTCATCAACTCAGAGTGCATGGTGAATGTGACACAGCCGGATAGCCCAGAAGTGCTGGAATTCTACCCCACTCCTGTAGCCTGTCCAGGGAATGTGGTGCCTGGGTGCTCCATCTGGGTTGGGCACTCATTTCCCCAGCTGCCGGGCATCCCCAGCTGCTGAGTTGTTCCACACTGAAGATAGCTGTGTCAGTTAAGGTGATGGCCCCTCAAGCAATCTATACCTAGTGGTCAAGTAAAGTCAAAGATCTGGCCCATTTGCCTCAACTCAGGACACTGCACAGGACCGTGGGATCCAGAGGTCTCCATGGGACTGGCTGAGGCTATTGTTGCAACCATACTGCATTTTGATCTCTCCTGATCTTGTTCTCTGACTCCCGTTGGCTTTCATTCCTGTGAGAATTTCCTAATCAACTTCCTGTACAAAGAACTTGGTTTCTAGTCTGTTTCCTGGATAGACTATCTAGGACATCTTAGTACCAAAGGCCTTCAGGCCTATCTCTTTATTACAACGAGATGGAGCCTGAATAATGGGCAGGTGGAATTTCAGGAAGTCATGGATTCTGCGAGTGGGTTCTGAACGAAGTCCCTGCACCACGGACAGCTTCAGCCCACTGTGGTCTGCCACTGCAGCCAAGAGAGTGGGTGGCATTTCTTTCTAAAACCAACAGGAACTAGCATTATTTTTGTTCCTCCCCTCCAACAGGACTTGCTTTCCCCACATAAGGAGGCTTTGTGTATCTACAAGTGCCATGTTGTGACTCTCCTTAAGCAATGTCACGAACAATGTCATGAACAGTCCCCAAGAGGGCACTGGGAAGCACCATATTCACAAGGTGAAGTAGATTCCAAGAAACACGGGGAGGACAGAGTTTTGTAGCTCTGGCCTGGGTGATGTTTCCTGTCTGTCCAGCAGCTCATAGCTCATTGTCACTCTTTGACTTCTCACTGAACGTGCCTCATCCACAAAGAAACAGACACTGTGAGTGAAAAAAAAGGGGGGGGAAATGATACTTCATGCAACTGGAGGCAAAAGAAAGAAGAAAATATACCTTATTTTCAGACACAGAAGACTTCAAGCCAAAACTGATAAGAAGATACAAAGATGGCCACTACATAGTGGGACAGGAACAAGTAACAATTGTAAATATACCAACAGACACACAGGGCAGTAACAAAAACCCTGCTAACTAAGAGAAGCCCAGGACCTGATCAGTTCGATGTGGAATTTTACTAGAACTTCAGGGAAGATCTAATGTTAATATTTATCAAACTCTCCCATGAAATTGAAATGAAGGAGCACTGGCAAACTCATTTTAGGAGGCTAACATTACTTTGGTACAAAAACTGGACAAGGACTTAAAAAAAATAAGGGAACTACAGGCCAGTTTTCTTAATGAACATAGACACAAAAATCCTCATTGAGATACTTACAAACAGAATGCAACAAATTATTATCATACACGATGGTCAACTGAGTTTCATCCTAGGGATGCAGGGATGGCTCAACATAGGTAAATCACAAATATAATACATCACATAAACAGAAGTCAGGACAAACATCACACAATCATCTCAATAGATGCACAAAGAGCCTTTGACAAAATCCAACCAAAAACCCTGATGAAAATAGGTATAGAATGACCTCAGCTTAATACAAGCCAATTATTACAAACTCACTGTCAATTCAATAGTCTACTAAATGGGTGAAAAATTGAAATTATTTTCTCTAAAATCAGAAACAAGACAGAGTGTTCACTCTCACCATTCCTGTTTATTACAGTTCTTGAAAGTTTAAGCCTGGTCTGGTGGCACAGGCCCGAAATCCTAGCACTCTGGGAGGCACAGGCAGGAGGATTGAAAGTCTGAGCACAGCCGGGGCAACCCGGTAATTTAGTGAGACCTTATTTCAAAATCAAAAATAAAAAATGGAATGAGAATGTAGGTCAGTGTAAAAGCCTTGGGCTCAATCCTTAGTAACACACACACATGCATACACACACATGTACAAGAAGAAGAGGAAGAGGAGGAGGAGGAAGAAAAAGAAATCATAGGTAGAGATATCAGATACCAAAAAGAATAAAAGGGATACACACACACACACACACACACACACACACACACACACACACACACACACACATATATATATATATATATATATATATATATATGAAGTCAAATTATCTTTATTTACAGAAGACATGATCCTTTACATAGAAAACCAAAAAGCTCCACCAGAAGACTCGTGGAACTAATAAACAAATTCAGCAAGATACAAAAATCAATACATAAAAATCAATAGCGATCCTGTGCACCAGGAATGAACTCACTGGGAAAGAAATCAGACTAAAAAACTCCCATTCACATTAGCTTAAAGAAATACTTAGGAATTAACCTAAACAAGCACATGATAAACCTCTATAGTGAAAACTCTTTTGCCAAGAGAGATTGGCAAGGACTTAGAAAACAGAAAGACATTTTCTGTTTCTGAATAGGGAGAACTAAAATTGTCAAAACAGCCATGTACCAAAAGTGATATATAAATTAAATGCAATTCCAGTAAAAAAATACCAATAGCATTCTTTGCATATAAATAGAAAATTTATTTTGAGCCAGAAGAGACCTAGAATAGCCAAAGCAACCTCAAGCAACAAGAGCAAAGCAGGAGGCAACACAATCTCAGACATCAGATACATCACAAAGCAACAGTGATTTAAAAAAAAATACCAGCCAATTGGTATTGGTACAAAAACGCTATGTGGATCAATGGAACAGAACTGAGGATGCAGAAACAATCCCATGCACCTTCAGCCAACTGATTTTTGACAAAGGGTCCAAAAACATACATGGGAGAAAAGACAGCTTCTTTTAACAAACGGTGCTGGCAATACTGGTTATCCACATGCAGAAGAACGAATGTAGATACATATCTTTCATCATGTACTAAAATAAAACCAAAACGGATCAAAGTCCCAGATATTACCGAATATACTGAATTACACTGAATACTGAAATATACCGAATCTGTTGGAAGATAAAATAGATAAAAAATTTAAAGATATTGGTATAAGCAAAGACTTTCTGAACAGAACTCCAACTGCACAGGAAATAACATCAAGAATCAAAACACGGGGTTACATCAAATTAAAACGTTTCTGCACGGCAAAGGAAACAATCAGCAGAATGAACAGACCCATAGAATAGGATGAATTGCTCTTTTTTGCCAGCTACTTCTTAGACAGAAAACTAATATCTAGAATATGAAAAACACAGACAAATTAGACCCCTCAAAATAAAAGACGAGTTAAAAATGGCAATTGAAATGAATAGACACTTCTCAAAAAAGAAGTACAAATTACCAATAACTGCATAAAAATGTTCAGAATATCTAGCCATTAGGAAAATGTAAATCAAAACAACACTGAGATTCCACTTTATTCCACTAACAATGCCTATCACCAAGGACTCAAAAAAGAACATATACTGGTGATGTTGTGCGGAAAAGGAACCCTTCCACATTGCTTGTGGGGATGTCAACTGGTACAACCACTAACGGGAATCAATATGGAGATGACTTCAAAACCAAAAGTAGAAATTTCATTTGATCCAGATATACCCTCCTGGGTATTTCTGAAAGAGTTGAAGACACCATGTGCATACTCACGTTCATAGCAGCACAACTCACAATAGCTAAATCTTAGAAGCAGGTTATATGTCCATCAGCAGATGAATGAAGAAAATGTGGTATTTAGACACAAGGGCAGAGTATTACTCTGCCACAAAGAAAGATATATTTTAGTCACTTGTAGGAAAATGAGGCTACTTGAGGCTACTATGCTTAGTGAAATAAATCAGACACAGAAGGTTAAATGTTGCATGACTTTTCCTGTATAAGAAACCACATTTCCCAGAATCCCCTGCCATTAAGGTTCTGCTAATGAAGGTCGAGGCAGGAGGGTTATGAATTCAAGCCCAGCCTGGGCAAATTAAAAAGGTCCTGGTACGTAGCTCAGTGAGAAGTGCTGGGTTCAAGCTCCAGTACTGGAAAAAAATTCTACCAGAGAGAAGATTCATGGGAAATTAGAAAGTATACACCAGGGAAAAGCTACCCCCCCCCTTTTTTTTCTTTCTCTCTTTATTTCCTTCCTTGGTCATGCCATTGAAGCTATGAGTGACTGCAGGTGTCTGCAGGACCGGGCATCCCCGGACTGCTGCTCGGTGGTCGGTGGCAGGGTGCCCAGCAGCAGACACCGCCATGGTGGCAGCTTTGGGAGGCAGCACACTTGGGTGCTGCTACCTCCCTAATTTTGGTTGTCTTCCAAATCTGCTCTGTGGTCACTGTTAGAAACTCTACAGAAGTTAGGCTCCATTATCGCTGGCAGCCAGTCAAGAAGCCAGCAACCACTCAGGCATTCCCACGGCAAGCGCAGCCCTGTCTTCCCGGCTGTTGCTCCAGCGTCGGGATGTGGTCATGCTGTGGACAGCCTTACCTGGGCACCTCCGTCCCTCCCAGCACAGCTGCGGTCAGTCCCCTGTGTCCCACCCCCCTCTGAGTGGCCAGGGCTCCTCAGCTGGGCTGATTGATAATGCAGCCTCACTTCCTAGGAGCTAATCAGATGACCACAGAGCAGATTGGTAAATCACATAATGGAAGTAAAGTCCCAAGCGGATAATTGATAGGGACGTTTTTCCCCTTAAAGAGATGTTGCCAATGTAAGGGAAGAAGCAGCAGTCTGCCTCCTGAAAGCCAATCCAAGAGTCCCTTCTCACTGGAGTAGCAAAACTCAAAACTGTGCTCGTTCAGAGCCTTCTGCAGATGTGTAGGGCAGGATGGGAGGGACAGCTGAATGCTCAGCCTCACCAGACAGGAGCCAACCCTGCTGTCGCCCTGAGCTGAGGCGGTTACTTAGGTTCTGGAGCATTTCTCCCGACCGCTTGTGAGAATGAGTGACAGCTGTGATAAAGCAACAGCCCAGGGTGGGTCCTTGACAAGGGATAACTCGCATCACAGCGCAATGTCTTCTGCTCACATGGGTCCGCAAAATCCCAGCGGATGTCAGAGCAAGATTCCAGAAATGTCGGCGGGGAGTCCAATGTACACAGAAGGCTCCAGAAATTTCCTCTTAGAAAAATTCCCTGATTCATTGTCCATCTTCACTGTCTCCCTACCAAGGGGGAGAGGAATTCACTCCAAAGCAATTTATGCTGCTGTCGGGGTCAGGCCCTGGGCCTCTGTGTTCTTCTCCTCCTAACCTCACAGTGGGGAGGTTAGGGACAGGGACATGACCTGGTGTCAGGGCTGAGAGAGAGCAAGGTGGAGGCTTCACTAGCGCTCAGCTGGGGCTGGCAGCTAGTCAGAAGACCCTCGGGCTCAGCCTAATGGCCCAGAGCCCCAGGCTGCAGAAAGTCTCGGGCCCTGCAGTTCTGGGTACATTTCAGGAAGGGGCTCCTCTTCACTGCAACACGAGAATGTGCTTGTGTTTCTGGGACGTCGTGTTTGCTTTCAGACGTATGGGCCCGCATGCTCATTTGAGTGTCTGATTTGTGTTGCTGGGGAAGGATCTGCCCTGGCACATACCACAGGCCATGAAGTCTCTAAGTCACATGGTTTCTGGTCAGGGATCCTGGGGTAGAGCAGGGCATTGCTGGATGGGTGAAGTGTCCCTGACCGCCTTGGAGCATTTGAATGTCAGCCTACCACCCACGGCAGCCTTGGCCTCAAAGGAATAGTGCAGGCTTTGAGAACCGTTGGGGCTAGAATGCTGGGCAGGTCTTGGATCAAGGGTACAGATCCGCATCGTGCAGGCTTGAAGAAGAAGGTGCCCTCTGTTCTCGCAGGGACAGCAGAACTTAAAAGAGAGCAAAAGACCAAAATTGGGTACATCCACCCATATGTTCTACAAAGGTGGAAAATATTCTTTTTTTCCGCGTCCCCTTGGGCTACAGCAGAGGTCATATTTTGCCTTTCATTTAAAACATTTTCTTGCACTAAAAATTCTTTTGATAGGCCCAAGCCTTCACAATGTTTGATGTGCCCTCCAGGCCCTGAGAGGCAGCACGACCAAGCGTCCAGAAAGAAAGCAGGATGCGGAGTGTGAAGACGGAGAAATAGGCTTCTGAGGGGCCACAATCAGGGGGTCCAGAGGGCACAAGCTGGTGGTGGCCTAAGGTAGGGCTGGGTGCAGGGAAGGAAGTGGGGATGCAGAGGCTAGTGGGCAGCCCTGAGAGGGGCCAACTCTCCCTCCTTCCTCCCTAGCCTCGTTTCGAGCAGAAAAACAAGTGAAGCGTCCACGAGGTGGAGGAATAGTGAGGTGAACCGTAATGCAGACACATGATGGAGTGTTAAGCTACGTGCACTCAACCGGCAAGTATTGTTGGCTGCCTGCAAGGTGCCAGGCAGTTATCAGATTAAAGAGCAAAATTAACATGACCCTAGATTGCAAAGAACTTACAGTCTGGTGGGAGAGACAGACATTAAGCAATAAATACATAGATACATACAGGATTACATACAATAATAAGTAATATGAAGGAAAAGATCCTAGGGACCTATGACCAAGAACTACAAGAACCAAATTTAGACTGGGGGACAAGTGGGTCCTTTTTCAGGGGTGGAATCTGCACCAAGAGCCGATGGAGCCATCTGAGCCCAGAGCGTCCTTCGGAGAGGCAGCTGCGAATGTGCACACAGGGGCAGGAAGGGGCTGCGAAATCGCAGCACGTGAAGCTGTGCTAGTGAGGCTGAAAGTGGAGACAGAGCAGACGAGCAAGGCTGGTGACTGGCTTGGTGGACAGGCGCAAGGTTGTGCAGAACCTCATGGTGTGTCGAGAAGGCCGGGCTCACCTCTGGATGCAAGGAGGGCTACAGGAAGGTCTTATTCAGAGTGACTTGGCCCATGACACACAGACTTGAACAGCACGAGATGAAAGTGACACATGATTGGAAAAAGTACTATTCAGATTGCGTCAGGCACCAGCTAGCTGTTTTCACCAGGTTTATTGCCTTATCCTCCAGGGCACATGCTAGAGTGTATCCTCCAGTTTCCCTGGGGACAGTTCTAGCCAGTAGAACAAGGGGAGCAGTGGCATACAGCATTCCAGGTGCGGCCCGCGCAGCCCTCTTATAGGATCCGTCAGGCTCCCATGTTCCCCCACCGGCCAGCTACATTCATAGGACCTAGCACAGGACACTGAGGCTGCAGTATCCACTTTGTACTCAAGAGGGAACTGAATCTGGCAAAATGTTAGTAATTAGTGAAATGTGAGTAAACAATTTACGAAAGTTAAAAAAAATCTGAAATACCTAAGCATGCCACTCTATCTATTGCTTTAAGTGTAGTATACTTACTGGATATAGATTTTGGTTCATTAAAAGTAGCAATTGGTTATAGACTTCAGCTCTTTTAATGTAGCAATTCACTTGTTTGGTCTTGGATGTAAGTTCATCTTAAGAAAACCGACTGATGCGATGACAACCCAAATGTCTTTTGAATGTACAAACTTTTACCTTTCAGTACTCAGCTAAGGAATTTAAAATTTAACTTTTCTTTCTTTCTCACATTTTCTAGCCTTATGAACTTCATTGTTATAGTTCTCTTCTTCTGTAGATGGGTGGGTGAAGCCACATTAAAGAATCTCACCAAAGACACAGTAAGATACAGAAAAAAAGAACTTTGGGCAAATCACCCCAATAAAGGGCTCTGCTGGACCCAGAGAAGAGGCATCAAGGTATGGCCACTGCAGCCCATTGTAGGGGCAGGAAGCTGAGCTATTAAGCAGTGATGTGAGTGGTAAAGCGAGTCAGACGCAGAAGGTTACATATGTTAAATATCGCATGGTTCCTCTGATTTGGGAAACCCAGAACACAGGCATTCTATAGAACCAAATGAGCGTAATAGTGGGAGTTGGGGGGGGAGGGGGAGAGTCTGGGAGGGCCAAAAATGGGAAGAAGAATGGATATTAATATTGATGTGATATGTATGTGCCCAAAATACTCAAGTTCATTTTAAACATCATGTATTACATATGTGTATATATATATATTCCAGTAAAATTCTGAGATAGTCTTGTTATAGCAGCTAGTATTATTTATTCTAACCAATACAGCAATGAATAATGAAAGCAAAAAAAGAAAAAAAGAAAAAAGAAAAATCTTACACACTGCTCACAATTAGGTCAAAGTAACTCCTACCAGTAATGTAGGAGGGTTATGTGATTATTTTTTTCTTTTTTCTTTTTTGATATCCAATAATAAGCAAGTATTACTTTAATAACAAGAAAACTTTAGTAAGTCATTTTCCTCTTTGAAATGATATAAGAAGACACATTTTTAAATAGGCAAATACACAACATTACCAACAAAATAATGTGTCCCCTTAAAATAGATTAATTTTACTGACAGATTAGAGTGTTCCTGAACAGGAGCCAGGAATCTGTGTGAACATAACACCTTTCCTCCTCAACTTCAAATGTCAAAGACGGCAGTGAACAAAGAGTTGGCAGGCTGACCTTGGCCACTTCCTAGGAGGTGCATTTGGGGCAAGTCCTGGGGTTTCCACCAATAGACATTTGTGTATGTATATATTTCCTTTTGAGTTTCTCCTTTATTAATATATTCTCTCCCGGTTGTGGCGGCACACACCTGTAATCACAGCACTCTGGGCTGAAGCAGGAGGATCTTCAATGTAACTCCCAAAGACAATAATGTTGACATAGATTATTCTTATGTTGTGTGATTATTGTTTCCTTCTTATATACTTTTTAAAGTTGCCTCTGGGCAACCTAGTAAATTTCCGAGAATCTGCCTCAAAATTAAAAAAAAAAAAATCTTTACAGAAGGGACCAGGATGTAGCTCAGTATATAGGTCTTGGGTTCGATTTTCAGGACTGAAAAAAAATTTTTCAACAACTTCAACAGGATGGAGTGCACATCACTGTCTCCATTTTATGGGTAAGGAAACTGAGCGCCTAAGACATCAGAAATCTGCGTTGGGTCACAGGAGCAGTTGGGGGTAGTACACTACCTCATCCCACATCTGTTACCTTCAAGCTCACACTTAACAGCAATCTGATCTCCCCTTCCCAAGAACTAGACCCTGACTAGAAATAAGCTCTCTGCAGGGCACAGAGCGATGGTGCCCAGCTTTCTGGCTGGGGTGGGTGGACAGACGGCAGTGCCACTCCTTCCCTGTGCAGGTGGCTGGGGAGACACAATCTAACAAGTAAATGGTGTCTTTGCTCGGGTTCCTAGGTGGGCGCTGAGACCAGGGAGCCTTGGAGCTTTGGAGCCCTGCATCCTCCCCGGCCCTCTTTCCTGACCTCCCAACCCCACCCCTTCTTTCCTGATCATTTGCAGATGCAAGCATCCCTATGATTCAAAGTATTTAATTTTTGCTTTACTGTATGTTCTATTTTTGTTGAATAGATTAGTCTCCACCAGGAAAACCAAACTGCTGACCAGTAGACCCGAAAGTCTGAGACATGCAATTTGCAATCTGTTGGAATCTTTGCTTTTTGCCAGGGTGGGCTGCAGATAGGCCTGGGGATGGGCAGGCCTTAAATTAGGCAGCTGGTGCAGCAGCAGCCGGGGTGAGAGGTGAGGGGCTCAGCTGTAGGAGGGGGTCAAGCAAAGAGAACCACAGAAATAGGAAAGAGAAGATGGCGAGGACATGGTGATTCACAAGACAGGGGGCCAGAAAGGGCATTGTGCTGGGAGGCGGGTGCTTGGGTTTTTGACTCTGGTTGCAGTTTCTCTAATATGTAAGGAGATAAAGTTTACATTACCTGAAAGCCAAGTTCAGAATTCTTCTTAGAAAAACAAAACAAAACAAAACAAAACAAAACAAAAAAAATGCAGTCTTGGTGTAGAGAGGAACATTGTTTATAGTTCCTTGGGGAAGACAAGGACCGCACAAGGACCTGACTGGGCAGGGAGGTATAAGGGTAGTTGGGGGAGACAGGCCACCTGCTAATGTCAACAGGCTGGAACATTATTTTCTTTTGAGAAGGAACAGATACAAGGGGTGGGGGATAGACAGAGACCACCTGAGAGTGGTTGAAGGTGTGCTAGGCCAGGAAAGGCTAATGTCCAACCCAAGTCTTTGAAATTCTTTCTCCAGTTCAAACTCCCAATCTTCACCAAGACTCCCTCACTATCCCCTTAAGAGGACAGTGTCTGTAGTAACATTTTGCCATGCAAAGGATGAAGAAATGAAGGAAGAATCTGTATTTTCTGCGTGGATCAGTGTGGCCCACAGTTAAAAAAAAAAAACAGGAGGGTTCACGACATGGCCCAGATCCTAAAGGAACTCAGCAGAAACAGGACCATGAGAATGTGACCTCTCCCTCTTCCTCAAGTCTGGCCCAGAATTTGAAGGAATCCTGAGATTACCTGGAGCACCCTCAAACTAAGGGATGGAGCTCCATGACAACCTTCCCAAGCAACCAGTGGGGACATCAGTTATACAGATGTTGGGCTGAGTAGTAGCTCAACCTGGAAGGATCTTTAACACTTGGAGAGACTCCCTGGTTTGGAAAGTCTGGGACAGGGTAGGGGTAGGGTGAAGGAAAGGGAAGGGCAAAGGGGCTCTTGAACTCTTGTCTGCAAAAGAGAGAGACTGTGCAGCTCTGTGGGGTTGCCGCATCCCTGGACACCCGCCTCCTTGCTCTCCAGTAGGCTCCAGCCAGCACTGAAGCCCCTTCCAGTCTTTCACACCCAGCCTGTGATCACCCACAGTCAGAGCCGAGCCTCTCCAGAACACCAACCTCACCAGGCCTGGCCAGACTCCAGACCCAGCTCCAATGGCTGTGTCAGTCCTGCTTCCCAGACTGGTGGGAGAGTAAAGGTCCGAGCCTTAGATCCTGCAGGGTGTGCAGCCAGAAATTCACCAGACACTTGTTAAGCAACTGTTTTCTCAGACCCAGGCCAGGCAAAACAATCCTCAAGGCTCATTCTGATCCTCTGAAGCCCGCAGTCTGGTGGAGAAAGTAGGTTCACAGTAAAACAACCATGGTGCAGTAGCAGAAATGCTCTGGTTGATGGAGAACCAAGGCCATGGGGCCATCTACCCTGGCCTGGGGTCAGAAAAGGCTTTTTGGAGAGAGCGCCTCTCTAGTAAGCCCAGAAGGGCCCCTGGGAAAGGACTCTGCCGGAGGGAAGGCATGGGATTGCAGGCAGGCACCAAGAATTGCTCACAGCATATCCAAAGACCTGGAGGCAAGAAAGTGTCTGCTTACAACAGGAGGCAGGAATAGTTTTAGATAACAGAATTGGAGAAGAAAGGAGGTAAGGAGTTCCACTGAGAAGCACAGCCGTGAAGAAAAACGTTAATTTGATTATGTCAATATTGACTATTTCTGTTAGATAAAGGACACCCTGGACCAAGTCAACAGGCATAGAACTGATTGGATTTTCTAAAGGTCTGAAATCAACATGGTTTTAATATCCAGATTATACATGGAACTCCTGAAAATCAGTAAAACAAAGACATAAATCCCATCAGAAAGATGGGAAAAGCATCTGAATCAGTAAGTCACAATAGAAAAGCCCAGAAGCCAAAAGATATTGAAAAGATCCTCAATATCATTAGAAATTAGAGAAAATTACATTAGAGTGATGTTACTTTATAACCATGAACCATAAGCCAGACCCAGCGGCACACACCTGTAATCCCAGTCCTCTGGGAGGTAGAGGAAGGAGGGTCACAAATTTGATCCCAGCCTGGGCAACTTAGTGACTAGTTATAAGTGATGTCACTTTATAACCATGGAAAAAATTAGAAATACAGTTAATTCCAGGTACTGGTGGGGGCACAGTGGCTGAGGGACCTTAACACTTCCAGTGTGATACAATTTTGGATAGCATCTGGCACTACTAATTAAGTGTCTGCAAACCCTTGACCTAGAGTTACACTCCTAGGCCCAGCCCTATGAAATTCTTATAAGGGAACATTTGGAAGATGGCTCACTGCAGCAGTATGTGTGTGTGCATGTGTGTGTGTATGTGCATGTTCATGTGTATGCACGTGCACATGTGTGTGTGTGTGTGTGTGTGTGTGTGTGAGAGAGAGAGAGAGAGAGAGAGAGAGAGAGAGAGAGACAGTGGGCCTGGAGAAAGTCAGTAATTAGTTGTGATGCAATGGAAAGGTGAATTTCACAAGCATACCACTTCATAAAAAAGAAGAAATAACCAGCTATACGTCCAACAATGTATTTAAATAAATTAAAAATATGAGCAAAGTCTACTGGCACAAGCCTATAATGCCAGCCCTCTGGGGGAAGGAGGGTCACAAGTTTGAGCTTCATAATTAATGACTTACCAAGATCCTGTCTCAAAAAAACAAAACAAAACAAAACAAAACAAAAATGGGGATGCAGCTTAGTGCGAAGGTCCTAGGTTCGATCCCTAGATCCCTAGAACCACACACACACACACAAAAAGAGCACATGCAATAATATTGCACATTTTATAAACTACACCCAAACATAAAGTCCAATTAGCCTTGTTAGAGTGTCTACTGAGGAAAAAGGAGAACAGGTGTGGGAAAAGGGATAAAAATGAATGAATGAATGAATGAATGAATGAAACAGTGCTTAAATCAACTGCTGTGTTGATTGCCATGAGCTAATGATTAAGACAAACTCAAGTTTCTGCATCTCAAGAGGTTAAATACACACTTAAAGAGAACCTGGACTTTAGCCTAAGGGTAGGAAGAGGCAGCTGGGTTCTGCGAGTTCTGTGCTTTGCTCCCTGGATGTGTGTTCATCGCATGTGCTGCTGGGCCAGATACTACACAGCGCCTTGGGGATGACATGGTGAGCAACAGGTATTTCTTGTTCTTGGCTGAGGAAAGTGAAGCTCAGACAGGTGAGTCACTGAGCCTCACAGTCAGTTATGGCTGGGAATGGCAGTGCTGGGATCCAAGCTCAGGTTGGTGGAACTGTGCAGCCTGTGTTTTCCCTCCGACCCAGCCGAAGAGGCAGTGCAGCTGGTGTGCTTGTGGTGGCCACTGCCTTGGCCTCCACTGGCTTTGCTCCTTTATCCTGGTCAGGCCTGGAAAGGCTCAAAGGAGGAGATGGCACTGGCCTGGGCCCAGGAGACTGAGAAGAATGTGGGCACAAGGACTTGGGGCAAGGGTGCCTACCTTGTTCACAGCTGCATCTCAAATCCTAGAACTGCACCTAGCACACAATCTGTGCTCAGTAACTAGTCAAGGAATGAACACGTAACAGAGAAGTGCATGGGCTGTGAGACCTCAGAGGCTGGTGAGTGCCGGGGTAAGTAGAATGGGCACTCTCTGTCAGCTGCAGGACCCACCGACTGTCTTCGAGCAAGAGCACCCCTTCTGGGTCATGCTCAGGCCAACAAAAGTTTGCGCATCTTTGTCTACTCAAGAGTCCACACAATGTGATGTGTGACTCTTCCTAGGTATGGTTGGTCATGGGGTGAGGGCAAGGGCACCAGACTAGCAGCCCAGAGACTCCAGATGAAGTCCTTGCCTGTGTCTTGATTCCTCCATCTGTGAGACAGTTTATGTGTGTGCTTGTATCAGCCAACATGTGTGTGTGTGCACACGTATGTGCATGTGTGTTAGGCAAGGGCAAGGGGTGATAGGTGGAAGAGTCTTCCTGGATTCTCCTAGCTCTGTTGGCCCGTGGCATCTGATGAGTCTCTTCTCATGACCCCTTGGAAACAACAGGCTGGATGGGCGAGCAGGCAGGTGTCCCTGGCACACCTGATTGAAATCCATTGTCTTTTGGCTCAGCTCCCCAACCAGAAGCCCAGATGGCTCCCCTTTCTCTATAAAGTGCACTGTTAGGGGACCGTGCTTAGCTTCATAGCTAAGTTTAAAAATCTTCCAACCACTAAAAAAATCTTCCATGAGGAGATAAGTACTGGCAGAGGAGGACAGAGGAAGGAGTAGAGCTATGTTGACAGCCTGTGGGGTTGCCTGAGGGTCAGAGGCTGCCTATAGCATCAGGTACCAGAATGACAGCTGTGCAATGCCCAGGTAGACTATGAACATGCACTCAGGCATCATATCATGGGCTGCTTTTGGAGCTAGAGTCAGGTGGCGGGAGAGGGAAAATGGATCCAGGGACACCTTTGGGGTCTTTCTTCTTGCCTCTCACCTCCAGCCTAGGCTTGAGGGGTTCTCAATTCCCTTCCCTGAGGTTCTCCTAAGATCCCTGCTCAATATACAGGACCTGCTGGTGAATTCAAAAGTCACAATCCTCATATTTATGGTTACCTGGTTTGTACCTGACAATGCATTTTATAGTGGACACCATTTTTCTTGCTCGGCAACTGGTCTGCCTCTGGATAGTAAGGGTGTCTTGGTTTGAGAGAAGGTGTGAAGCTGGGTCTGTTTTGGTCACACTCTACAACAGTTGGTGGTCACACCTTTGATTGTTCCCTCCCATGCTAAGAAAGGCTGTCCAGTATAGCCAGTGAGCTATTACAGAAACTGCAGTGTGATTTCCGAGAGCATAGGTCATAAAAGACACTGTGGCTTCAGTCTTACTTTCTTTTGGATCACTCATGCTGGTGGAAGCCAGCCACCATGTCCTGAGGAAACCCAACTGGCACTGTGGGGGGGTCTATGTAGTGAAGAAATGAGTTCTGCCAATAGCTAGCATCATCTCACCTGCTACGACAGAGAGCCCTATTGGCAGCAAATCCTATGGCCCTAGTAAGCTGTAGTCTCCGCTGGAATCCTGCCTGCGTTATAAGAGAATCCCTCCAAACCAGACCTTCCAGATAAGTCACTCCTGATTTTCTGACACAAAGATACTGTGAGATAATGTTTTTTGTTGCCTTAAGCCACTATACTTCAGATAACTTGTGACACAATAGAAAACTAATACAGGACATGGTAGAAAACAGAACTCATCAGGTACTTCAAAGGCAGAGATTTTGTTAAGAACTCTTAGTGAATGGGGGAAGATTAAAGGAGCAGAAGGGGACATGCTCAAAGATTGGTAATGGTTGGTGCTATTACCACACGTACAGGCCCAAAGGGCAAATAAAGAGTGTCAATGGAGTGCCATAAGAGCAGGAGATGCAGAGAGCTACAGAGGGGCACAGCTATTTCAGGCCCAAAGCAAGGAGGGTGGAGGAGGATACTTCCAGAAGCCTCCCTTATTAGCCTCTAATCTTTTGCCTAACTCTCCAATGGATGTAGCCAACAAGAAGCTAGAATACAAGGGATGTATGTGATACTATCTGTGGGATCAGCCTCCCAGGCCACAGAGCATGGCAGAAAACCAATATGAGATAATACAGCAACGTGAGGAGAGAAAAGAAAATTCAACAGAGATCACCCCGTCAAAGTTCTGTGAGGCTGGCTCTATGTAGGGTGGGAACACATGACTTAGACTTAGCCCATCAGTGCAGCCTATCCCCTAGCTATGTGATTGGTTCAGGGATAGACACACGACTCAAGTGAGCCAATCAAAACTGAGAGGACTCAGGAATTTTTGTCAGTGCTATGGGGGAAATGCACTCCTCGCCTGATACTCTTGGTGCTGTGATAGTAAGAACTAGAAGCAAATGTGCAGAGGCTGAGAAGAGAGGCGGCTGAGGTGGAAGCAAATCTCAAGATGGAAAGAGAGAGAGACTAATGTTCTGGACTTCAAGTTATCTTTAGGCTAAGTACGATTCCTTTTACCTGCACCAGTTGAGTCCTGAACAGTGTCTTACAGTCGATGACCCCATGGTGCTGGTAGGGGCCATTGACTTCCTTTCACGAATGAAGAAGAGGAGGTTTTGTTATTTATCACTTTTAGTTTATAATTAAGGTAATAACATCAGTCTGGATTTTGCTATATATTTTGTCTTCACGCTACATGGTTTTAGACATTTTACTTCTGTCTTAGTGGTCTTACTAAACATGCCTTCTAGTGAAAGCTGCTTATGAACGTTAGTCAAATAAGCAAAGATGGCGTGACAGTGAGTTTCCCAACATCACATATATTGCAGGCAATGGGCCTGCGACTTAAGGTGGAAATGAAGCAGGACCTCAGGCTCTTCCTTACCTCAAATGACAAAGGTCCCTTTTCCTACTTAGCTTAGCCTCTTCTGCAGGCTTCCCTATTGAACTGAAGCTCCTTAAAAAGTGATGTGGGGCAGGGGTGTGCACAAGGGTAACCTACAAAGGACAAGCCATTGACTCAGTGGCTTCCTAAGGGCTTCAGACAGAGCAGATGAACTTTTCAGTCTTTTAAGTAAGAAAGATGTCTGCCTAGGCTGCCCACAGTTCTTTTACATGGTTGACTAGGTCTCATGCAACCTAGATTTCAATGACTTTTTCTCCAACTCTCCTCCCCTCACTGACACCATTCCAGCCACTGTGGCTTCTCTGTAGTTCTAACATACCCCAGCTTCTTTTTCTGTCTGGTGATTTTTGATAGGATGTCACCTCCTTTATAGAATGCTAGATTTTTAAAATTATTCCTTTGAATATTCATAAGCCTTGCCTAAAGTATGGTTAAGTTACTTGGAAAGCATTTGACCTTTTGAGTCTTGATTTGAGTCTCAACTTTTTCAGGAGGGGTCAGAGCCATCTTTCCTGTAGAGTCATTTACCCCACTACTGAGACAGTCATTTTATGAGTACTCTTCTGGTGGATTATGAAATTTTCCCACCTGGGCTGGTGGGAACACGAACCATTCTACACCCTGTCTGAACTCCAGGAGTCCTTCTGTGTGTTCCTTTCCAGTGGTTTTCCCCCTGACATCAGGGAGTGCCCTTACAACACAACACATTGGGTACTGCCTTGAGGACCAATGCGACTAGGTAGTCATCTCTATGCAATGCCTCCTTCTTCAGTACTTCGTCTGAAAACTTCAGCCTCCTTGGTCTCCTGCAGTTCTGAACATTATCTCAGTTCTGCAAGACTGCCAGGCTCCGTTTGGATTCCTTTTGCCTTGCTGCCGCCCAGATACCACTGTTCAGGCTGTCGGCCAGGCGATCACAAGCCGTCTGCTTTGTGTTCTCCTCTTAGGGGTCTTGTGCCTCAGGTGTATGTGGCTCAATGCCTGAAAACTTGTTTCACATACCTGAGTTAGTTTTCCAGTTCCTTATGGCAGGAGGGTGGATCAGGTTCTATGACTCCTCCATCTGGATTGGAAGTAGGAGTGGCCCCTCTTGCTCATGGCACTCTCAGGAACTGCTCCTTGGGGTTTTGCAGTGGTGGCCCATCTGTTCGCATCGCTCCCTGCTGGCACACATGACTCACTCGCTTGCCTCCCTCAACTCTTCTCTCAAACATTGCTTTCTCAGTGAGGCGGTATGCTGCTGAAACCTGCTTCCCCTCCACTGGGGGTGTTTCCAGTCCTCCTTGCTTTCATACACATTTCTCTTTTATTTTTTTGAATGGCATACCAGATCATGTTCTGACATACTATATAACACACCTGTGTAATACGTCAGTTATTGCGTATTTGTCTCTTTGGACTGGACTGTAAAGTCTCTAAAGGAAGGACTTTTGTTCGGAACCTTATTGATCCTGCTGTATCCTTATTTCCTAATATAATACTTGGCACACAGAAAATTCTCTAAATTAATTTGTTGAATGTATAAATGATTGGAAAGGAGACTTAAAAACCATACAAACACAGCCTTAAGGTTGGCATCCTGATGCATATGGAAGAGTAGCTGCTCTTGCTTCTCTGTGGGGGCAGTGGAAACTCAGGTACCGGCTGGTGCTCCTCCCTACCAGGCTGGATCCCGCTGGCAGCAGGGAGCAAAGGAAAGTTTGGATAAGGAGTAGCATGGTCAGAGATGATTTTGGAAGAATCATCTGATGACTGCAAATGTGAATCAGAATAAATGAGGAGCATGAATGACGGGGATGAGATGGGGACAGCTGGGATTTCATAGAGATGAAGTCACAGGGCCTGCCAGATGGAAGGGAGAGATGGAAGAGTATACCTGCACATATTCCTCTGGAGAAACATGGCTGGTTGGATGGTATACATAGGTTCCAAAGGATTCTGTGGAGGTAGGCGGGGAGACCGGTGTAAAACTGTCATGGCTGACCCCAGTCCTAAAACCTGGACCTCAGCTCTTCTACCTTGGCAACCTACGTGACTGTCACAGCAATGAGAAAGTAACTATGACAGAAACTGGTACCAGAGAAGTGGGGTTGTTGCTGTGACTTTATTTAACTATGTGGTTTGGAAGCCTCTGGTTTTCAGGAGGAATTTGGAAAGATTTTAGAATTGCAGCTAGAGAAGCCTTGGAGGGCTCTGAGCAGAGCTTGACTGGAGATTCTGGTCAGAAGTCAGAAGAATGTTGATAGAAATGTGGATTGGAAAGGACAGGCTCAAAAAGTTTCAGATGAAGAGGAGAACTGTATTGGCAGTTTGTCTAAAAGCCGTGCATGCTATGCTGTGGCAGAAAGAGTGTTGACATTTTTCCCTTGTCCACAGACTTTCCCTGAAATTGAAATTAAGGGCAGTGGACTACATAATCTGGTGGAAGAATTCTCAAAGCAGCCCAATGTCTAGGCTGTCACTTGAGTACTGCTTGTGGCTTTCAGGCAGCTTTATGCTGAGAAGCAGGGAAACATGGCAGAGAAAAAAGATGACAATTTGCAGTTTTGCAAAACTGAAAAGGTGTTGCAAAGATGGGGCAGAAGAGCATAGAGATGTAAAGGGATTCATGTTAAAAAGAAGCCAAGTATTGGGAAGCAAGGCTATAAAAAAGATGCTTTGAGGGTGTCTCAGGCATCAGCGAGATCCCACCCTTTACAGATTAAAAGGTGGAAAGGCAGAAAGACCTTGCTTTGAGAACAGTGCCACAGAGCATTCTGTAGGGTCAATGAAAGAAGTGTTTGTCAGAGATCAGCTGCCTGGAGTTCAGCCTCCCAGGAGGCTGCTGCAGCCAAAGGCGAGGAGGGCCAGACTACTGCTCCAACCAGTGGCAGACATGGGCAATGTCCTCGTGGTCCTGGTTTTACAGGCAGAGTGCAAGAGTTGTGGGGTCATGGAGGCTTCCATCCAGATTTCAGAGGAAGGCCTTGGAGGCCCAGTAGGGGGCCCGTGGGAGGGCAGTGTATGAAGTTATAAGGGAGAAGACTGTGGTGCAGTGAAGACCCTGAACATTTGGAGGCCAGGAGCTTGGATCGTCCTCTGAGGAAAGCCACAGGTTGTGAATGGAACCAGCCCAAAGAAGAGATGAAGGAGGCTGCAGCCGGAGGCAGCGCTGTCGTGGTGGGGCTACCCAGGCCCTTTGGAGCTTACGTCTTGCTACAGTTTACCCCAAAGGCTGGATGCAGAGCTACAGGATTTAACCCTTGTCCTTCTAGGTTTAAAACTTGTTTTGGTCTGATTGCTTTCTATCTTCTTGTTCCTTCCTTTTGAAATGAGAAGGTTTACCCTGTGCCATTGTATTTTGTAAGTGCTTAACTTTTAGATTTTTCACAGGAGTTCACAGCTAAGAGTTTTCCTCGAATTTTAGGGGAGACTTTGGACTTGTACTTTTTAGCAATGCTAGAACTTTCAGAGAAACACTACATGCCTTTTTCATAAGAAGGGGGTCATGAGTCTTTTGGAGGCCAGGGGTAGAATGCTATAGTTTGGATCTTGAGTGTCCCCCCAAAGCCTCATGTATTTGGAAATGTGTGTTACTGGGAAGCAGAGCCTGGCTCGAAGGGGCAGGTGTTTGGGGTTTGACTTGGAGAGATTGCATTAACTTGCTGAAATTGGGAGGCTGCCCAGAGCTGAGCTATCAGTGTTTGTTATTGACTTAACAGCATCTGAAACTTCTTGACCTTGGCCTTTGAAAGCTCATCATCTTTGCTTCAGACTGACTTGGCTTCTGCTTGCAATGAGGTGAGCAGCTCTCCAGCCTCTGCCTCTGCCTCAACGGTTGCTGCTTCCCCCTGACTAGACTGTGTGGGTGAGAGACCTTCTGAAACGGTGAGCCAAATAAATTTTTCCTCCCTTAAATTGTGGGTGTCGAGTGTTTTTGTCACAGCAATGATAAAGTAACCAAGACAGAAATAGGTACCAGAGAAGTAGGGTCATTGCTGTGGTTTTGCCCAACAATGTCATTTGGAATTCAATGGAACTGGTTTGTGGGAGAAGTTTGGGTGCCAGGTGGAAAAGCCTTGGAGTGCTCTGAGCCAAGTTTGATGGGACATTCTGGTTAGAAACTCAACAATATTTCTTCTTGCTTCCTTTACTTAGCTCAGGCTGTAAGCCCAGACCCCCACACCCAAGGTGGGTGCCTCTCTCCCATTTCCTGGATGGCAAGTCAATAACAAACATCTGAAATCTCTGCTCTGGGTAACCCCCAATCTCCACAAGTTGATACAATCTCTCCAAGTCAAACCCCAAATATCCACCTCTTACAGCCAAACTCCGCTTCCCAGCAACACAGTTTCAAATACATAAGGCTTTTGGGGGACACTCAAGATCCAAACGATAGCAATGACCTTCTCTGGGCTTTGGTTCCCTCCTGTCTAAAATGGTACATCTCCTACACTATACTTGTTCCAAGCAAACTCCAGACCTTTGGGGGCTTAGTTGGTTCCAGTTTTTATCTGAAACCCTTTTGTTTTTCATGATTCCAGAGCCACAGGAGGCCTAAGACATCAGAGAGTCCCTTCTCTGCCCATACGTCAGGAAACATGCCCTTTATCCTTTAGCGCTGTGGGCGGCGGCCTTTTTGACACCAGGGATGGGTTTTGTTGAAGGCCCTCCCAAGAACCAGGTGTGTACTTGGGTCCTTTATGGAGTAGGTTGTTGGAGGGTAGCTTTGAAATGGTGAACAGCAGTAGGAGAGGAGTGGGGAGGGAAGCTCTGCCCCCTGTCAGATCAGCAGTCCCATTACAATCTAAAAGGAATGCATTGACAGGAGGCGGAGCTTCACCTCCTCCCCCCCCCCCCATTTTATTGATATGTACAAGTGCAAAAACATAAAGTTTATATTGATCTTGAGTAGTTTGTGCACACACATGTCATGGCAAAGTTACAAATCCTTCCCTTCTCTCTTTTCGAACCCTCCCTCTCCTTCCCCTTCCCCTCCAGTTCCCATTATTCCTCAAATTAAGTTCTATGAAATAATTGTGTTTTGGGTTTCTCATATCAGAGAAACCATTCAATATTTAACCTTCTGTGTCTGACTCACTTCACTGAGCATGATGGTCTCAAGTTGCCTCCATTTACCTACAAAAGCCTCCAACCTACCTGTCTTTATAGATGAGTAGTATTCCACTGTGTGTAAATACCACAATTTACGTATCCATGGTCTGTTCATGGGTATTTTGGTGTCTTCCACAGTTTAGCTATTGTTAGTTGTGCTGCTATGAACATGGCTATACATGTATCACTGTTATATGTTGTTTTTAACTTTTTTGCAAAAATTCCCAGGTATCACTGTATCAAAGGGGATATTTATTTCCAAAATTTTCAGAAACTTCCATACTGCTTTCTGTAGAGGTTGTACTAGTTTACATTCCCACCAGCAATGCAGGAGGGTTCCTTCTTCCAAACAGTCTCTCCAGTACTGACTGCTGTTTGTGTTCTTCAAATATGCCAGTTTTTCTGGTCTTAGATGGCATCTTAGTGATGTTTGATTTGCATTTCTCTTGAACATCGCTTCATGTATTTATTGGCCATTTGAACTTCTTCATCTGAGAACTGCCTATTCATTTATTTTGCCCATTTTTTCATAGGGTCTTTGATTTTGAGGAGCTTATTTTTCTTCAGCTTCCTGTATATTCTGGTTATGAGCCTCCTATCGGAGGTACTTGTGGTGATATTTTTTCCCAGTCTGTTGGTTCTCTTTTTACATTGCTGTTAATTTCTTTGCCATGCAGAAACTTTTAATTTGACATAATCCCATTTGTTAATAATGGGGGCTATTTATTTTGCTTTTGGTGTCTTGTCAAGAAAGTCCTTGCCTACACCTATGTCTTTTAGATACTTGCCTAATTTGTCTTCTAGAAAGCTCAATGTTTCAGTCTTAATATCTAGGTCTTCGATCCACTTTGATTTCATTTTGGTGCATGGTCACAGGTGTGTGTCTATGTTCATTCTTCTGCATTTGAATGTCCAATTTTCCCAGCACCATTTGTTGAAGAGGCTATCCTTTTTCCAGTGTATACTTTTGGCTCCTTTATTGAAGATTAGGTAGCTGAGGGTATTTGAGTTTGTCTCTGCATTCTCAATTCTGTTCCACTGATCTACCGGTCTGTTTCTGTGCCAGTACCATATAGTTTTTACCACTATTGCTTTATAGTATAACTTGATGCCTGGAATTGTAATGCCTCCTGCCTTAGTCTTGTTACTTAAGATTGACAAACCACTAGCTAAACTCACAAAAAAAGGAAAGAAAAAGCACAGATTAACACACTTAGAAATGAAAAGGGTGAAATTACAACAGATTCTGCAGAAATTCAGAATATTATGAGAAATAATTTTGAACACCTATAGTCTAACAAGTCAGAGAATTGGGAATAAACAAATGACTTCCTAGACACATACAAAATACCAAAATTGAATGAAGAGGACATAAAATTCTTAAACAACCCCATCATGCACACAGAAATCAAAGCAGTAATAAAAGCTCTACCTACAAATAAAAGCCCAGAACCAGATGAATTCACAGCAGAATTTTTTCAGTATGTCAGTGAAGAACTAACTCCAATCCTTCTCAAACTTTTCCATGAAGTTGAAAGAGAAGGAACACTACCAATCTCATTACTGGAGGCTAGCATCATCTTAGTCCCCAAACCAGATAAAGACTTAACCAGGAAGGAAAATTATAGCCCAATACCTTTAATGAATATATATGCAAAAATTCTTAATAAGATGTTGGCAAATAGAATCCAACAAGTAATCAGAAAGATCATATAACATGATCAAGTGGGCTTCATTCCTAGGATGCAAGCCTGGTTCAACATGTGTAAATCAATCAATGTAATACAGCACATTAATCAAAGCAAAAATGAAAACCACATGATCATCTCAATTGATGCAGAAAAAGTCTTGATTAAATTCAACACCCTTTCATGATAAAAACTCTGAGATAAATAGGTATAGAAGGGCTTTATCTCAAATTCATAGAATCCATTTATGCCAAACCTACTGCAAATATCATATTAAATGGAGAAAAATTGAAAGTGTTTCCTCTCAATTCAGGAACACGACAAGGCTGTCCACTCTCACCACTCTTATTCAACACAGTCCTTGAAACACTTGCCATAGCAATCAGTCAAGAAAATGAAATAAAGGGAATTTGCATTGGAAAGGAGGAAGTCAAACTATCCTTATTTGCAGGTGCTATGGTTATCTACATAGAAGACCCCCTAAACACCACTATGAAACTGTTGGAAATAATAAACAAATTCAGCCAAATTTCAGGCTACAAAATCAATACAAAAATCAGTAGCTTTTCTCTACACCAACAATAAACTCACTGAGAAAGAGCTCAGAATAATCCCATTCTCAATAGTCCAGCAAAAAATTAAATATCTAGGAGTATACCCAACCAGGGAAGTAAAGATATAAAAAGAAAACTACATTACAGTGAAGAAAGAAGTTGTAGGCGACATCAGAAAATGGAAAGACATCACCTGTTCTTGGATAGGCAGAATCAATATAGTCAAAATGACTATACTGTCCAAACTTATATACAGATTCAATGCAATTCCTATCAAAATACCAACAATTTTTTCATAGAACTTGAAAAAACTAATCCCTAAATTCATATGGAACCAAAGGAGACCTAGAAGAGCCAGAGCTTCATTTTTGCTCACTTCCTGCTCACTGCTCAACTGTCCCAGCTGCCTGGTCCTTTCAAGTTCGTGGAATTGTACCAGTCTACAGCCTGGAGACTGGGGACCCTTGATCCCAGAGAGTGCCCTTACTATACAACATATGCTGATAAGTACTCCGCTACCCCTTGCTCTAGAGGACCTGAGCCACAGACCTGACTGAGATGTCAGATCAGTCCCACTGACTCCCTTACGGTAGCTACTCCTCACACAGGCTGCGGTGGGAAGCATAACCCACGAGGGCATCTGCTCCAAATCCCACGACTGTGTGGGCTGGGGTGGGGATATTAGGGCATGTTTATGTGGTGCTGCAGTTGAGAACCTCAGGATGCCCTATTCTGAGGAGATTTTAATTCTCAGGACAGCTGTCCAGCAGCTAAGGTCATTACCCATGGCTTACTGAAGCAGCTCTTCCTAAGCTTGTTGATGGAATTATTAGATTTGAGGAGGAAGAGGGAGGTTTTTTTTTTTTTTTACACTGTGGAAAGTACTGCAGAGCCGCACACACTGCAGGGACTCCCCCAAATTACAGAGGGGGAATTGACAGTGTTTATGTGGATTAAACTATTGCTACATATGGCTTACTAAAGATCCTGTGTGCTAGGGAGAGAATGTAGGTCACTGTTTTATCATATTCCATGTACGTACACAAATATACGAGGGGCATATATCTTCACACACAGCAATGCATACACAGATACACAACTCCCGCATTCTTTATACATTTACACCAAGACTCTGCAGCCAATTAGTCAAATACAATAGTAATTAACTGTACAAATCCGAAGACTTCTGAAACTCAAGATTTTTTTCAGGTTAGCTTCTACTCTATATTCAGCAACCTCTTACTGGCTTTAAAACACACACACACACACACACACACACACACACACACACACACACACACACTCAAGATTATTACATAATATGTTAAGCCCTACTCTATCCGGCAGTGATCCAACTTAGAGTTGAGGCAAAAAGGAGAAAAGGATTGGAGCACTAGGTTCTCCAGATCAGAAAGCCAAGGCCCATGCGAGGGCTGAGCTGGCTCAGTGCCTCCCTGACGTCTACGCCACCCCTTGCTCCTTCCCTGCCCTATTCTCTAGGATAGAATGGCACAGGAGGGGAAGAGCAGTCATAGACGGAGAGCCACATACGCCAAGGAACTGTGTCAGAGAGGGAATGTCATAATTGATCCTCATGACAGCCCTAAGAAATAAGCCAGAATACCTTATTGTACAGATGAGAAACTAAAGCCAACAGTCTGCTATTACTTTACTGGTAGAAAGGGTAAGGAGTCGGTTAAAGTCCAGGTCTTTGGCAATAAATGTATTTTCCCTTTTATTGTCTTTTTAAAAATTGAGACCTAATTTAATTATATGCACTATAGAAATTTGGGAAGGAGAGATAAACAAAGAAAATTCTATTTGGAGAAAAATGCTGTGAACATTTTGGATATGTTCTTCTTGGTTTTATGTATCTTAATTTTTTAATCAGAAGTGAGGACTTATGCAAACTCTTTCCATCCCCCATTTTTTGCTAAACTATATATTGTCCCATTTGAAATATATATAAGAGGTCTTCCATGCCATTAGATATTATTCTCTAAGAATAATAATGACAATAATTTTTTAATGGCTGCAAATAATTTCACCATAGAGGCATATCAACATTTATTCTACCAAGTCCCAACATTGGACATTTTGGCTCTTGTCAGGTTTCTCTCTATCCCCACCATTAGACATCACATCACCCTGGACACCGCTGGTGGTGTTTTTGCTCCTCACAGCTGCTCTCTAGAAGTACAAGTGTTTAGGTCAAAGAGGATGCAGCACCCTGTCGCAGGACTGTAGGCAAGTCTGAGTTCCCCCTTTCCAGAAAACATCTTGTTCCTTTGGACCTCTAATCTCTGATTCTCCAAATACTACTAACCCACTGAGGTCCAGCCCAGGAGGTCTACACCACTGGCCTGGGAGGCCCTCCAGAGTCTGTATCACAGTGTCCAATGGAGACTGAATAAGCCACCCAAATGTCACCCAGTGCCAGCTCCATGGATAATTTTAACTATTCCAACATCCACATTAAAGAAGCAAAAAGATGTTGCGGTATAACTAAGTTAATAAGAAATTCCTGGGTTTGATCCCCAGTATTACCAAAAAAAGCAGAAACAGATGAGATTTATGTTTTATTATTAATAATAAATTTTATATACCTAGTAGAACCAAAATGAGATAATTTGAATTGAAATAAATATAAAACTATTGAGATTTTTTTACCTTTCTGTGTTCTCTGTCTAATATCCAGAGAACATTTTGCACTTTTGGCCCAGCCACATTTCAAATGGGGCTAGTGGGCACCATGCCAAATAGTATAGGTATAGAATGTATTTTCTGTAATTTCTGTGTGAACACAGAGCCTGGCATGAATGAGGTAGTCACTGACAGAAGCTTACATTATAAATACCTGGTATTTCCTATTGTTTAAGTCAAATAAATCAAGAAGCTGTTTAATGAGGTCCGGCTCTCCTCCCCCACCATGGTTTCCTCAATTATCTACGGCCTCAGGTCTGCTGTGCATCTCCCATTCCATCTTCTGGGCACACCACCGAGGGGTCCCTGCCCATTGGCTAGCCTTGCCAGGACAATGCAAAGATTAGAGAATTCCCTGAGCTCACTGCTGCCAAGGAGCTGGGACAACATGCAAGGCTCAGTCTGTGGACTCCTCGTCCAGTGCCTTTCTGCCACACCAAGCTGCCTCTCACAGCAAGCGAAATGAGCCACCCAGGTGAAATAATGTCGCTTCAGTTTTGCCCGGCATTTGGCTGAAATGCTTTCAGAATCATTTTTGCAACTGGAACATCTCTCACAGGAAGGAAACTAGTTCATCACAGTAATCAAGTCTGTCACAGAGGATGTGTGATGATGTTTGAAAATATAATCCTATGAACATCTGAACTGACAACTCCGGAACATCTCTAGGCTAAATCTGCTCCTAACCGTCTTCAGCATTCAGTGGGCACATCACGTGGGCCCGTGTGATCCATTCCACAGCAGAAAGGCCCTAACAAGGAGCTTCCTCAAAGAGTAATTGGTAGAGGGCAGATTTTAATGAGGCCCAGTCCCTGAAAGGGTAAAGTGTGAGCAGAGAAAAAAAGCAAGAGATGAAACACAGATTTCCGAGTTAAATGACAAGATGGGGCAACACATTGGGAAATGCGGCAAAATCTATTTAGAGGTCAGAGCTCATACAGAAAAGGACGTCGAGGCCATCACCTCTGAGATCAGAATGAGGCACCCAACCTGCGATTACCTGTCCTCGGCCTGCTCCTGCCTAACCACGCTCAGCCACCAACCCATCTGCCCACAGTACATCCCCCATCCATCTCTGCCTATCCACCCATCTAGCAATCACCTGCCCACCTATCCACCCACCTACCTACCCACATATCTGTCCACCCACATCCTCACCCATTTGTCTGTCTCTCCACCTGTCTACCCACCCACCCATCTAAATCCAGCCCCATAGCTATCCGTTCACGTGCTTAGCCATCCAGCTCCCCCATGACCCCTCTGCCCGCCCATCCTTTCACCCAGCTGCAGGTCAGTCCTTCCGTGTATCTGTCTGCTTTGCGGAAAGCCCTGTGCAGGAATGAAGAGGTAGAGATCAAAGGTGGCAAGAACATGTATCTAGTGTTTCTGTTCACTTACCATCCACTGACCCTCAAACCCAGGCCAGACCATGTGCTGGCAACTGACCATACAGAGGTGAGCCCCCGCAAAACTTGCCCCTGAAGGAGTCAATAGTAGAAGTCGCTGCTGCAAAATTAACTGTTTGCTGAGAGCCAAAGTGGCTGCAAAGGAGGGATGAATGCCAGAATTCCACATTGTACTGCTGGGGCTTCAGGACCACACGTCAATGGCCACCCCAAGAGCTTCATCCAGAGCAGCGGAGCTCCTCTGTGCTTAGTGGACACCCACCTCCTGGACTTGTGCCATTTTCTTTTCATTACTAAAAACACGAGAATGAGGCAAAGGGCATTGAACAGAAAGGCCATTAACACGACCACAAAAACCTTGCAGGTAAAAAGCACTACATTGTTGCCTGCTTCTGAAACCACCCAGCTGGCCTAGGAAATCGATGCTCTGGTGGTGATGGACTCCGGGTTCTCCTTTCTGCTCTGTTCTGATTCATATCTTAACCTTTCAAGGGGGTGACTGCAGTGGCTTTTAAGATAAAGGGAGAGCGAGGAGGAGGTCGCTGTTTCCCAGGCCCCCACCACACGAGTGCCACCTTCCTGGTTTTCACACCTCCACGCCCCATCTGTGCTTTTCTGTATTGAATATCTGTCTTTAGAAACACCGAAAAAGGAACCTTGCCACCACAAAAGCAAGTTATGTTTTTACAGTATGCATTAAAGTAAATACAAGGTTATTAAAACAGAGTGTTGGTTTGGGTGCCAGCTAAAACAGTCCCCTTCTGTGTGACTGCAGCACTGTCAGAGGAGCTGGTCCACAGCCAGCCCTTGCTGGGGGTCTGACCCAGAGGAGGAAACCTGAGTGCTCAGGCCAGGGTGCCCATAAAGGCTTTGCCTCCTCTTTGGTATTGAAGACCTTCACTTTCTATTTTTTTTTTTTTTGTACTAGAGATCAAATACAGGAATTTCATACAGAGCTACAGCCCTAGCCCCTGTTTATGTTTTTCAGACAGGGTCTTGCTAAGTTGCCCATTCTGGGATTGAATTTAAGATTCCCTGTTTCAGCCTCCTAAAATTCTGGAATCATGGGTCTTTGCCACAACACCTGGCTTTGCTTGTTAATTTTGAAATCAAAAGGAATGGTTAACAAAGTCTTGCAAGGAATAAGTTGGAAAAAAAAAAAGATAATTTTAAATTCAATGTTGATGCAAATTAAAATGTTACACAAGGGGGAATGATACAAGGGCTTTCATGTAAAACTAGTTAGGAAAAACAAGTTTGAAAACCACTGGAATATATTGATTAATAGCTTTATACACAACGAATATGGATACTCCCAAATCACTTGCTTAGGATCATGGGGCCGCATCTGAGTATTTGTTTAGGTGCATACAAATATGAGAATGTGAATTATTAAGGATGGCAGGAGTTGCAAGAATGTAGCTGAAACAATGACACAGAGACCCACCAAGCCCAGAGTCTCCTGGACAATTATAATAACTGCTGAGAGTCTTAAGAGGGCTGTGAGGCTGCTTCCAGCACCACCCTCCCTCACCGTCTTCACACTGATTTAACATGTGTTCCAGGGACTCCACCAGGGTAAATCTCTTCAATTCTCCCAAGACAGAGTTAAGAGGCCTCCAGGGACAGAGGGCAGGCACACTTCTGGGTCTAAACTCAGGACCCGCTGCCCATTAGAAATGCAGGGTACGTTCTTTCCTAGCCCTCACTTTCCCGGGCTTCTCAACTGTGATTAAAACCAGGACATCCTGGCTGGGCACAGCATCTCTAAGAGGAAACTAGATTAAAAAAAGTTGAGGATTATTGCAGAGGGAAATGTGACAGGTAAGCTCCCAATAAAGTAACCTATAAACTAAATTGTTGAGTAAACTAACCTGCTGCTCACTAAAAGCATGATTTGCGTTTCCTGTGAGGTGGGCACGATCTTAAAACTGCTTTTAAAAACAAACCAAAACAAAACCAATGCAGTGACTCTTCCCAGGGGCTTCCAGATGTGCAATGGGAAACTAAAATCAGAATTAGTTTTGATATCCTTGCCTTTATTTAATATCTATCTCCTTTATTGTCTTCAAACTTTGGGTCAGGTCCCTGCTCAGTCCTGCATGCAGGTATGTTTGCCATTTAACGAGAGTCTAAAACTTGGCAATGCCAAGTTTTTGCCCGAAATTTACTTAACCTACCTCATCCCTTTCAAGATTGAGGGTATCAAGACAAGAGATTTACAGGGACAGTCAGAATTTTTAACATCTGTCCCCAGACTTCCTGGAATGCGTGCCTGCAGTCTTCCAGTGATTGCCGCAAACCTATCAAGCAAGTCACCTTGAATTCCAGCAGAGCCTCTACAAGACCAAGACTGTCCTGTCCCCCCAAGTGGGAACAGTCAGCCCATGCGACCCCGAGGACTTCTCCAGAGCTGCAAGCTAGAACTGACATCATGACCAAACAGGCCCTAGCTGCCCCCAGCATCGCTTAAAAATATGGGCCTTAAGCAGAAGGTGAAACATCGAATGGTCTCTCTGATATGAGAGTCTCAGAGCACAACTCCTATGGAACTTAAAACGAAAAACAAAGTGAAACAGGGGGGTTGGGTAGGGGAGGAGGGAGGGGTGGGCAGGGAGAGGGACAAAAGGAGAACGGGAAAGCCCTTGTCACCTTGACAAGATACATATGTGCATAAAAAGGCTCAACTCCATTGTAAACCTTAAAATTTGCACGTATACATATCAATAAAATGGGGAAAAAATTTGGGCCTTTCCTTGTTACTGGGCCTGCCTGAGCTTCTTTTAGAAACACTGCATCCCCTTCAGCTCCTTAAGCTGACATCTGTTCCCTATTTTCTATTACTTTCCTCTGTGGAGGGGCCAGCCTGATCTCCTTATAGCTGTTTCCCATTCAGCCTTTCTGCCTATCAAGGTAGAATCCCTTCCCACTTTCTTCCACTGTCCAATGCAGGCTTTTCCTGACAATTCATGATTTTGTGTTTTTATTTCTAGTATCAGTGAATCAAGGACCTGTTAACTGGTTCCACTCAAAAGCCTTTAAGAGAGGTCCTTTTGTTATCGTAGAGAGCTTTGGGGTCCTCTATCTAGCTGCTCTCTCCAGGGATGAAACACCATCCTCTTGCTCCTAAAACTGTTGCCTACTGATGGTCTTAACCAAATCCCTTTCTGGAGATTACCCTCCCCCTGGCCCACGGACCTACTCTATCTCAGGCCCAGCCATGGCAATGACTGGCTAATGAGAACCCTGAGGCCCAGCCAGGCTGCTTCCTAGCTCCAGAGCTCCGGCTGAGACCGCTGATGGCCCAAGTTCATGTCAGTTTCTCACCTTGCCCAGCCCTGCCACCCTCACCCTGTGTTTCTGGAGTATCCCCTTTGACAAACCTACATACAGCAGGACTCTGTGTCAACAGTATGTTACACTCTATTTACAGAGATTGCAACTTGTGGCCTAACCCCTCTTTTACAGACAAGGGAACTGAGATGCAGAGAAGTCAAGTTCTTGCTCCAATTTACCCGGCTGGGAAACGCAGCGTGTGTGAACCAGAGGGAAGCCTGCTTCTGGAGCCCACATTTTTAATAATTACATGCCTCGTAGGAAGACAAAAGTGGGAGTCCCTATTCCAGTCCCTCATCATTACTTCTCTTCTCCCCCCTCATGCTGCAGTGTCCCCAGTAGACTTGAGATCTTTATTTGCAAATGGCCTGCTTCAGCAAGAACTGTGGGCAGCTTGAATTCCACGGAGAAAGTAGAGAAGGTGGAAGTGGGCGAAGGGCAGGGCTGCAATTTCACAAGAGAATGGCTTTTCTGAGCTTCCTTCGCCTCCTCACAGAGGCTGACCATCAGCCTGGCTGACCCAGAGTGTCACGCACAGATACAAGTCACCTCCATGTGAGCACACAGACGGGCAGAGCTGGCCTTCATCAGGGTTCCAAGCTTTGTGTCTTGTCGGCTGGAATTTGTCAGCTGTCTTCCTTGGTCCTAGAGAACTTCCTTCTGGCTTAGCAAGCTGTCTGGCTAGCATACCTTGACACTCGCTCCAAAGGGTGCTCTGGCCTCACACAAAGAGAAATACACATGATATACTTCTGGTCTGGTTTTCATGGAAGATCTTATCTGAAGTAGTGTCCTCCATAGTGGAATATCGCTAATGCTTATTATTGATTTATTTATTTAAAATGTTTGCTGGCTATTTATATTTTCACCTTTTTAAAGTATACATTCATAGGTTTCTCCAGGTGAAGGCAACCAAACTTTTGCTAGGCTCCTCTTTTGGTTAGAGGTAGTTCACAAGTATATGAGCTGGCCATGGTGGCACATATCTATAATCCCAACACTCAGGAGGCTGAGTCAGGAGGACTGCTGTGAGGTCAAGGCCAGCCTGGGTTACACAATGAGTCCAAAACCCACTTGGACTATAGAGTAAGACTCTGTCTCAAAAAATACTATAATTTCCCTTTAAAATGAGTTAGTAAACTACTTATGCCTTTAGAAATACTTTCAATATACAGCTTAATAAAACCAGCTTTCTCCTAGGAAATAATAACTTTAACATGATCTCACCTAATGGGGAGTTACTGTATAGGGTGAGGAGCAAGTTCTGGAGTTAACTGGTGGGGAGGTGTGCACAACAATGTGAATATGCTTAATGGCATTGATTGTATACTTACAAATGGCTGAAATGTCAAATTTTATGTTATTCATATTATACCACATTTAAAAAATGATAGATTAAAAAGATTGAGAGACATGGACATAGAAAAAGCTGGATGACATGACAGAATAAAATAAATAGTAAAGGAAATTTTCAAATAGTAATATCTGAGGGGAAGTACCCATGGGTCAGTCTGAATGGTGACAGTATAGGTGACTTTGATTTCTCTTTGATGATTGTCTGCACTTTTTGCATTTTATTCAATGGATGCAATGCAAAAAAAAATGTATCCTTATTTAGCTTGAGGTTGTAAAATACCCTCCTCTACCAGTCAGGCGAGAAGGCAGTAAAATGTAAGGGAGTGAGGGACCAACCAAACTATGAGCTGTAGCACATTCGAACGAACGGAAGGAGCCAGGCTCAAAGAGGGGGGCTGCCTGAAAACCAGGCACCAGGGCTTCTGCTCTGCCTCAGCCCTGCCACAGCAGGCTCCCAAGAGCCACACTCTCCCCACCAGGAAAGCAGGATAGTGGGGAGCCAGGTCGCTGGCCTTCTTTGGCCAAGTTTCTTTTGCCTCCCTCACAGGGGACAGATTTTATATTTGTAAGGCGATGGATAAAATTGATGGATAAAAGTCAGACTGCTACTGTTCGGACCTCAGCTTCTCCACTCACCAGCTTGTAACCTTGGGTAAACTACCAAACCTCTCATTTTTCTCACTCTCACAGTGCTAATAGTATCTACTTTGTGGAGCTGTTTTAGTTTTGAGGGGTGCTGTAACAAACCACCACAGACTCAGTGGTTTAAATAACAGAAATGAATTGTCTCCTAGTCCTGGGGACCCAAAGTCTGCAATGAAGGTGTTGGCAGGGCTGATTCTTCTGATAGCCGAAAGGGAGACGCATGCCACACTGCTCTCTTGCCTTCTGGTGCCTTGCTGGCTCTTTTTCTCTGCCTTCATCTGCACATGGCCTTCTCTTTGCATGCCTGTGTGTCTCAGGACAACAGACACGTTGCAGTATCCTACTCTAGTGTGGTCTGAGCCTAAGTGATTATATCTGCAATGATCCTATTTTCCAAAAAGGTCATGTTCTGAGGTATTGTGGGTTTGTTCAATATAGGAGCTCTGAGGCAGGGAACACAACTAAACCCAGAAGATGGATTATTGTGAGGATTAAATAAGACAATACAATTAAGAACTTATGAAGCACCCAGCAAACCAAGCTCTCAACACTGCCAGCTGTCCGTAACATCATAATATCTACCACTACAGCTATTATTACTACGACCACCATGTGCCCCACTGCTTCCGGCTGCACCCTCTTTGTCTGTTCTCTCAGGACTCGACAGAGTTCCTACTCAGGGCTGCTGTGGATGTTCCCATATGATGATACACTCCCTCAGGCTGCTTTCTATTAGGAAGAAAACCACTGTTTTCCCCCCTGATTTGAGGAAGTCAATTTTCAAGCTCTGGCAGGGTAGGCGCCAATTCAAGCAAACGGTTAAACCACATCATTTTGATCTTTCAAATTTATCTGGCAGCAGAAGGAGGGGGTTTCTTCATGGATGGGCATTGTCTGCCATCACTTATAACTGTGTGTGGATAAATGGCGGAAGGACAGCCACACAATGCCTAGGAATGCAGGATTCTGAGACCTGCACTAAGGGGGAAAGATCTGGGGTGTGGTTCTAGGCATGTTTACCAGAAAGGCGCTGTGGGACCCAACTTAGCTACTCTGCCTCTCTGTGTGACAGTGACCCAATTCATTTAATCAACAAGCGTACATTTCATGGACTAGGAATTGATCTTATCAAAGACACCAGGGGTATAAAGAAACTGAAGCTAGTTACGAGGCTCACAGGCTTACTGCGCGGTGGGAGGAAACAGACCGACCCTCCCCCGCCACAGATACACACACACAGAGTGCAAAGGGGAATTTGAACATATACCATAACTGAGGTGAGGACTGTCCTGCCCTCCCTTCACAGATTTTCTCTGGTTGTTTGGACTCTGTGTTCCACGGGAGCAAAACGTTACACCTTACGCCTTCTGTTTGGCCCAATCTGGCTTGTAGGAAAGGCTGCAAATACTGGTTGGCTTATCAAACTACTTAAATATTATAGTTAGGAACATGGACCTGAGACAGTCACATGGATAGCCTTGGATAGACTCTCACTACCTATAGAGACTTGGGCTAACCATTTATCTTTGCGAAGCCTATTTTCATTAACTATTAAAATCATTCATTTGTTAAACTAAAATTCATCAAGTACTGAGTTTGTCCTGAGTTTTGAAGACAGAGCAGAAAACAAAACAGTATGAAAATGAAATATGTCAGATGGGTAGCTACTGTGGAGAATGAAGTTTGGGGGAGAGAGAAGGTAAGGCAGGGAGTTACAACTTGAACTAAGCTGTCAGGGAAGGTCTGAGAAGGTGACAGGAGGCCAGAGACAGAACACAAAGAAGGAGCCAGATGCAGCTCACCAGGGGAAGCATCTGGGCTCTGGAAACTATATGACTCTCATCATGGGCTGATGTGGTCACCACAGTCCGTGATGTGTTTGAAGGGCTTGGGGTTCTGCCCGGGACACAGGAGGAGCTCATTAACGGGCAGCGATGGTTAGCAATCTGTGCGTGTGATTGCACTGATGAAGGAAGATGGTGGGAACTGTCCTCGCACTCTGGAAACAGGGCAGCCACATTTGGAAGATGATTATTATTATAGTCATTGTTTATTTCCAGCAATTACTTCTCAGCAATGTTCCCGACAGTCTCAGGGGCCCCTTGGCAACTCCTCCTCCCTCTCAAGCCTGAGACTTGAGCCCCAGAGGGAAAGGATGGTTTTCCCCCTTCCTTAACACATGCACATGCACGCACAAGACTCCACAACTTGTGAGAATCACTGGCATTCAGTATTACAGCAAGAATTTGAAAATGATTATTAGCAGATCCAAGCACGCCAAGCCCTGACAACACTTCTGTTGTCAGTTCTGATTAGTCACTGAGTTGAAAGTGGCTTTTTAGTTGATAGCAGCCTACAAGGCAACACACTGAAGAGTGTGCCTGAACTTCTTAATTGTATGTGGGTTCAATCACACCAAAGTGACTCGAGGATACCGGCGGGGCTGCTCCGCTTCTACCAGGTGTAAGGTGCTGGGTGAGTTGCTGTGGAGACCAGTGACGAGCCACAGTAGCACCAGCTTGCCCAAGAGACATGAATTCACTGGAGGAGACAATCGGGCTCTCCTCTGGGACTACCAACAGGCGGGACAGCAAGTGACACAGGGCAGACAGAGTAGGGGGGAAAAAAGTCTAGAAGCCTCTTACCCAGAGCTGGGGAGGCCAGTGAGGAGAGCCAGTTCTACACTGAACACATACGATAATAATCAGGTTCTATTTTCCTCTTGAAAATGCTTGGATTTTCTATGGAAACACCTGGTTATCTGATACTGCCCTCTCCTCCCACTCTAGATGCATGTATAAACCATTTGTTAAGGGTGAGTTCTAGGGAGGAACCTGGAAGGGAGAGAGGAAAAAGAAGGCGGTCATGCTGGGAAGTGGTTTCAGGTGCAGGCTCCCTTCAGCAGGATCCCTGGGAGCCCTAGAGGGTAATGGCCCTGGGTGTGGTGCCACCACATCCGTCACTCCTGTAGCTCCAGGGACCTCCAAGCCAGAAGCTCCAACCTCTTAGGGCCATGGAGCAGAGGATGTTGCAGGTGCAAATTATTAGTTGTGGGAACTGTAGCAGCTGGGTGTGGGCAAACCCAGCCAAAGGGATCTCAGGGGGATCTAACTGGGGTGCCACGAGCACCTGCTGCAATTAGTCTTGCATACGATATGCAGTGATAATTATGAGGGCAGTAGGGTAGTAATTTGAGTGGCAGTAAGGTAGATAGGAAGGACATCTGTGAACAGATACCTTCTACCTCTAAGGTGACTTTCAAGCTTTAGAGTGATGGCAGCAGGAAGAGGGTACAAATGTGTTCTTGTTCACAGGCAGAGTTGGCTTAGTTCTGTTTTGATGTTGACTACCATAACCTTAATAAGTTAACAGATTTGTTTGTTGAGTGGGTAAATGACACCACTGCCTTAGTTACATTTTTATTGTTGAGACACTACCCAACACCCACAACTTAAAAGAAAAAAAGCTCTGGGGTTGGAGGAATGGCTCAGTGGTTAAAGCGCTTGAGCAAACGCTAAGCCAAGCGCTAAGTACCCAAGTTTGATTCCCCAGCACCACATAAGCTGGGCATGGTGGCGCATGCCTGTAATCCCAGCACTCAGGAGGCTGAGACAGGAGGATTGCTGTGAGTCCAAGGCCAGCCTGGGCTCTGAAGTGAATTCAGGACCAGCATGGACCACAGAGTGAGACCCTGTCTCAAAAAAAAAAAAAAAAAAAAAAGGAAAAAAGCTCATCATTCAGAAGTCCATTTGTGGGTGGCTGGCAATGGCGGAAGGGCTGAGCTGCAGAAAGCTTCTCATCCCATGATGAAAAGGAAGTCATGTGAAAGAATGGGTGGAGCTAGCATATACCCTTCCGGGTCATGCTCCAGTGATCTGCCCCTTCCGACCAGGCCCTATCGCTTAACAGCACAGGAAGTCAATGAATTATCTTGCATGACTGAATCATTTTCCAGACGTGAGGCTCTTGGGGGCTACTCCAGTCCAAACCATCAACAACCACATTTGTGGAACTGATTGGTACTTGGTAGATAGACTGTGATCGTGTGCTGGATTCAATCTTGAGTGCCGCTTCTCTGGACTCAGGGTAATGACTGACTGCTCCTCAACAAGTCCCATCATAACAGCAGTAGCAACAACGCTAATTGTAATACCAATGGTGCAGCTAGTAGATGTTAGATGCTAAGCAGTATCATTATTTCTCATAACACTTGGAAGTCAGATATATTTTCTTCTACTCCGTAGATGGGAAAACAGGCACAGAATAATAAATAACTTCCCTGAAGTCACACAGCTCTAAAAGGTACATGTGCTATTGGTTTTTTGTTTCCTGACTTTTTAAATCTGCAATTCCTACAGTAGCTCCTCACAGCAATGTCCTGGGAAATGGTATACTTCATCTGTGTTGGTAGGTAGGTTGGTGGGCCAGGGGATAAGAGGAGAGAGACCGGGCTCTCAAGTTGGCACCCACATTACGTTCATACAGATGCAGTCACCTGGCCTGGTGTGGAGTGGGGTGGCAGCAGGTGGGGTCAGATGGGTTTGTGGCTGGTCCTTGACAATTTCCAAGGAAGGCTCAGGAGAGAGGGACCTCATGGGAACAGTGAGCAGCATCAGGAACTAGTCTGAGGTTGCGGAGACAAATCCTATCTTGTAGGACACCCAATGGACACCTCACAAGTGGCCTCGTGCAGAGCTGTGGACATGCTCTCTAGTGATAGCTTCAAGCAGAAAACTGAAAAACAGGCAGAATCACAATAGGGTAGGGGCCAGAGCCATGGCTGGCAGAATGACTTGCCCCAGATGTGCCACATGCCAGAGTTTTTGTACAGTTTTCTCCACGTCTGGGTGGAATTCCTAATGCTCTGATTCTTATCTCACTCAAATTCACCCTAAAAATAATCTGTGGGCTAAATGAGCATGCCAAATATAAGACATAACTGTGTGGATGGTAGAAGTTTGAGGCTTAGGTTCCACACTGGCAAATTAAAAATCAGGATTCCAAAAACCAGACAGGCAGAAGAAATAGGCCAATTCTCAAAGACGATGTTTAATAGTGTGTGTGTGTGTGTGTGTGTGTGTGTGTGTGTGTCCACACATGGGTATGCGGATGTGTGAAATTCTCTGCTTGGATGAGAAAATAACTGCAAAGCTTCAGAGTTCCAGCAGGGCCAGGCACCAATGGCATTCCAGATGGAGGCTGGAGACACTCCCTGTGGGGGAGGAACCCGTTTCTTGAGCTATCTGCTTTGCTTGGAGTATTTGGAACTCCAACCAGATTCTTTAGGAGTTTCCTTGTTAGGTGAAAGGCTGGCAGGGTGGAGCAACAACAGTGGGCAGTATTTGAGTCTTAGTAGAGATAATTTTTTTTTTTTTAGATCTTGCATTAAAATTTTAAGGGTTAGCAAGGCTGAACTCCTCTTCACCAGCAACAAAAGTAAACAGATCAATAAACTTTACAATGACCATCTGGTGTTCTTTCTCACTTTCTTGGTGAGATCAATTAGAAGGTGACAGCCATCAAAGGTGAAAGGCCTGAATCTAGTGGGGCTGGGCTCTCCCAACACTGTCCCCCCCAGAGGTCCAGGCCTGCAGCTGGTTGGCAGGGCAGAGAGTGAAGGATGGTTCTATTATTTGGGGAACTTACAGATGACTCCTTTTCCAACTGTGATCACTTCTGCACCCACAGGGAGTAAGGGGCTATCAAAGCGAAGAGCTGGGCAAGAACTGAGCCCCCTTCTCACAATCAAGGCTCTTTCCCAGGAGACTCTTCCCATCTCTCTATGGCAAGGGGCTTTCCGAAGCCTCAAATCCCCACCCAGTCCTGGGATACAGAGCCCCAGGGACTCTCTGGGACACACATGACATGTATCACAGCATCACAATAGAGTAAAATGAGATTCTATTAATTTAGACTGTTGTGGGCTCCGCAAACTAAATGTGGTATACTTTTAAAAGACTGAGCTAAAGGAGCCTTTACCAAAACGGATAAGCAGTGGTTAGGGCTATCTTTTCTTTTTTCCTTTTTTCATTCATTTTCCCCCATGTTGCAAAGTAAATGAGTTAATTTGAAAACAAGGACAGAGGATAAAAGATTCTGTTAACCCGAAGGGTCTTGAAATGGGTTGCCGACTCATCTTTTCTTAGTCTGACCCACTAAAGGACTTATCTACTATGAGAATTAGGAAAATACCTTTTTTCGAGAGCCTGAAAACTGTGAAGAATTAATTATACAATCATCACCTGAAAAAAAAAATTAAGGCTGAATGCTTAGCAAGTATTCCCAAGCATGTTCCGAAGAGTTCTGATCTTCTGTCAAAGATTCAGCGTGTCTTTGTGAGGAAAGCCAAGCTACAGGAGTGACTGCTTCATTACCAGAATCCGGGAAAATGGATGATGGTTCTTTCTTCCCCTTGTTGTTTCTTCCCCTAAATGGAACTAATCTTCCTCCAGGGGCCTTAGGCAGAACTTGGATACCATAATTATTCACCCACTTGTTTGTTACTCCCCCACTGAGTGAGGGGTTCTGGGGAGGGACACACCCACCACAGGGGCGGCTAATGGAGTAAATGAATGTGGGAACAAACACATCATGGATAAATTTAAAACAAAAAGTCTGTGTGTGTGTGTGTGTGTGTATTTGTGTGTCCGTGTCCATGTCCCCAAACAATTCTCAAGGCGGTTATCTGAGAATCATGTTGATTGCTTGTTAACATGTGCATCCCTGGGCCTGATGGAAAGATCAGTGAGTCACAAGTTTAGAGTTGGGTAAGGGCACCTGAATTTTCATGAAGTTCCTTGGAAGATCCACAAATATCTAGACATTTTGAACTTATTGCCCTAAACTAACTTTGCTGATCTGGGTTCTAAGCTCTTATCACTTTCAGAAAATGAGTTCTCAGAATGCTGTGAACTTGCAAGATCAGAAGATCCAATTCCAGCTGGAGTTTGCTGAATGTATGTGAAGACAGAAGGGGCTCCAGGTGAGGAAGCATCCTGAGATTCCCAGGCCATGGGTGAGGGCAGGTGTGATCCTAAGCTGAGCATCATAACCTGCACTCAGAGTATTAGGGGTGGGCAGCACCCGGAGACTTTCATTGCACAGGTGGGAACATGAAGGCCTGCTTCTGGGTACCTCAGGGTATCTGGGACGGGAACTCCTGAGAAGGTAAAACAGAGCTGGGCCTTGAGCTAACGTGCATTCCTATCCTGGGATGCATGAAATAAATTTCCTCCTGAACAGGCCAACCAGGAAGCCAGGCCAAGCTCCCAGCAGAGTGTGCACACTGAATCAATTGGAATCGAGTCACGGATATAATTAATTTAATGTGTTTAAACGATTTTCCGTATAGTAAACATGCTGAATGAGGGTGCCCCAGAATGAAGTGTCTGCCTAAGAGTGAAAAAATGGATACCGTGTGTGCTGTATAATGAAAACCCTTCAGCAAATGGAAAATGCTTCCATTTGTTTCCGCCTCCCTGTTTCTTTCCTTTCCAACTCTTTATTGATAGCTGAACTTGGCCTTCTGTGGTCTTCCTGAACCACAGGGCACATTTTTGGTTGTCAGAGGACATCCTTTTTCACTGTGATGAGAAGACAAGCTTAATGAAAGCTGTCTACAACCCAGTGACCAGCACATATTAGTATGTGACAAAGGGGATAAGGATGAAGGTGAAACCGTTCAGAACCAGGTGGCTTCACAGCCTTTTTCAATGGCAGGGGACTTGCACAAAGGCAAGGGAGGTGGTATGGAGTTAGGGGGAAGCGCTGACAGTCTGCCTGCGCTAAACTGTCTTGCCAGGTGACTTTAGTGGAGTCATTTCCCCTTTTTGGACTTCAGCTAATCATCTGCCACTTCAGGATGTTGAATCTGAGATTCCCTTAGACTGCTTTTAGGTCTGACATTTGCTGAATTATGAGTCACAAACCCGCGCAGGTGTCACGGAATCTCCCATTAAAAAGCAATTCGTCTTCAAGCCCTCTCAGGCATTTTAGGCACACTCATCAGGTTGCTCAAGGAGGGATTAGGCAGTATTCAGCACAGATGAAAGGGCACACTCAGAAGTGGTTATACATGATCGTGCGTGTAGCTGCACCCAGGCAATGCGGAGTTCTAGGAACAGAGAGGTGACAAAAGACTTCCTAGATCTGTAACTCTATTCATCAACTTCTGTTTTGATGATTATGAATTCATTCTACTAAATAAGGAGCACAACATGAAATAAGGGTACTCTTGGTTTAGAACAGCCCTGCGCCAATGCTGCTTCTCTCTGGATCTCCCCCATGAGTGCACACAGTCAATGAGAAGACCTACAGTGGAGGAGGGTTTTTCGGCGGGGGGGGGGGGGGGATGCTGGTGCTAGGAATAATTGAACCCAGGCTTCCTCCATGCTAGGTAAATACACTGCCATTCTGCTACTCTCCCAGCCCTTTTCTTTATGAGATAGGGTCTTTATGTTTTCCCCATTTTATTAATATGTGTATATGTGATACATTAATGTTTATATTGAGCTCTAGTATTTTATGCACATATATATCACATCAAAATTATAATCCCTTTCCCTCCCTCTTTTGACCCTCCCACACCCTTTCCCTCACTCCTTCTCAAATGTGATCCTCCCGCCTCAGCCTCCCCAGTAGCCGGGATTACAGGCGTGCATCATGGCTCACTGCTCTTGTAGGTGTTCTGTCTGGTGCTCTGCTCGGCCCAGCAGGAGGTGGCTGGGGTTCAGTGAGGAGGGACTGCAGGAACAGGGGCTGAACAGGCTCTGAATGGCCTGCTCACCTAGGAGCTTCTCTTTAATCTGTTTTATATACTGAAATCCATGACAAATTTTTATAACAAGGGGTTCTGAGGGAAAAGATCTTAAACCATAGTCTGAGGAAAGCTGTTATAGTCTCCAGCCTGAATCCAGGCTGCACGATAAACACACATGGCCAGTAACTACACAGAGCCTTAATGTCTGAACTGAGGGAACAGGCACCAGCACCTCCAGATCCCTCTCCCCAGATCTTGTGGAACTCTGCTTCTTCTTCTTCTTCTTCTTTTTTTTTTTTAGCAAATCCAAGTGCTTCCCTGCCAGCCAGAGCAAGGTTTTGAACTCTAGCATGCACTAGGATCACCTGGCATTTGTTAAGGACCAGGAGCGATGTCCCACCCCAGAGGCTGATTCAAAGGGTCTGGAATGCTCACAACCTTCTAGGCGAAACTGACTGCTCTTTGAGAATGGTCAGTATATAAGATCAAGGCCAGACTTCCTAGCTTGTCCCTCTAGAATTGGGCCTCCATGTGCCTTCCCAGCACTGTTTTCTACCATCCCAATGCTCTGGCCCAGGTAACTCCACCCTGCCCATTCCCACTCATTTCCCTTTGCTCACCACACTCTGTCCAGCCAGGTTGCCAGCCCTTCCCTGCATAGCTAGCCTCTACCCACTGCGCATGACACAACTCAAATGCTACCTCTTCCAAAAAGCTTTTGTTGTATAGCAACAGGATGTCCCCTCCTGAGTGGAGTAGGGACAACTCACAGGTGTGCATAGTAGGAGTGGCCAGGACCCTGCCCATGCCTGGGTGTGCAGTCCATGGTCACTGTCAGCATGTGTGGCCTGTGTCTCGCATCCTCCAGCTGTGGTGTTGCCTTCTGGTTTGTGGCTTTTGGGACATGCCCTGTGGCTCTTGGACTCATGGGGTATACTGTCCGGCATGCAGCAATGCCCTCAGTCCTGCACAGAGGGACACTGTTATTTAAGAGTGCTGAGGCCACAGGGCTAGATAGAGGGACGTGAGTAGCAAGTGAGAGGGAGGGGGAGAGTAGCAGCTGCCAGAGTGAGCAAGAGGGAAGTTCTAGGAGAAAAGCAGCAGCTGCTCAGAAGGTGAGTCTGGGGAGTAATGTGCAGCTTCTGTGAGTTGCCATCAAGGCTGAGTGGGCGTCTTGGTAATGTGACTGCCTTCTGAGTCACCCACAGGCCTGTAAGTGACCCCAGTAAGTTCACTGTTTCACCAAATTGGACTTTGGTGCAACTGCTACTTTGGCTTGTCTACTGTGCCTTATCTGGAGTGAATAAACAGGAGTTGACATCTCCCTAGGAAAAGTTATTCATGCAACAGCCTTCCCGATGTTTCCACTGAAGGTCACAGAAATCCTGGAAGGCTTGTGGAGTTTCTCCCACAGTGCTCAGCATTTTTAACCTTTGTTTTGTCCAGGTCTTTTCTCTGTATCTGGCTACAGGTTCCATCTTGCCTGCAAGATACCTACAGCATTGTGCACAACCTCAGCACACGCACAGGCCCTGCCCAGCACACCTGTGCAGGACTGAGCCCACCATGCATGGATATAGACATTTGCTCACTCCCAAGTGACTGCACTTGAGAACAGGGTAGCACTTTAGTCCATTCAACCAGCTCTTCAAACGACTTTCTGTCAGTTGCTGGGAAGAATCAGTGGCAAATACATCATTCTCAGATATAACTACACTTACATCCATGAACAGAGTGCGGTGCAAAATAGCAATTAAGACCTAGACCCAGGTTCAAATCCCACTTCTATCTGATTGGCTGTAGTACTTAAAGGCTCCAACTTTCATTGTCCTCATCATTAATGGGCACACTGACAGCACCAACTTCCCATAGATGGCATAAGGATGCAATGAGACCATTATTAACAGAAACAATAGCTGGCATATCCTGGGTTTCCATCACTGGAACATTACTGAGTCTCATTACATAAAGTATCTAGTATGCTACTGATATGCTAAGCACATGATACACATTCAAGAAACAGCCATTATCATTGCTAATTTTCACATCTTCCACACAAGATGTGTTATTCTCCCCATTTCCTATAGGAGTCACTTGAGACTCAGAGCAAGTAGCTTGCACAACAAGTTGTGCTGTGCAATGGTTCATCTTTATAACTGCCTTGCAAAGTACATGTTATTCCCATTTTGTGAAAGGAAATTCTAGAGTTCAAAGAACGTAACACGTAAATGAAAACCCAGGATTTGAACCTAACTCTGTCCAGAGTTCCTCCTGGCCCACCCCACCCGTCACCTGGTAAAAGGCACCTCTTTTGATGCAGTCTGCTCTCAGCCCTGTCTTCTCCCTGGATTGTGGGGACCTTTCCCCAGTGTGCCAGACAGCACATACCACCATCCTCCTTTCAGCAGGCCTGCAATGTGGTAGCCAATCGGAAGCTGTGTCACGGTCCCAGAGAACACACCATGCTCCAAGGTTGTAACAGTGTATGTCCCACCCCTGCAAGGATAACAGAAAGGAGGTGCAGCACTGACCGTGACCCCGAAGAAGTTGGTCTCGTTCATGGCATTGAGGATGATCCTCCCCAGTGTGTGGTCAGTGTAGTTGAAGTCATGGATGCGTTGGTGCCGGCTGCTGGCATGCAATGTCTCCATGGCCCTCTGCAAGGTCTTAGCAATAACCCAGATGCCATCGTAGGCATACCCATGGAACTTGCTGGGCCCCACGCCTGACCGCTTGCTGTTGTACTCTCTTTCATACTGCTGTGGGGTCTGGAAAAGCAAGTGGAACAGACACATCAAGTTATGGCAGGGATATCAGCCACCATGATACTCTGCAGTGCCCACTGTGCCCAGCATGGTGCTGGGCTCTGTATCCATTACTTCATTTAATCCTACAACCAATAAGGTGGGTACTATTACTGTCCCCATTCTATAGACAATGAAACCAATTCAGAGGCCAATTTGCCTAGGACCACACAGCTGTAAGGGATGGCACTGAGACAGACCCCTGTCTGCCTGGTAGGACTAAGGGGGAGGGGCAGTGCACGCTGAGCAGTCCTCCTGTGATATCTGTGGGCCGGGGATAGCACTCATGAAGCCCACATAATATATGTGACAAAGTTTAAGTCACAGGCAAGTCAACAAACCATTCAGTAGTAGGTTTTCTATCTCCCACTATAATAAATCCACATCCTAAATGATCTGGAAGGCCCAGATTGAAATCAGGACTGTGACACTCCTCAGAGCCTCAGAGCAGATACAGTGCACAGGGGAGCTAGCCTTGCTCTGTGGCCATCTCACCCCTCACCCCATTTCCTGCCCTCCCTACCTCTTCTTCCCTCTCATTCCCTCCTATAACACCTTCCCCTCCTCACCCCATCTCTCCACTCTCATCCTGTCCTCTCCCCTCTCACTGGCTCCCACCGGCAGCCCAGATAGGCCCAGTTCTCACCTCCTTCCCCTCCAGCCTCAGGAACTCTCCCGCTATCCCAGAAGCAGGGATCTCAAGAAGTGGGGCCAGACAACTCCTTCCAAATGAGCCCACCCAGGGAGCCCATCGTGGTACTATTATACCGGCCTTTCCTGGGCCTTTTCGCAAATCACTTCTGATCACCCTGATAGAAATGTCATCAGGGCCTACAGATTTGTGTAATTTGTTCCCTTCCTGCCTGGGGACAAATTACACAGAGACACCATGAACTCTTTGCCAGTTTTCACAGGGAAGTGCCCTTACAGATGGTACACAAGTCCCCACTGTCTGTAACTTGAGCTATAGAGAGGTCCAGATAGTTATCCAGGGTCACAGCGAGAGAGAGAGAGAGAGAGAGAGAGAGAGAGAGAGAGAGAGAGAGAGAGAGAGAGATCAGCCAAGTTTCCTATCCCATCTCTGCCTCTGCTTTCATCTGGACTTAGAAGTTACTCTTGTTTCTTGAAACCAGCACAGGTTGTTTGGAGCCAGGCCAGTAGTCCAGGCAGACAGTGAACTATACCATCCAAGGCAGGATCTTTCCCTGGCCACAGCCCTCTATGTGAAGAGCGGAGTCTGCTATGGGATCACCCATGCAAGCGACTGGGAACAAGTGCCCAGTGCTCCCAAGTGTGGTCCTGCGAGTAAGCACCTGCCTGTACACACCGTCTCTCCTCTAATGGCCATGTCCTTCTTTCTTGCCTCAGGTCTTGCTGGGTGGCTCAAATTTCTTCCTCTTAGTTTCCCTTGGAAACAGCACCTCTACCCACCGTGCTCTGTCACTGAAGACTCACATCAGGGGTTATCGTCAACTCTCAGAATTCTTCAAGGAGACTGGCATACTTTGTGGCCAGTTTGGCTCGTCTGTTCTAACTGTGTAGTCCAGCCCTTGCCCATGGTGCACCCTGTCTATCCTGGCCCGATTCTGAGGTGCTGCTGTTTCCACTGCTTCTGTGGATTATGCAAGGGGTCAGCTGTGAGGCACACTCTTTAAATCTTTGGTGTCCCCTTATCCTAGTCAGTTTGCTTGTATCCCAGGACTTACGCCACTTCCTCATCTAGAAAGCTTTATCTTTTATTACTTGGCTACATTTTGTTTGATTTTTAAACATGATTTGGATCTATTTCTGATTATTAATTCAGCAACTGGCTATTTTTAAAGTATTTAAAAACAACTTTAATGTACATTTCTCTGATTTCCTACCTCTTGGCTTTCACTCCTATAACCATTCTCTGATTATAAAAAGGCAACAGGTAGTGCCTGTGTTAATCAACTTTCTGTCACTATAGCAAAATACCTGAAATGATGACCCTATAAAGAGAAAAGGGTTGTTTTAGCCCACAGTTTTAGAAGTTCCAGGTCCCAAATAGTTAGTCCCATTGTTTTGGCCATGTTGAGGCAGCACGTAATGGCAGAGGCGTTTGGTGGAGCAAAACCATTCCTCTCAAGGCCAAGAATGAAAAGGAAAAAAAAGGGTGAAGATCTCATCATCCCCTTCAAGGGCAAGTCATTAAAGACCTCAGGAACAGCTGCTGGGCCCTTACGTCTAGCCATCTCCTAGTAGCACCCTGTCTTTAACACACAGGTCCTTGACAGACACTCATGCAAATCATAGCAACACCCAACTTGAATTCTATGTATCCCACCTAATGATTACATTCAGATGATGTGCCCGACAGGCCTCCCACCTATGCTACAGTCCTGTCCTAAGGATTCTTCAAGGTTTCTCTGATCTGCTTGACATAGAGGGTTCAGACCTGAGGTGAGTATTCCCAATATAGTTTCTCCAAGAAGTAACTGAGTATAACTTTTAAACTTCCTTGGTGTAGCATGTGTGTGTTTGTGTGTAGAGACAGACAAGAGGGGGATGAAGATCAGATTATTTATTTGATTTGGCCTTGGGGCCAACATAAGTTCCTATGTGCACTTTTGCCATGTGCACCCATTTTCTACATTACAAAATTGTCCTCACTAGAGTTGAGAACCAGGAGCAGGGCTAAGAATACTTGAAACACAGCTATTTATTGCATTTCTGTGAGCAGAGTCCCTGGAATGGAACACAGGTATAGCCGAGTGGGGAAGGTGACCTCATTCTCACTGTCTTTATATCCCAGGCCATTCATCACTGCTCCCAGGTGATGCCAGCTGTCTCTCTTGGGCCAAACAATGACAGCACAAAGAGACATACTCAGAATTGTTGCAGAAAAACTAATAGTTGTTCCTAAAGCAGTTCTCCAATTACTCAGGGCAGAAAATTATTTTTATAAACCTGACATTAAATGTTGAGTAATTGCTTATCCTTTGAGGTCAAGTTTAACATGTATTGGAAGTGTTTCAGAAGGAAAAAATATGTACATGTTTGTATGTTCCCCTTTACTGAAAGGTTGTGCTCTAGTATATTTTCGAAAGGCAGTTGTTGGAACTTAGAACATATTTTTCCCCTAGAAACTATGCCATAAATCCCTGGTTAGGTTCCCAGGCTAGCCCACACAACCTTGCTAAGCTCACAGTGTGACTAAATGTTATATGTCTGTCATTCCAATAAGACCATGCCAAGTTCTGTTTTCACGGACTGAGGAGTGTCCCAGACAGGAAGAAAGAAGGCACATCCCCTGCCACAGTCCCAACTCAGGAGAGGCATTCCAGAATTCCTTTCTGAAAGCCTGGTCGGATGTCTGATCATAGCACCGTAGCATGAGGTCATGACAAGTTTGTTGGCTCCTTCACTGTAGTAAAGAGATCTCTTGGCCAACTTTTTAAAAATGATACACTGGATTTGCTGAAGTTATTTATACCTTAATATTGATGATTTCAACCATACACATATTTTGACTACTGACAAAGTCCTTCCTACAATATGATTATTAGATCTTCTCAACAGAAACACGTAGGTGTTTGTTGAGTCTCTTCGTGGCCTCCCCCATGGAAGGGAAGCTCCCTGACTCTTCAGGCTGAGTCTCCCGATAAGAAGTGCCTGGTGTCCATGAGACTCTCCCTTTGGTGCAGAGTCAACACCAGACTCCCTGTTACCTGGGTTCATCGGGCCAGGTCTTCCTGTGGAGCCATGGCAACGCATCTGCACCCTCTCACACACATCAGTCCCTCAGGGACATGCTTGCTCCTTCTCCAAGTGGCATTCTCTTTCTGACAAGCTAAGTAATTTCAGACTTTCACTCTGACTGGAGTGACATAGCTTATATCAGAGCACAGATCCCACCAAGAGGATTGAGAAAAGCAGAATAAAATATAAAAATAGCTTTTCAAAGATACCAGCGAGCAATCAAAACAGGCAGCACTGAAAGAGCCAACATGCTGGAGGGGAGAAAGCTGCTCTGTGAGGAGCCCAGCATCCTCACTGAGGCACTGGCTGGTTTGTAAGAAGAGACAGTAAGCATGGCACCAGAGCTCTCAGCAGTCTCTTGGGAGGGAGCCAAAACTGCAGCTCAGCGCTACCAAGGTAGCCAGAATGACAGCGCTGAGGCCCTAGGGTAGAGGGAAACACAGGAAAGGGAGTCAGAATTATGAGTGACATACTGCTTAAAATATTTGGTAACCAAACTGAATCAAATAACGGCTGAGAAACCAGGCAAAAAGAACAGAGGGAATGAACAGAATGTTTGAGGTTTTATAGTATCGGAAAGGCAAAAATTGGAGTCTACGACCAGTAAACACCCTTGGATTTTAGTTGAGAGCTCTGAAGGGCCAATATTAGGAATAATGGTAAGACAGACCAAGCCCTTCACTACTAAAGTCACACCTGCAATCAGCACCACTTCTGGTTTCATTAAGAATTCAGCTTCTTGTTTGAGGAGAAATAAACATTCCTCGGAGAAAGGTAACTATTTGTAGCAGCTACAATATTTCAAATACAGTGCATTTAACCGCATTTTTTCAGATATACCAGGAGACAGGACCAAATAATGTTTAAGAATAAGAAGGAAGAAGGGAACAAAAAAATAGGTCATAAAGACAAAGCCATTGGTGGACAAGATCTTGAGGTTATTGCAGACAGATTTTAAAATGGTGAAGTTTATATGTTTGAGAAAATAGACGAAAAGATGCTGAATGTCACCAGAGACGTAGGAAAAAAGAGAGAATAAAACAGAAACTCCAAAGGTAAAATGCAATCACTGAAATACAAAATTTAATAGATGGGTGAAGGGACCTGTTAGATACAGCAGAAAGCAGATTAGTGAACTGAAGTTAGTAGTAAATACTCAGATTGAGCACAGGGATAAAAAGAAGAGACAATAAGAAACAAGTAGTAGTGATACCTGGGATACCTGGGACTTGCTGCACGTCGGTAATCTAACAATTCTTGTCTTGAAAGGTAGGAAAAGAGAGTAGACAGAAACGATGCTCAGAAGGGTAATAATATAGAACTTGTCCAAGCACACAGTAATCCTTAGGTTCAGAAAGTTCTGTAATGCTCTGTTAACTCCAATCAAGATAAAAACAAAGGAAATTGTACATCAGCAAACAACAAAACCACTGAGGACCACAGCCGAAGCGAAATCTTAAAAGCAGCTAGAGAATAAGTAATATGTTGCCTTCAGAAGAGTACTTACAAGCCTGACAGCTGACTTGTAGAAGCAATGGAAGCCAAAAGGAAAGGGGATGAATTCCTAAGTACTGAAAACAACAATATAGAAGCTACAATTCAATACCTCAAAATTAAAGGTGAAATAAAGCAAATCTCAGACAATTACAGAAAATTTGTCTCTAGAAAACCCCCAGTAAAAGAAAAACTAGAGGAGTTCATCAGACATAAGATAATGGTCATAAATAGAACAGAAATGCAGAAAGGAATGAGAAGTAATGAAAAATATAAACATGTAACTATATATATATATATATATATATATATATATATATATATATATATATATATGCACACATATATGAAAAGTGACATATACATCCTATAATGTCTCAGTGGAGGCCAAAATGATGTTAAGGACAAGAACACCTGAGGGAGTCTTGAAAGAACAACGTGGACTTACATTACCAGGCATTGAACATTGTTATGAAACATTAGTAATTAAGACAATGTCATGTTAGTTAAAAAATAAATGAGTAGATGAATGAAGGATGATTGCAAATCCTTTGACACAGCCACACTCTATACAATCACTTATTTTAGGGCAAAGGTGACATCATATGGGGGGGGTAATGGGATAGGAGATAATGGTTCTTTAAGTAAATGGGCCAGAGTCATTTTATTGCCCCATAAGAAAAAAAAATGAATCCTGATCTTATTGCAAATCATACAGAATATATATATGTAGATTTCACATGTAGATTGTACATCTAACTGTGAAAGGTATAACAAAAGTCCGAAAAGACAAGAAAATATCTCCATAAGCTTGGGTGGGCAAAATGCTTAAACTAGACACAAATATACTAATCATACAATGAATTAATGAATTGGGTTCTATTAAAATGAATTTTTGCTCACCAAAATATATCAAGGAAGTTACAAAAGCCACAAAATGAGAGAAGATAAAAGTAATACATATAACTGCCAAAGGATTCATATCTAAACTATAAAAAGAATTTCTACATTCAAGCTCACTCTTGAGTGGATAAAACAAAACAAAATAAACTGTAAATTAATGGGAAACAGGTCAAAAATCCAATGGGAAAAAACAGGCAAAAGAATCAAATAGGCAGTTACAAAAGAGGATGTCACAATAACCAATAAAGGTATGAAAAGATGCCTAACTTCATTAGTTACCAAGGAAGTGCAAATTAAAACTATGCGATACCACCAAACACCCACTAGACTGGCTAAAATTAAAAGCGGATAATATCGAATGTTGGTGAGCATGCGAACCAACAGGAAGCTGCTCTCACCGCCAGTGGGTGTGTGAACTGGTGCAACCACTTCAGAAAGCTGCCGGCAGTGTCTGCTAATGCTGAACATATGCTTACCCTGTGACTCAGACACTCCACCCCTAAGCGTGCAACTGAGAGTAAAGTGCACATGGAACACTTACCCAAAATACACCCAATACCTAGAAATAAATCAAACAGAATGTGCACAAGAATTCTACCCAGACAATATAAAACATTTCTGGAAGCAACTAAAGAAACCCTAAATAAATGCAGTAATAGATAAAACACATGGAATGGAAAATTCTACCCCTAGGATGCCAGTTTTCCCTCAACTGATCTACAGATTCAGCAAAACCTCATTATAAGCCTGAACAGGTTTGTGCGTATGGTACACACATTGACAACCTGGTTAAAAATATCTATCTATCTATCTATCTATCTATCTATCTATCTATCTATCTGTACAAAGGACTAGAAGAGCCAGTGCAATCTCCAGCAAAACTAAGGTAGAGGATTTATAGGGTGAAGAGACCAGAGACTGTATTTAAACCAGCCTTTCCCAAAGCTCCCTTTATACCTTTATAGCTAGAGAAATTCTATATGAACAATGCTTATCCTTACCAAAAAAGTGAAGACAAAGAACAAAAAAACTGTAAACAAAACTGAGTAAAAAGAAAAAATTACCAAATTTCATCTGTGTTTTCACTCTCCTATGCCCTGGTGTAAAATCTTGTGCAAATAAAAACAGACAGAGGAAATGGTAGCACAGGCAGAAGACAGGAGCTTCCTGTGGGTGAACTGGAATACGTACCAAACAGACAAGTCCACCCTGAATGTGAAGGTACCACAAGAAGCAGCTGGGAAGATCAGAACACTTGCAACAGGGAAGAGATTTCAAAGCACATACATTGTCCCAGAGATGTACACAATGTTCACAGGACATGCACAATGGCTCCAAAGTGAACAGGCCAAAACTCTACTCGTGGTAGAAGGGGAAAGTCATTATACCCATTCAGGGAAATATCATAGAACAGTAAAAACGAAAAGACGTCCACATCAGCGAATCTCACTACCAATGTTGTCTGAGAGGGAAGGCTGTAAAGACTACACACTCATGACTCTTTTTATTTAAAGTCTTGAAGTCCACTGGTGGTAGGTACTGACAGGGACAGGGCTTACAGGCACCTTTGGGGTTGTTGATAAAATTCTTTTTCTTGACCTAGGTGATAGTCACATGGGTGTTCTGCTGAAATTTTGAAAAAAAGAAATGCTTATGAAATCAAATCATTCTGATCCCTTCTGTTGTTCCTCAGCTCATGTGACTTGGGCTATAATCACATTTCACTACTCTTCTCTTACAAGACTCTTATCCCAATGAAGGAAGAGAATTAGTATTTATTGAGCACTTCTGGTGCGTGGTATTTAGTAAGATACTTTCTAGGATATAAAATCATCTAATAATTATCAATCTGTCAACAGGAGACCACTGGGGGCACAGAAGGCTGGCCTGGATGTGTTGGAACCCGCCACAGCCTGGGAGTAGGCTGGGAATTAGGAACCCTGGACTCATCCTGACCTGCCTGGTAAGCAGGTTAGACTTGGTGTGGACCAGGAAGCGGGAGGGGCAATGGCAACGACAAATTCCATCACCTGGAAAAATCATTTATGACAACAGAAAAGAACATTGCTCAGTTACAGAGGCCAGAGGTCTAAGACCCAGGTGTCATCAGGGCTGGCCCCTTCTGGAGGCTCAAGGTGGACAGGGGTGGGCAGAGGTGAGGAGAGAGACACTGTTCCTGGCGACTCCAGCCATGTTCCTCTAGTCTCTGTCTCCATCTTTCAGGCTTTTCCTCTGTGTGTGAAGTCTCCCTCTGTGTTTCTCTCACAAAGACACCCGTTACTGGATTTAAGGCTACCAGGTAACCCAGGAAACTGATCTCTGGAGCCTTAAGTCAATGACATCTGACAACAGTCTCTTTCCAAATAAAGTCACATTCACAGGCTCCGAAGGTGAGGATGTGTGGACATACTGTCTTAGGTACCACTAGTAAGCCTACAGTGGTGACCCTGACTGTGTCCTTCCCTCTTCTCTCCTCCCCCACCCCCCACACCCGTCCTCCATTTGCAAACACTGAGGACAGCAAGAGCTCACCTACTTGCTGTGATCTGAAGGCTTTTGCTTGTCTTCATGACACTGACAGGTCCCAGAATACAGGCCTCAGCCCAGCACCAAGTGCCATGCTGGCCATAGTTCTGGCCAGGCATGTACAGCACAGAGGGAACCTCAAGAAACACATCTTGACTCTCTAGAACTTTCTTTGGCAAGATTTTCTCAAATATTTATTAGTTTTAGCTTAAAATGTAGGGTATTCCTGGACCCAAACATCTTATGAAGTCTGACACCCTTAAAAATAGTATTTATTAAAATAAATGAGTTATTTCTGCTTGTTATTCAATAACTCAGAAAAATCACATATGCATTGATTTTTGGTATAAAAATATTTCTTTTGGTGTTTCTTAACCAGGTACCAAGATGATCTAAGGAGTTGTTTATAAAATGTGCTCTAATGATTTGTCATTTTTTGACAAATCAATAAATTATTTATGTGGGGTTGGCCCTGAATGAATTCAAATAATGAATAAAGTTGTACACCTGTATACATATCCACACCCACATGCACATACTTTATTATGAAACCTATTCTTTAAAGGAAATTGGGTCCCTAAGAACGCTGGGACTGGACAGAAAATTTAACTCTTAGAATATGAGAAAGAATCACAGGCCCATTGGGTGGAACTTGGTTGAGGTCAGAAATGAGATATGATGTCATCACCTGCACCAGGGCTGTCATCTTGAGTTTTGATAATCTGTACATGGATTGGAATGGTGCACTTCTAAAGTGCTGCCTCTCACATTTCACATATCCGTGCACAGCCCTACCAGACGAGCAGGCAAAGGTTGGTGACCTCTGCAGTGGCAGGCTGAGGCCCTGAGTATACAGGCCCTGCTCAAGGCCTGCTCCCAGCTGTCATAGCAGCAAGGTGCTAGCATCATGCTGGTCACATCGTGCAGTATGCCACCAATGCTATCTAGTTCTTGCAGGATAGTCTCACCATTGCACAGAGGAGGGGACCCAAGTCAAAGCCATTCAGCCAGTGAACGAGTGGCAAAACTGAGACTTGGGTCTGTCTTGCTGGTCTATGGCATACACTTCCCAAAGTCAGGTTAAGGGGGCTTTTCTCCCTATAGGAAAGTGTCCATGAGACACCTGCATCAATGACACAGAGATGACATTCCAGGGTTGAGAAGCACAGGATAGGACTCTAGCAGAGTCTAAATGTCCCATGGGCAGTTTCACAAGAGCCAGGATTCCAACTCTTCTCCATGTACCATGTTATGAGGCTGTCCAGCATCTTCACCTCACAGGGTTCTCACAATTCCCTAGAGGGACAGGTAGCAGAGGGCTGGCTATCCCCATTTTATAGGTTCCTGAGGCTGAGGATGAGCAAGTGATTTTCTCAGAGCCACACAGTAACAACATCCAAGACAGTATTCTTGTGTGTTTTATTGGCCAACATCATCAGGCAAGATGATCAAAGGAGATGGGGTCTGCAGGCTGAAAAGGAGCAAAGCGCCACTGACCTTTCCCGAGATGGTCTTGATCTGCTTGGAGCTCAGGGGCTCGAAGTCCACACCAATGTAGCCCTCCATGGCCACCAGGAGGTTCTTCCGCAGGCAGCGGGACGAGTTGGCCTCCATGCGCACCTGCTCCCACCAGGCGGGCTCGTACCAGCCCGGGATGATCCACTGATACTTGCTGCCAAACATGTTCTCCTCGTAGGCCTGTGAGAGACAGCACGGTGAGGGCTGTGGATGCATGTGACCGGCTCAGGGCTGTGCCCTGCAGGAAAGGTGGCGGTGCGGTTGCGGGGGGGGGGGGGGGGGGGGGGGGGGGGGGGGGGGGGGGGGGGGGGGGGGGGGGGGGGGGGGGGGGGGGGGGGGGGGGGGGGGGGGGGGGGGGGGGGGGGGGGGGGGTTTGAGGTGGTGGGTCTGAGGTGGTGGGGTCAGATGTCCTCTTCCCAGAGGATTTACTATTTCTCCACTACTGGCTTGATCTCCTCCTTCCTCCTTACGACCCCTCAAAAGCCCTGAGGCACTTTAGCCTATGGACAATGTAGATAATAAAATAAAATGTTTTATTGTGCATTCATTCAAAATGAAAACGTAAGGACTTGTGATTGCTGGAGATAAAGAAGCAGTACCACACAATAGTGTCCATCTGGCATGTCTACCCTGCAGCCTACCCTCTTTTGGCCTTGTTTTTTTTGGAAGATAAGGCATTGTTTTGGGCCGTATATAATATATTTAATATAATTAATGTATATAAGCAACAGAGCTTCCTTTTTAAAAAATATTTTTATTGTGATATTTCAAAAAAGAAGGAAAATATGGCAGGCTCTAGTCGGATGTGTCTAGTATACAAAATCAAGCTACAGAGTTCACTATGAGCTTTCTGGAGGCCCAAGAAAAAAATGGCAATGATATTTTTATATGGCTGCCCTTATCGACAAGGACATGTGACAGTTCTTTGGGGGAAACAAAGGGCTTTCTAGTCTTCAGCCCTAAAACATGCCTCCTATGGAGGATATTGTCAAATTAGCCATCAATACTGACTCTACAACAAACAGTTTCCCTAATGCTGGTTTTTGTTATATATATATATATATATATATATATATATATATATATATATATATGATATTATCAAAAGCTGAGGTCATACCCTAGAAAAGCAATGTTTCCAGGGGCTGAGATGAGCTAATCTAAGTGAGCAGTTTATAGAAGATGCCGCTTTGCAAACTGAGAAACCTCCCTGAATCCTCACCCACAGCGTGATGCTCATAAATTCAGACTCTGAACCTGAACAAAGGTCCCTTGCGTTTGTATGCTCGACAAGGTCTCACTGAATTGTCATTCATATTCACCCAGGGAGGTGGTCAGGGCAGGGTTTATTCTTTTCATTCTAGAGATGAAGAAATTGAAAACCAGAGAAGGAAGGTAACTCTTCCAAAGTCACAAAGCCAGGGAGAAAAGTCAAACCGGGAGCCTAGGTCTGCCAGCTTTGGGGCTGCACAGCTACATCGTATGTTTCCCTTTTAAACAAAAATGTCGTCAGAACGTTCTAACCCACCTCTGTTTGGTTTTAATTCTTACTGTGGTTATTTTACATCAGGAACAGTCTGCTTTTCCTGGCTTAGAAGCCTGCAGAAAAATCCTTTAGAGGAAAGTTATGTTTCATCAAAGCTGGGCAGAACAGCATTTCTCGGCAGTGATCCAAGTGGCCATTAGTGAGCGCAGGGTGGTAAAGACGCCCAGGCACTGCGAAGCGCCGGACACGGTCATCCTGTGGTCCCTGAGCAACCCTTCGGGGCCTTCCTAGAGAGTCCCTGACTACAGAAGGACACAGCTCTGGCTGCTTCACTGCGGCCACAGGGCCACATGGGATCTGGATGAAGATGTAACTTTATACCCTTAGCCCCACCCTCAGCCTGCATTCTTAGGCCCCACCAGACACTTTGATCCTATGAGCAGCAGACATGTAAACATGAAGGGAATCTTAAAGCAAAATCCAATTTTCTCTTTTTATTAGGTTTCCTTTTGCCTCTTCCCTTCCCATGCAAGAGGGGTGTTTCCTTATTCAGGAAGGCTCCTGCTAAGAGTAAGGATAATACTTTATAGCAGCAAAGCTAGTAAGTATTGGGCTGAGCTCTTCCTCTGATGGCTTGGATTAAAAGCCATAATCCCACAAGGCAAACCAGGAGGAATCACTGTTTCCATTTTAGACACGAGGCTGTTGGAATCAGAGATGTAAAGCAATCTACCTAAGGACACACAACTGGTAGCACTGAAACCAGAAAGCGGCTCTGAGTGCTGCAGGATTGAGAACAAACCATGTAGGATGGAGCAGAAGACAGAGTCCCCTTGCTGGCTCATACTGTGCTGGAGCCAACACAGGCATTTTGTCATGGGGCTATAAATAGGCCTGGTATGTGCTGGTGTCTGCCCTCCCACTGGGCAGCAGCTCCATCCTCTAGAACCCAGCAACACGCTGCAATCTGCAGCACAGTATTTGGATGGCAAAGCCATGGTGACTTCCGTGTCGCTTTGGCTCTGACCCGCACTGGGATAGAAAGTCCCTCTCAGGATCTCCGCTCTGATACTATAGGGAGGTCCAGGTGGAGACACTGAGCAGATTCTTCTTAGGACCTCTGAACCTGTGGGAGCCTCTGTCCCACCTGGAAGAGACCAGCTGTCCTTGACAGCAGGCGCCACCTGAGGGTCCCACATGTGGACTCAGTGACTGACTGAAAGCCTCTCAGAAACTGCTCTGTGAATGAAGCCCTGGAAAAATTCTAGAAACTTTGACTCAAAACACATCTAATGAGCACTGAGGGGAAAGGGCAGGGGAGGTAGGGTAGATACTGTGCTGTGCAGAATGCTGGCAGCTGGGATTTAAAATCTGGGAGCCCAGGGCAGGTAGGCCAGGCTGTGAGTCCCAAAGCTGCAAGAGCCTCCGAGAAGTCACCCTAGCACACGGCCCAGAGGGCAATCTCAAGGGTCAGAACGTGAGGTCTGGTTGCATTTTGCCAAGAGGAGGTGGCCTATGCCTCGTGCGCCATCTTCATAGATCACTCTTACTAATTTCCCCCCTGGACTTATTTGTTATCCTCATGGCTCAACATCAGTGCTGACCACGTGCCAGCTCCTTGCCAAGGCCTGGGGACATGGAGGGAGGGTTTCTGAAATCAGCCATTTTTGGACTTGTGGTGGTAAGGAATGAGGTTTTTTAGGAGTCTGGGGATGAAAGTCATTTTAAATCTGTGTGCTTTTCTGTCCAGCTGTACTTTTGTTTCTCCTCAGATTTCAGTCTGGAAAGACCTCATACTATTCCTGATTCACCAGATGCTCAACGCACAGTGGAGCCTGCTAGTACGGGTCGTCGGTCTGGTGGGGCCCGTGCCACCTGCGCACTTGGAACTCTACACAAATAAGCAAAAGAAGCCTGTCATTTACCGAGGGCATCAGGGCTTGCTGCACTCAGGTGCCAGGCAAAGGGTGTTTGCACATTTACTGTCTATGACAATCCTGAGGGATGGGCAGCACGGCTGTTCCCACTTTACAGATGAGAAAACTGAGACTCGGAGAGGGTAAATGAAGCGCCCACCTCAGCACTATGCAGGAGAGCAAAGACTCAAGATTTCTGAGCACTGGGCTCCCCCCAGGTCCTCCCGAAACCCTAGCTTCACCATAGATGTTCGTCTTCCTACCCCATTTCAGTTCCTGCATCTCTCTCAGAGCAGGGCACTAGGAGCAAGGTGAGACACCCTAGGCTGAATCTATAGCAGACAGCAGTGGAACACGCTACCCTGGAGTGAGGACACTTTGGCCCCCGGGCAGCTCTGCTCACACTGGTAACCTAAGTTACCAGATGCTGTGTTAAACTTGGTGTTATGGTTTAGATCTGGAATGTTCCCAAGAGCCTCATGTACTTGTATGTTATGGATTTCATGTGCTTTTAGGAGGTAGGGCCTAATCAGAAGGGATGGTTACAGGTGTGTGGTGGAGGACAGGAGTGTGGTAGATTATAGATGTGTGTCCTGGCAGGATCTAAACTCCTATCTGAACTTCTGGAGCTCCTGATCCCTCCCCTCATGATGCTGTGGGCAGTGTCCTCTGCCAGGCCCATCCTGCCATTTCCAGGCACCCATGAATGGATCCACTCTTAAATTGTGAATATATTCTGTCACAACAAAGAGAAAGTAAGACACTTGGGGTCAGTGGAGACACCCAAAGTCCCTTCTGTTCTCTGTACGCAGCACCCCCCAGATACACCTCTATCTCCTTTAATGTAGGCAGCTCAATTTGATCAAGTGTAACTTCTATCAGAGCCACGACATTTCACCTTCTTGGCTTTAATCAAATGTTCCAGCCTATTCAGGTTCTTTGCATCGCGACTCTGCCACCTAACATTATCTCGCAACTTCTAAAATTCCCACAAGCCTACAAGCTGCCATTTGTAACCTCACCTGAGCTGCTGAAGTGAAGGTGAGCGGGAACCCTGCTAGGGACTACACCTGCAGCAGCCCCACTCAGAGGGGAAAGGTCTGGGTAGACAATAAATGGGCTCTTGGTCTGTGACTTCCCCCTCCTTGTGTGGTGGAGAGGGAGACACAGAATCAAAACAGAATCACTGTCAGAGCCCTTCATCTAGGACGAAGGCAGAATTTGGTACTGAGAAAAACTCATTGTTTAGATGAGATGGAATTGACAGAACAGGATTAAGCCTTGGCTTGGTCACAAGCTGGCCGAGGGCCCTTGGGTAAGTGCTTCACCTCTCTGGGCCTCTGTTTCCTCATCTGTAAAGTGGAATCATCACAGCTGTCTCACATGCTTACAGAAAAGAGTAAGACATAAGGTAGTCTGTCACAGCCAGCTAATTTTAATGGGTCCAGGGTTAGACAACAAAGAGGTGATAGTCTGAACCTGAGACTCTGAGCCCTGCTTGTGAGGCAGGGAAGGCGGTCTGATGGCTTCCGTCTCACCTGGTGCCTGACGATTCCCTCTGGGCAGTGTACTCTGTGGACTACACCAGCCCTGATGGAGCTGAGCACACTTGGCAGTGGCTGCCAGGGCTTAGACAGCAGTCACAGTGGGCTTGGAGAGTGAGTCCTGAGGGAGAGGCTCCTGAACAAAGGGAGCAGGGAGAATCAGGCTGTGCCTCCTGTGACCACTCACAGGCCCAGCAGTGACCAGGCAGGGAGGAGAAACTTGGTGAGGCTCAGACACAAATGCCCTGTGCTACTTACACAACAGAACACTTTTGCCGCCATGTTCTGGTCAAACTGGCCGAGAATGATCCGCACGTCATTTCCCTGTGGACAGATGACACACATGTGAAGGTGAGTGAAGTCGGGCACTCCCCAGGACCCAGACCATGGGCAGGGAACATTCCTGTGCCGAGCTCCCAGCCCTGAGCTCTGCCTGGCCAGGTAGGCAGAACCACTCCCGGCCTGGCCACTCTGACTCTCCCAGTTATGTGGAAAAAGGTGGGAGAGGATTGCTTGGGCTCATGCTAAAGCGGTGGCTCTGAGAACCCTGGAGTCAGTGCTACTTCATCCAGCCAGGATAGACAACCAACTGCATGGGTGCTGAGACATATCCAAGCCTTCTCACTTTACATAGAGGGAAACTGAGGCCAAGAGGGGACAGGTCCTTCCAAAGGGAGCTTATGGCAGAGACAAGACCCCAGCCAATGTCATGATATGTATATGCACAAAATACTCAAGATCAGTGTAAACTTTATGTATTGCACTTATACATATCAATAAAATGGGGGAAAAGACTCCAGCCAATCACATATTTCCTTTTCTCTTTCTTAATTTTTTTTAATACTTGAGATTGAACCCAGAACCTTTATACTGAGCTACATGCCCAACCCACTTTTAATTTCTTATTTTGAGACAGAATCTCATTAACTCGCCCAGGCTAGCCTTGACCTTAGGCCGTAGCTTCCCCAGGAGCTGGGATGACAGGAGTACACTTTTTAATATTCTTGATAGTCAACCCCTGAAGAAAATACTTGCAATTCACAGAGCTTTAATCACAGAAAGCAGTACAGAGATTTTTCAAAAAAAAAAAAAAATGAAAAGAGATATGCCATTGGACCCAGCAATACTACTTGTAGGTATCTTCCCAAAAGATTAAAAACACCACATAACAGAGATACACTCACACACATTAATAATAAGAACAGCTAAAACATGAACGATGGCAAAATATTCATCAATAGACCAATGGGTTAATGTGTGTGTGTGTGTGTGTGTGTGTGTGTGTGTGTGTGTGTGTATAAAATGAAGTACCACTCTGCTATAAATATAGATAAATTTGAGTCAGTTGTAGGTAAATAAATACAAATTAAAACCACGATGCTCAGTGAAATGAATCAGACTCCAATACTGCATGGTTCCTTTAATATAAGACACCCACACAGAGTATGAATAAGCATCACATGGGTGAGATTTTGGGAGTCGGGGGATGAAGAAGGAAGGGGACAGGGGGTGAGAAAGGGGGCAAGGAAGGGAATGTGAAGTTGTTGGGATTTATATGTGCACAACATCCTCAAGTTTAATGTAACCATTGTGTGTCACATACACTCACTAATAAAAATGGGGGAAATTTTTTTCAAAGAAGTTTTAGAGCCTCTTCAAGCCGTGTTCACATCTCAGCTCTACAGCGAGCTGTGCATAGCCTCAGGCAGCCCCTTTTCCTACCTCAACTGCCATCTCCTCATCTGCAAGTAGGATAACAGTGTACATACTTTACAGGAATGCTGCTAGGATTCATGACATGCCCAATAGGTGAGAGCTATTATTAGCATTTTATAATGTTCCCCCAAACTAATTTCTAAGGAATATATATATTTAAAAGCTGTAATAATGGGATTGTGTTCCTTATCTTGGGTGGTTAATAGGAGCACCCTCACAGCAGCCCCTGCAACCTATTCATTCATTCAACAAACATTACTAAGCATCTGCCTGAGGCTCCTTCCTGGGCCGGGTGACAGGCTCCTGGCCACCTTTTGGAGATTGGAAATACAGCCCAGGCCTGTCTCATAGGGAATAACAGGCCCCAGCAGGACACGAGGGGCGGCCGACAGGAGGCCAGCTGGGCCTGCCCTGTCAGAGCTCCCACCAGTGGCCTCCTGGCCTCCTCAGTGAGGCCCAGCCTTGCAGGAGGCACCCTTCCTGCTGTTCCTCATCCCCTTGGGCAGGCTCAGGTCCTCTGAGGCATGAAAAAGTGAAACATGCCTTGAAAGATCAGTTTTTAGCATCTTTCAAAATTGGAAAGTGCTGACTGGGACGCCATTTTACTCATCGTGTACTTTAGCAAAATAAAAAAGGCTGTGTTCTAAAATCATCCTCCGTCTGCAAGCAAGAATGGAAAGAAGAAGAAAAAAAACTTGCTCTGAAAGGACTTTAAAGGATCGTTAAGAGAGCAGTTGGAGGAAGGCGAGCCTTTGTCATCACCACTTCTGCAATGCTATAAAAAGTTCTGAGCTGCTTCCGTCCGTGGACTGGCTCCCAGGCTCACTCCAGGGTCTTTCTGCCTATTGGCTAAAATGTTGTAGGAACGCTGGCTGATAATATTATCTATCTATCCATCCACCCATCCACCCATCCACCCACCTACCCACCTATCCAGCCATTCATCCAATATTTATTGAGCATCTACTTCGTGCCAAGCACTGTGCTGCTAAACACAGTAAAGGAGAAACAAGTTTATTGGATCTTGGAGCCAGAGAGACCAGGATTCAAATCCCAGCCCCACCACTGGCTAATTGCATGGCAGGTGTCCCCTAGACCCCCCCCCCCCTTCTCTGGAACTCTCTGCCTCACAGTGCCCCAACAGCTGGCTTCCACGATGTCCCGCTGTGTCCCGCTGGCTCCCTTTGCACGCCCTTCACCACTCCTGCTCAGAAGCCACTGCGCCTGCTCCTTATCTTCTTGTCCTTCCTTTAATGCTATTGTCCTGCCCTTGGCTCTTGCTCTCATCATGCTTCCTGGGTAGCTTCATTTGTGAGCAAGTCACAAGTGCACTGTATGCACTGCGGACAATCCAACCTCTCTCTCCAGCCTCACTTTGCCTCCAGCTACCCGTGGGACAACTAATGGGGTCCTCCCGATGTCTCCAGGGTACCATGCCCTAAGCTGATCTCACCATCGTTCCCCGCAGCCCCTTTTCCCCTGCTTTCTGTCTACAGGAATGGTGCCTCCAGCCTCCTGCTCACCTGTGCTGGAAGCTTGGGAGTCTACTTTGGGATCTGCTTTCCTCCCTCACGTCCCACACCCAAGGCCTAACTTCCAACGGCTCACTGGCTCCCTTTGGTGCCTGGCTTTCCCCACCACCCTCCCTTCCCTGGCAAACAGTTGGACTCCTGCACCTAATCCCACCCTGTTCACCCAGGCCTCCACACAGCATAGGAAGGGTCATGCTACGATCCCGATCTGATGGTGGGAAATCTTTCTGTAGCTCCCCAAGGTTGCAGATCAAACTCTGAGCTCCTTTGGAGAACCCTGGTGGTGTCCCGCTCACATCTCCATCACACTTCTTTCCACAGCAACCAAGATGGTTTCCAACACATGCCTGCAGCGCATTAATTAATTAACTAATCACAGGCTCATTCTGTCCCTTTCTGTAGGCTCATGCATCCAGAGCGCCCTTCCCGCCCTCCCTCTCTCTGCTACTATTGACCGCTCCTGCCTCAGCAACCTCCCTGAACTCTGAGCAGCCGGCTCTTCCCTCCTGGGCATGGTCGCCATTTCTTCCTCTGTGGGCTTGGGGCACCCTGTGCTCCCATCCATCTTGGCACAAGTCCCATCGTCTGTCTCCCTGCCACCCCAAACTGAGAACATTGTGATTCACCTGCTCCCCTTGAAGGGCACAAAGCACACTCTGGTGAGTGGGTACTGTGCAGGATGCAGGGGTGGCGCACGGTGTGCAGTGCAGAGCACCAGGCTGGCCACACTAACTGCTCAGCAGCCGTAGGAGTCGCCTCCACCACATTCATCACACATCTGCTAGTCCTAGGGCCTGTCACCCATTAGCTTTGCTGCATCCACGTCTCGAACGGACCAAGGGACTCACGCCTTCATGGCTGACCGGCTGCTAACAGATTAAAACACCACCTCTGCCACTTGTGGACGGTTTAGCATTTCGGTTGCCATGACAACCAACCTGAAAGGACCCCTTGGTTCTGTGTTCTCAGGCTGTTAGGTAGGAATGAGGTCCACGGGACCGCTGATCTAGTTCGCCCCTTCCCAGAGAGGCTGAAGGCTATCCCCCAAACCGCACAGCACTCAAGAGCCAGAGCTCTCACTTTGGGGTTCCTGATCCCTCACTTGGAGAAAGATCCTACCACAGCCAGGTGCCATCTAAGGCAGGAAAGTGCTGGTGCCCACTCTTCCTCTCGTGGGTTAGTAGGAGGCACCAGGTGCTGGCTGGCCTGGGGGAGAGGACAGCAGTCACTCCCAGTGGGTCGTGGGGATGAGACTCAAAACATCATTGCAGTCGGGGTGCGAGAAGTAACACGTGAACAAATAAAGACTTCAGGTGCTTCTCAGATGAGTGGGGGAATAGGAAGTGTTCTGACAGTATGAAAAACATGAATATTTCTGGCTCTTCATCCTGCAGCAGCATCTCGCTGGCAGATTGAGGACTAGGAGACAGAATTTGGGCCACACTGGAAGTTTGAACACATGTGCAAGGAGGTGCTCTCAGAAGTTTCAGAATCACACTGTTTAATGTTGCATAACTTCTACCTTCTTCTGAAATTCCAGAGTAGAAAAAGAAACTTGGGGTTTGGGCCAAGATCCCCATTCCCTGTCAGAGGAATGAGCTCACTTTCTTGGGCTCTAAGAGGCTGAGATGCTTTGGGAAATACTGTTGGGTAGAGAGGGAAAGTCAGGAATGCCCTGAAGATGTGTGACAGAGGAGGGCTGTCATGCTAGAGAGAGCAGGAGCTCATGGCTGAGGAAAGGGTCTGGAACGTTCTTCCTTGTCCTTTCATGAACTTGGCTTTATAGGGGCCACATGGAGCGAAAGGAGCCGATTGAGTAGGACAAATGACAACTGCTTCCCCCATGGCGGGGTTGTAGACCATACAAGGCGACTTATGTTTACACCCGCAAGAGGCTAATGGTATAGGGAAAGGGCCGGGAAATCGTCTGTGGTAGTGGGGAGATGGGGGTACAGGAAAAGGTCTGTTAGAGGCTGCTCAGTGCACACTGAGGGGACCCAGGCTACCCACGCCCTGGGCAGATGTCCCTTCCTCTTTTGTGTCCCTTCTTACTCAGTGCCTAGGATTCCTTTGCCCCCAGGATGCCTAAAGAAACTTAAGCATGCATCTGCACACACTCAAGTGCACACCACACATACCACTTAAGAATGATGGCCCAATTCAAAGAAGTCCCACAACCCCCAGGCTCCAAGGGATCCTAATACAGTAACACAAATTTTAACACAGCCAGTAAAGGTCTTCCTGGCTGTCGTGCTGAGTGGCACATGAACCTGGGGTGGGGGGGGGGGCGCCAGTACAACAGCCACTTTAGGGAGTCTCATAAGAAAACCGAGGCCTATAGAGTTAAGTACCTCCTGAAGGTATAGGGGATGGGTGGGTCCTGCTGGGTCTCTCCAGAAGACAAAGCACCCACAGCTGACTGCCCACTGCCTTTTCTGGAATGTATCCTGGGCTAAAAGAGGGCATGGAGATTGCCCTTTCCTCTCTATTCACCAGCAGCAATGAACAGCTAACTTATAGGAAGAAGACTCCAGCACCTTGCTGCGGCTCCGTGAGGTATCATGCCTCCAGGAACATGTGGCCCCAGGCAAAACCGATTTTGCCAAGGCAGGTTGCCCCTCTGCTTTGCCCTGCCGCCCTCCCTTCTGCAGGTGCCTTCTCCATAAACCACTTCCACAAGAATTCCAAGCTCTACTGCTAAAGACTCAACTCAAGAAACCAGTTATATAGTGGTGACACTGCCCAACCGCAGGTTTTGTTGGACCAGAGTCTCAGAGCTTGACTCCTCCTCTGTCAACTGCCCTGTTCCTAGCTGAGAAGGCGAGCCCTCATTCTGCCAGAGCTCAGTCTCCAAAGTACACTACCAACACATCATGGAAAATTGAACAGATTTTGAAGCAAATGGATATGAAGGGCATGTGTGACCCTGAGTCACTGATAAAGCTAGTGTGCTTTCCCAAGGGCAGGAGGCAAAGAGAAAGACTTGCCTTGGCCACTGGACCTTCCCTGCTGCAGGGTGCAGGGTCCTGAAAAGAAAGTCTAGGTGCCATGACAATGACCCTGGGGTCTTCTGGAATATCTTACTGTGCACACACCTATCTCAGCCCACCTCAGTTGCATCTGGTTTCTCAGGAATATTGCCTCACAGACTCACTTTTCCTATCCACCACACTGCTAAAATAAAATCACACGAACCCAGGCTCAATGCTGTACACAGGAACCAAGTGCTCCAGACCTTCAGGTGGCCAGCCAAGCTTGTCCAGGACAGAGGAACCTGTCAAGGGGTCAGAACCTGGGCCAACCTTGCCTCCACAGGGTGCCTGTGGATGGGGGTTTGTCTAAAACATTCTCCAAAGTCCTTCACACTCTGGCAGACTGGCTCTACCCACAACGCATACTCTTTTTTCATGTAACAACAAATCAGACTTTCTTAGACATTTTCTTCCTACCAGAAATGTCTCTAAAGGCAGAGACGCAGGAAACATGTACTCACGCTCCACCAGGAAGGGCGTGAAGAGCGAATAGCCCACAGCAGCCCGCTGGCAAAATGTGGCATTTCTTTAAAGTTTATTATTATATCTTGAAAATTCATGTATATTTAGCATTCCAATAATATATCTGTCTTAAGATAAAAATAATACTTGTCTTCTCCTTGTCTCTGCACAAGGCTGGCTGGTTGAGACAATGCGCCATGTTTATTCTGTAGCTTTGTGTCCCCTGGCGTGCTTGTGTGAACCCATTCCTGGAGATCAACATGCCCTCCTGGCCTATGTGGCCAGGATTTTTCTGCCCAGGGTGGCAGGGTGGAGGGCACACAGTTCTCATTAGGATCCTTGCAGGGAGCAAAGGCGAGGTTCATTCATCTTGAGGCCTATCTTTGTCACCTTCCTGTGGTAGCAGAATAAAGGCTTCCCGCAGATGTCCACGTCCTCATCCCCAGAACTAGCGAGAGTGTCACACAGCGGGGGTGGGAGAATGGTTATGTGGGCTGCAGGTGCAATTAAGGTAGTTAATCTTAAAATAGGAGCTTTTCTTGGATTATCCAAGTGGGCACAAGGTAATCACCAGGGTCCTTCAAAGTAGAAGAGTTAGAGGCAGGCTGACACAGTGTGACCACTGGTGGCTTTGAAGACAGGGGAAGGTATCACCAGTGAGGAACACAGGCAGCCTCGGGAAGCCAGAGCCGGCGGGGGAGGGGATTTGCCCCAGAGCCTCTGGAAGGAATGGACTCTGCTGACATCTCAACTGTAGCTCGCTGAGACTTCTCACCCGCAGGATACTAAGACCCCTCTGTTGTTTACAGTCACCTGGATTCCTTACAGCGGCCACAGGCATCTTCTCTTGTGATGCTGATCCTGGACTGATTCTGCCACCCATGCCCCTCTGATTCCAGGACCCTCCTTGTCACTGTTGACTTGCTGGAGGCCTTTTCTGATCAAAGTTGTTCCCTCATTGTGCCATCTGAGGCATAAGAATGCCCACTAATATTGATGGAAAATGGAGCTATTTTTGTGAATTACTGAAAAAGTGTGCTTACATTCCCTGACAGCAGAGGCAGGATTCCTTGTCTTCCTATTTTCTCTTAGAATCCTAGCTCAGTTAAGGGTCCTCAGGATACCTTACTAGAGGTCAAACAATGCACAGACACTAAAAACAAGCACGAGAACTTCCTGTTTAGCCTCTGACTCTCTGTGGGCTAGTCGGCAGCTAGACTGCTGGGCTGTGATTTCAGCCTGTGAACTTATTAGCTGCAGGTCGTGAGCCAGACATTAAACTTCCTGAGATTCAGTTTCTTTTCTTGTAAGTGGGAATAATAATAACATTTACTTTTAGGTGGTAGCAAATATTTCTTTTAAGGACCAAGTCGCAAATATTTTAGGTTTCATAGGTGTTATGGTTTGGATCTGCAGTATCCCCCAAAAGCTTCATGTATTTGGATATAGTGGAATACCTGTAGAACCACCTGCTGTTGGGAGACGGGGCCTGGCAACAAGGGGCAGATGCTTAGGGCCTGAACGGGAGGGATTGTGTTAATTTGTTGACACAACTGGGGACACTCAGGGCAAAGCTTCAGGTGTGAGTTATTGACTTATGGGTCAGGAAGTAAGGCAGGGGCACCCACCTTGAGTTGGGGGGGGGGGGGCGGTGTTCCCAACTAGTAGCTAAAACTAAGTAAAGGAAGGAAGAAGAAACATTACAGCTTCCTCCTGGGAAAGCTCTGGTCTTGCCTGAGTCTCTAGATATGACTTGATCTTCACTCATTTCACTTTCCATTCTCAAAGCCCTCAGCAGCTGTCCCGCCTCTGCTAAGTGCTTCCACCATGCTGGCTGCCCATGAATGGACTGTGTAAGAGCCTTCTGCAACTCTGAGCTAAGATAAACCTTTCCTCCCTCAAGTTGTGGATATTGAGCATTCTGTCACAGCAACAAGAAAGTAACAAAGACAACAGGCCATACAGTCTCTGTTGTAACCACTCAGTTCTGCTGCTGTAGCACAAGAATGTGGTAAATGAACATATTCTAATAAAATTCTCTTTATAAAACCAGAAGGTAGGCCAGATTTGACCCATGGGCAAGAGTTTTCTATCCACTATTATAGAGTCATTATGAGCATTAACTAATAAATCAGTGAGCACAAAATAAATGCTAAAGTATGTCATCCATTGTTAACAAAGTAGTGGCATAGGGTGCGGACAAAAGGACAGGCTGTGATGAGAACTGTGGTCCACCCGGAAGACACAGTGCATATTCACAGCATGACTTCAGGCAGGCAAGGCCCCTCCCTCTTCTGGAAATCCACCTGCAAAACAGGGGCTCTGTCGGCCCCAGAGTCCACAAGCACTGCTTACAGTCTTATACAGATTTGCTATATGTCCCAAATTATAGCTTTTATAAGGTCCTTTGTTACTATTTTAAGCTATTTGTTAAAATATAGGGAATTCCATATCTTCCTACCACTTAAGTTCCAGAATTTTTATTATTTAATGTTTGCCCTACTCCAGTGTCTCTCGGGTTTCTAGCATAACATCAGCCATCCATGAGAGCCCAGCACCCTGCATGTAAGGACCATCATGCAAGCCTGCTCAATGAATGCACCCACAACCTTTCCACAGAGAAGGACACTGAGGCAGGAATAGAAATCGAACCTGGGATCTATTTGATTAAATTGCTTGTGCAGAGGTTCTGTTTGGGGCAATAAAAGAGTCCTGCAAATAGACAATGAGAGAACCTCACCGCACTGAAGATGCACTTCATGTCGCCGAATCAAGTGCCTAACAATGGTTAGAATGATAAGCTGCACTTTGTGCCTTTCACAATAAAAATGGTAAGAACTAGAGTTCTCATGTTTTCTGAATTCTGAGTAAAATATATATACAAACATAAAATGAAAAGAAGGTAAGCAACAAAGGAAGACGCGGGGTTACTCAAGGAGGGGGAACGGGCTGTGAGTGGGGGAGGGTGCACGGAAGGGCTTCCGGGGTATCTGACAAAGATCCCTGACATGTGTGACAACACCCTTAGGATCACTAAAACATTCATCTGGTAAGCATAGTTCTTGAATCTGTTTTATTTTACAACACAAGACTTTTCTTTAAGTTCCTGTGATTTCTATGAAAGCTTTTGGCTTCCACATACCTGCAGCTACCCCTTGCATCTCTCTTCCGGAAGGCAGGCTCCAGGGATGCTCATCAAATGCCCATTAAACTCCTCCAAACAGTGAAAATACGACTCGGGCTGGGGGCTACTTCTGGCAAGGAGGATGAAGCAAATGTAATGGTCAGAGAGGGAAGCCCACTTCCAGGACTGCCCACGAAGCCCAGTGCTGGCCTCCACGCGGGGCTTCCCAGCCAGCCTGGCAGCAGACTCCACAGCCCTTGTGCAGGTGAGCTTGGCTTGCATGGCTTCAGATCTTTACTGTGCAGAGATGGAGCGGTTTCCTGATTTTTCTGGAAATGATATCTGATATCTATCTGCCAAATCAGGCTTAATAGTTTCATTATCCAATTCCAGTAAGTCTTCCTTATTTTCAGCTAGGTGACCTGTCCAAGACTAACAGAAATGTCTCCCGATACCCCTGTGCTTCTGCCAGTCCCTGTTTGTATTTCCAACAGACTTTTCTTTATTTATTTCAGTGAGACATAATTTGGCGCAATAACAGTCCACAAGCCTGTTAGTCTCACAGTGAATTGTACCTTTATCTATAGAAAAAGACTTTCCTTAATCCTGTCAACTGTCTGTACCTTGAATTCTCTTTGTTTTAATTTGAATACAGGGACTTTTTTTTTTTTTGAGACAGGGTCTTCCTCTAGTCCAGTAGGATGTTCCTGAACTCTCTATATAACCTACACTGCTCTTGAAACACACAACTATTCTCCTGCCTCAGCCTCCAGAGAGTTGGGATTGCTTACAGGCATGTGCCACCATGTCCAGCTGGAGAATTGAACCCGGGGCCTTTTGTTTGCTAGGCACATGCTTTAACTGCTGAACTACAACCCCAGCCCAATACAAAGATTCCTACTGCACCGTGGTTTGCTTAGTAAACCTTTGCCCAGCCTTTTACCTTTCATCTTTCTGCATCACCTTGCCTGTTGTATACGGTTTTCTAAAACATAATCTTTGTCTTTTAATAATAAGAATGATGTATTTAAATTTCTGATCAGAATGATTGTATTTGGTCTATAATGATCTGCTTTCAGTTTCTCGGTTTTCGTGTTCGGCTTCTGATACATGGGCTAGATTTTCGATACTTCAGTCTTCCTTGTTTCAGCAGCTTCAAATTGCATTTGCTTGATAGGCTGCTTGCCATTGAGTTACTCAAAGCATTATTTTGCTTGTATTTCTATCATTATGAAATTCATAAGCAAAATGGCCTCTTCTGAGTCCCTCTTCTAGTTTAGACTAGTTTAGTACCTTTTCTTAAAAAAAAATCTGCCCACTTCTTAGTCTCTGTGAACGTCATGTGGATTATTACATCTCATTCATTGTTATTGCAATCTCTATTTCTACATTATGTATAAAATTACATGTAATTTTTGCGTCAGTATGCACTTCTATAACAATATTTAGACTTAGTCCTCTTTCCTTTGGCTCTGTGGTCCCTGCTTGGCCATTTCTATCATGATCTTGGCTATAAAGGTGACCACTGCTCTCTACTGGTTGATGTTGGCTTTCAGGAGGCCAACTGGCTGGTACACAGTGTGAGCTTCATATTTTGTAGAATATCTCCCAGGTGCTCCATTGTCTCTGGAATTTAATGCTGCAAGAATGAGAGGGTGGCCTGCCTTTTGTGTCTTTGTGGAAAGTGTGGTTTTTATTTTTTTTCCAGTCTAAGTATTTGTAAGATTTCTCATTAAAATCTGTTATGTCAAAACATTTGCCAAAAATGTGTCTAGATAGCACTTACTCTTTACCAATTCTGTTAGAATGCACAGACACAAGCCAATTTATACATATAGCCTTCATAGTCCTGCAAAATTCTGCATTGTTTTCACAGATTTGAAAGAGATATCAAAGTTCATGTCCTTTCTTTGTTATTGATCTGTATTTCAAAAAAAGGGTCAAATATTGGCAATTTCACATGGTCCAATCTACTAAGTCTATCTTTAACCCTATCTTTGTTCCTTTACTTTAAAACAGGCTTTTAGAGAATAGTTTTAGAAACATTGTGAAGATAGTACAGAGCATTCTCTCCCAGGCCTCAGCCAGTTCCTACTACTATTGACACATCACGTTCGTACAGTACATCTGTTACAAGTAATAAACCAAGCCAGCACTGGCATCGTTATTACCTAAAGCCTGCCATTTAATCAAATATTCTTAGTTTTTTCCCCCCTCTAAAGTCTTTTTCCTACTTCGGGATCCCACCTGGCATACCACATCATATTTGGTTGTTGTGACTTACTTGGGGCTTTTTTGGTTCAGACAGTCCTGAATTTTGATAACTCAGACCATACCGAGGAGATGGGGGGCATATTTTGTAAACTGGCCTTCAGCTGGAATTTGTCTGGTATTTCTCTCCCGGCCTGACTGGGTCTGTGGCTTTCAGGGATGAAGATTACAGAGGCAAGATTCTGTCTTCAACACATTATCCTGAGGATGCTGGCAACGCAACCGTGCTGATGTTGGCCCAGACTGCTTGGCAGTTCCCACTGTCAGATTACCTCTCACCTCCTTTCCATCGTGTGTTCTTTGGAAGGAAGTAACTTAAGAAGTGGATATTTACCCACCTCCTTAGGACATGAAGGGCCTATATAATCTGTTCAGAATTCTATACATGGGACATTTGACTACTCTCTCCCATTCATGTAAGTATGGATTGGTGAATATTTGTTTCATATTTTGGGTTATAATCCAATGCTACTTTTATTTTATTTTACTACAGAGACACATTTTGCAGCTCAGGCTGATCTCGAACTTGCACTCTTCCTGCCTTTCTGCCTTTCAAGTGCTGGGATTACAGCCATGTGCTGCCCTGCTCATCTTTCCAATCCTACTTCTATTTTATCACCCCGATGTTCCTGTTTTGGCCACCAACAGCTCTTTAGTTGGTCACTGTGGCTCCAATCCACTCTCACCACCAGTGTATGGTATCATGATGGTGGTTCTGAGCGCTTCTTACTCTCTGACATCACAAGATGTCCCAGGACCATTTTCCACAGTTCTAGCCCCATAGAACCAGCCCTTCCTTCAAGTAGCTCTGCTTCCTCTTTTTGGAGAATAGTATTGGAAGCCAAACCCTGGATGACAGGTGTGCTTGGTGCTACGAGGGCACCTATTTGCTTCTGGTGTTGGTTCTGTTCCATGGGTTCTGGTTTCCTCTTAGGATCTCCCTTCTCCAGTATCTGTTCTCTTTTCTGACTGAATTGATCTCTCTGACCATTTCCTCTGAATTTGGAGAAAACATCTCAACTTTGTTCTCTTCCTCATTGATTTTTATTTTCCTTGGCACAAGCTCCACTCTTAACTGCCTCCAATGCAGATTCCGGTTTTGCCATCTGATACTTATTTTCTTCCTTGTCCTCTGTAGCTCCTTTTCTATCTCAGCCAACAATAAGCAGAGACTTGCTTTTCTCCCCTGTACTTTCCATAACAAATTGCTTTTTTTCCCCTGATTATTTTGTCTGTGTGTCCTCTGCTGGATTTGTCTGTCCAGAGTTAATTCACACACATGCAACATGCACACCCTACAGCATGTTGAGCAAATTAGATTTGGTTGCAGGTTATGAGAAACAAAACAGTGACCACAACAGACAGAAATTACATTCTAATGGACGAAGACAGACACTAATGCAACAGGAAAGTGGGCAGAACATCTTCTATTGTAATGTAATGGGTGGAGTTGTGTTCCCTAAAAGACATGTTTAAGTCCTAACCTCTAATATCTCAGAATGTAGCATTAAAAAAAATGATTGTTGCAGATGTGATTGGGATGAGGTGACCCTGGAACTGGGTGGACTTTTACTTCAACTTGACTAGTGCACTCCTAAGATGATGTAAAAGAAGGCAGAAAATGCTTTGGGAAGTAGATGTTGGAGTTGATGCAGCTGTGAGCCCAGACTTCCAGGGCCCAAGGCAATACCAGAGAAAGGCATGGAAGAGCCTAAAGCCTTGGAGAGGGTGTGGCTCTGCCCACACTTTAGTCTCTAGAATGGTGGCAGAGTAAGTTTCTGTTGCTTTAATCCACCTACTCTATGGTACTTCATTATAGCAGCCCCAGGAAAAGAATACAGATATCAATTCGTGAAATGGGGAAAATTATCAGAAGGGAAAAAGCGGGAATTTGACAAGGAAGAATTTTAATTAGAAAAAGCACTGGGATGTTTGGGACAAAGGGACACAGGAGAAAAGACTCCCAAAAGAGGGAAAGCTTGGTAAACAGAGAGTGCAGCTGTCCTCAGTCTTGCCCTATGGGCAATGGAACACTGGAATCCCTTCTCCGGACCACAGCATGACAGAGCAGCGGGAACAGGTAGCACCACCCATACCTGGTTTGAATTCCAGCCTACCACTTCCTACTGGGTGCCTTGGGGTAGTTCCTTCACCACTTTTATCCTCAAGGCCCTATCGATGAAAACGGTATGCAAAAATTCCCTCCAAGCAGGGCTTTGAGGAGAACTCAAGTGACCCAGGAAGGGTCAAGGAGGCCCCACAGGGCCTGGCCCCAGGCCAGCACACTGGAACTTCTGGGGTTTTCGTCACAGTTCTCATTATTACAAACATCCCTGGTATTTCTATTGTAGCGGGTCCGGTGATGCACAGAGAACCTCGTTTGTACCCTTTTTTTGCAGCTTTTCAACTAGCACCTCTGCTCTGTGCACAAAGGCTCTTTAATCTTGAAAGCCTTCACAACTCAAGTGGACCTCAGAGGCAGAGCTAATTCAAGTGTCCACCCTGAGGAGACGCCCTGTGTGTGGCAAGTGGATGTCAGCTAAACACAAGTCCCTCCCAACACAGCCACCACCCCTGAGTTCTCCAGGCCCCACAGTGCCCCACTGGACCCTCACACCAGACAGCCCACAGCACCACAGGGGAGAGCTTGGGCAGTCAGCTCTGGCCACCTGGGCCGTCCTCAGGCCTCCCGTTGCTGCTGCCTTCCTATCTGCAGAGCTGTGGGGGTTGACATGTGACGCAAAGGCCCTATGTCTGACCCAGAGGAGGATAAACAGCGGGTGTATTGATTCCCTTGCTCCCCATCTGTGAGCAAGGGAACCGCCCAAACTGTCGCTTGTTCCAACTGATGTACGCTGGGACCGGCCCAGGTGAGAAGGGGCACATCAACAGCTGGCATCTGGGGTCTCCATACCAATGATTTCAAACGTGGGTGTGAGGGAATGGAAAAGAAAAAAGGAAGCCCACAGCTCTGATAACACCTGTGCAATCCTCCAGCATCTCCTCACTATCCTCAGGATACATGACTGAACACCTTAGCTCGGCATTCGAGGCTTCTGGGAACTGACCCCAATCTCCAGCCTCAGCGTCTTCCCCTCCCGATCCCTCCCCACAGGAACTCCTGCTGCTCACAAGCACAGAGCAGCATGGCTCTCTGCCCTCTCATCTGCATCCCTCCTTCACGCCATTTGGCAGTCAGGGATCCTGTGCTTCCTTCGTGGCCCAACTAGAATGTTATCCCTTCTTTGGAGCCTTGTCTGAACCTTCTCCCCTGATGAGATGAGTCACTTCCTGCTTTATTCCTGGGTCCCTTTGTTCTGGTGTCCCTGGAGAGGTGTCTATATTCCTCACCAGGCTATGAGCAACCTGAGGACAAGGACAGGTAGATGGTATCTGTGCACCCAGCAGAGGGGCCAGCACAGAAACGGTATTTGGCAGAGTTTGTGCAAATAACGGACAAATGAAAATTAAAGATCTACTTATAACTGGGGCTACTTCCAGTTGACTCTTTCTAAAGATCTGTTGTCAGATGAGGCTCGGGAGCCTGAGTTTTCAGTCCCCAAAAAATACAACTTTGCTGTGAGCTTTGGGCTAGACAGCTCCTCTCTCAAAGCCAATAATTTGTGCCCTGCTCACCCCTCGGATAAACCCCAGAGAGAAACTGCTGAGGAGACACAAAGGAGTGCAGTGCGGCTGCCGTTAGCACCCTTGTCACAGCTGGACAGCAGCTGAGGGACAACCATAGAAAAGCCAGCCCCTGGGGTCTTCACCTAAGCATGAGATGCCGGCGTAGACATGGAACTTGAAGCATGACTACATTTTCATAGTTAGGGGATGTGGGAAACCCAGGAGCACCATCAGCCTGTCACCTGGGCCCTGCACCTACCTTAAGCTTTTTGACACTGGTGCAGGGATCATTGGAGAAGCTCTCCGTGTCTGATATCTCAATGTCTTCGCCATAAAGAACTCCGGTCAAGTCATTCCTCACCTGTCAGTAAAGAGAAGGCAGAGGGTGGGTATGCCAGTAGCCAGAGGAGGGGCAGGAAGGGGGGTCTCCCTGGGGAAGTAACTGGGCAAGTGACGCAATTTTCTCTACTCCATTGATAAGGTGAAAGGAACATCCCACTCTGCAACTGACATGTGGTAGGAGACGGAAGCCAGGCAGGGGAGGGGCCTGCTAACGTGCCATGGCAAAAGCAAGGAGAGGCACTGGCTGGTGTCCCTCAACACACCACCCTGTCTTCAACCAGGCTATCCAATAACATCCTCATTCAAAATTTGTCATAGGATTTGTGATATAGTTCCCTTTTATGGCAAAGAAGTCACCAAGACGTTGAAAGAGATAATGGGGAATAGAGGAAAGAAACAAGAGGCATGGCACTAGCTTGCGACGTCCTGATACACAAAATGAGTAGTATCTGTACGCTCAGACAGTGGAAGCTTATAAACGTCAGTGTTACTACGGCCAACCCATGTATGAAGCCAGTGGGGGAAGGCACTAGGGAGTGGTGGGGACTGTCGCAAACTGGCTACTACATGACCCTCTAAAGAGAGGAGCTGTAAGACAATTTCCATGCTAAAAACACAGGCCCAGGGTCACAACCTTTTGAAGGGTAAAATTTGAGAATCTGGGCCTTTTCAACAAAAAAGTACTCCCACATTTCTTCGTGTTGATAATTTTTAAAGTTTTCTTTTTTTCTCTTTCTTCCCCCCCCCAAAAGAGATCAAATTGAATAAATCCAAGTGCAATAAATCTGAACTTTGCATCTGACTCATGACCATAGCTGAGCACCTCTCTGGTGTACAGAAATAGAAATTGAACTATGTATTTTAGTAGAAAAAATTAGGTGACGGACCCAGCTGCCACGTCCCACTGTCACTGACTTGCTTGTGATGGTTGCCTCTCTCTGTGACCTTCTGCCTCTCTGGGCCACTGTTTCTTCCTCTTTAAGATAATTCTTACAAGCACTTGTTCTTCACTTTCATTAGTAGGGCTTTTATCAAGAAAACAGTAAAGTCTTTGTGAGGATGTGAGAAATTGGAACCCTTGCAAATTGCCAGTGGCGGTGTAAAATGGCGCAGCGGTCTGGGAAACAGAATACCTATGCCTCACAAACTTAAACACAGAACTACCATATGATCCATGGGTTTAGAGTCTCAGTTTAGGATGGTGAAATGTTCTGGAGATGGGTAACGGTGACAGTGGCACAGCAGTGTGAATGCGCTTAGTACTACTGGGCTGTACACCTCACGCTGGCTCAAGTGGTAAGTTTCAAGTTATGTATATTTTACCAGTGAAAAAGGCACTTCTCATTTCGACAATCAGCCAATCCTTCTAATGTATATGTCAAAGTGTTTTGATAATCTGGCCCCAAATGTCACTGTCCACCAGGAGGCCACCACCAGGGAAGGCCAACAAAGGAGCTGTCGGTGGGAGCCGCCATACTGTATGTCTCTAAGAGAAACAGAAAGCAGGTGGGGCAAAACGTGAATATTAGTTCTGGCTAGCAGGACCCTGAGAGTTCATTATATTTCATATTTTTTTCTGAATGCTTGAAATCCTTTTGTGATAAATATTTTGTAAAGAAAAAGTATCAACACCACGACAAATCTTGTCCACCTATAGTTTTCAGCATTATTTTTGTGGAAAATTGAGAATGAGTTGATTGAAAAAGTTGCTGTTAGAGTTTATTTCTGTTGTTTTAATCCTGCTGAGGTGCAGGTAGGGTCCAAGGATCAGTTGTATGTATCCCAAAGGTGGGGCGAAGGGACAGCACAACTACATATAAACATGGAAAAAAATATACATATATATATATATATACCACGATTGGAAGGCAATAAAGCTCAAGGTATGAGCCACGGGCAGGCCCAGGTGATCCCTAGCTACAGGCAAGGCATTCAGAGAAACTCTCCAATTACTGAGCCTCAGTCTTTTCACCTGAGAAATGGAGGTGACAAAGGAAATAAGTCACAGATTTGCTTCATTAAAGCCCTGCAGAAATATTGAGGATGTGGAATGACTTTGTAAATGCTAAAGCTCTATAGACTGCTTAAAATTTGAAATGATCATTTCCAAGTATAAAGCTACTAGTGGCTTAGGGTACCTATGCACATGTGTTCAGTGTGTACATAAAAGCTGTCTTATAAATATGGCAGAATAAAATATTTTATAGGTGGTCAAAACTCAAACAAAAAGCCCTACAGGCCATTTCATCCCACCCCTAATTTCACAGATGAGGAAACTGAGGGGTGACTCTCAGTCCAGGGCTCTTCTCATGCTCCCAGGATGACTCTTCCAGATTCCACCAGATGTGGATGACTCTGAGGCCCAGTGAACCAGGGAAGGCCAGAGCAGATGGTCAGCGCCATCAGCTACTTGCTGCCCATCACTTCAGCACCAGGGTGCCAGCACTCAGCTCGAGTGTTTATTCTAATGGACTTCTCACAGAGAACATGTGGAGAAGGATGTCACAATAAATGGCATCTTAAAATAACCAAAGCAGGGGAAAGAAATAATGTAAATGATATTCCTCACAAGGGAAAATCCACACACTCGCAGGGGGCAAGACAGCCCTTTAGTGTACTGGTGATCATCTGCAAAGGGACCGTGCCACCCCTTAGGCTTCCTTCCAGACTCCCAGGTACTTCTTGTTTAACAGAGCCAGCATCTTACAGCAGTTTGCTGTAAACTGCATTTCTGTAAAGTGAGTTCTATGTTTCTGTTCATTTCCATTATAAGCAAAAACACATCCTTCTGGGAAGGGAAAAATTCTTAATTTCAAAGAAATAAAATACAGATACTGTAGGGCTTCAGGATAAGTGTTCCCAAAAACTCAAGGATGGGGGATTTGGTCCCCAGTGCAGCAATGTTCAGAGGTGGTGCCTAAGAGGTGAATGGATCAGAAGGGGGCTAACCTCATCGGATTAATCCATGGGTTGGTAAACTCATTAGCTGCACGGACTGTTAGGAGATGGGGCCACTTGGAAGAAGTAGGTATCTAGGAGTGTGGCTTTGAATCCTGCCCCAGGGCCCTTGCTCTCCATGGCTGCCATGAAGTGAGCAGGCTTCCTCCCCCATGCCCTTCCGCCATGATGTTTCTACCTTGCCACAGACCTAGAAGCCATGGAGCCAAGCAACCATGGACTGAGACTTCTGAAACCATGAGCCAAAATAAATAACTTCTTCCTTAAGTTATTATTCTCAGGTATTTGGTGACAGTGATAGAAAGCTGACTAGCACAGACAAACTGCCTTACAATACAGTTATACCTGGATAAGTTCATTGTTAACTCAAAATAGCATTATGTTGAAAATCAATTAAATATGCCTAACCCTCCAAGCATCACAGCTTAGCAGCACCAGATACAAAGTGTCAGTTGTGACCCCCATGACCAAGTTGCTGATGGGGAGCTGCAGCTACAGTGCTGCTGCACAGCACTGTGAGAGAGTAACACTAAATATCACTAGAAAAGATCAAAATTCAAATTTCTAGGCATGATTCCTAGTGAATGCAAGTCACATTTGCCCCACTAGAGTTGAAAAAGTAAGCTGAACCAAATCGGGGAGCATACACATATTCCTTTAGGCATGTCCAAGCAGAGCCTAGGGCCCCAGGGGGCCAAATCTGCATATTTGGCCCAGTGACCAGACACCAGGAGTCTGATTTGTTGACAGGCCTTGGACATGCTGGGAGGGATACGGAGAAACAGCATGAAAGGGCAGAAGAGGGTACTACAGAAGGCTGTTTCATCACTTGGAGGGAAGACCGGGGGTACAGGAAGCTGAGAGCAATCACTGAGAACTTCTGGAAGGGAGGTGAGGAAGGCTGGGTTCACTAAGGTCCAGGGCCTCTGGGAGGCCTAGGAAGGACCATCCACCTTTGGCATAATGAATCTATGCCTGACCAGAAACCAAGTCCATAAGGAGCCACAGAATTCACTTGGTACCACCAAGAAAAAGGGGTGGGCCTGCACACCAGGAATAAATAAGCTGTGACAGGGCCCCCGGTGGCTCCAAACACTGTGTATCCCTCTGCAAGAACTAATGATCGGCTGTGAGGTCATACCAGAAAGCAGGATCCCAAAACAGTGGTTCCAAGTGTGACCCTGGGCTGCGAGCACCAGAAATGCATTGTCGGGTCCCACCTAGACCAGCCTCTCAGTTCCTGCAACCAGTGTCGTGACAAGCCCTCTAGGTGATTCTGATGCCCACTCGAGTTGAGACCCTCTGTGCCCAAGAAATTAAGCCATTGATAATGAAGTGGAAAGAAATTTTCAGTGACTAGAAATTTCCTCCTTGATTAGAAGACCAGAATGAACTAATTGAGTAAAATTATGGCCAAAAAGGTGAGTAGGACTAGGAACCCCATTTCAAAAGGCATCACCTCTGGAAGTAGGGAGGGGATAGTTCCCCTCTAGTCCATTTGGTCCACATCTTGAGTGCTGGGCTCCATTCTGCTTGCCTTTCTTCAGGGATGGTGACAAACTGACTCAAGCTAAGAGGAGAGAGGTTTGGCCATCACGGGGACAGCTGGGGACTACGAGGGTCATAAAGGATGAGACCGAGGAGTCCTTGGCTTCCTAAGTAGCTCGAGAATTAAGACCACAAGGCAACCCTATTCACACAAGCCCAGACTGCAAGCTCAAGGGAGACCAAAGCTCTGCAAGAAGGCCAGAGCTGGAAGAACCAGCCAGTGGCTCCTTGCGGCAAAGCCAGGAGCTGTGGGGACAGCCCTGCTCCTGCTGAGCAGAGAGAAAACACCTCCAGGTCCCATCAGCGTCTGAACACAGAGACCAGTGTATCCACACACCACCTCCCGCCCAGCTGATTCACGAGGAGAGTGACAGGGACATGTCACTCCAATGAAGCCGTCACAGTGGCCTCGTTCCTCCAGCTGACTGAGCGCAAACCTCCATCCACTGGGGACATGTAGGCCATCTTCATCCATGCCTGACAGGACACCGGGAGAAGAGAAGAGGGGGAGGAGGACGAGGAGAGCAGAGGGAAGGTGGACGGCAAATCCAACCCAATCAGCAGGGCCGAGTGGGAAGAAGTGTGAGGGAGAGCACGCAGCACGGATGAGTCTCTGCGACCCATTTTAAGCCTAACGTGTGTCCTCATCCTGAGTGGGAGGCTAGTCCTCACGCTTGAGGAGTGCCCCTCCACCTGCATGGCCTCCTGCTGCTCTGAAGCCTGCCCCTCACCAGTGAATGCAGCTGTACATGCAACTGGGCCCCACCCTCTCTCTGGAAGTATTCGGCCAGCTTACCAAGCAATTGCATCAACCCTGCTTCAACTGTATTGTAGATCAGTGAATGCTCTCTGCCTCTGCTGACATTGCTTTGGAGTCCCATGTCTGCATGAACTCCTATGTTCCTCTCCTGTGCTGCCAGGATAGGGTTAATGAAGTCTCTGCTCCTACAATGGGCTTGTCCAACCTGCAGCCTGTGGATCACGAGCCACCCAGGACTACTTTGAATGTGGCGCAACATGAATTTATGCTCTCTTAAAATAGGCTTTTTTAGCTCTCAGCCCATGGACCACATGTGACACTGGACAGCTAGAAACATGACCCCACAAGATTATAAACTTAACATTATTATGTGATTTTTTTAGCAGTATTGTTTGTGACTCAATTGCACAGTACTTGAGTGTGGAGTAGGTGACAATCAAATGCTATGGAGGGGAGGGTGCAGTGCAGAGTTAATTCCGTCTCCTGTGCCCACCACACACAGTCAGGTGAACCAAAACCGGTACCTATCAGATGTTATATGTGCTCATGCAACTTGGAGAGTAAAATACAGTTATTACCAATAATAGTATTTTAACCTATCTACACGTGGGTGTGCCTATCAAGACAGGCATCTATTGTTATTAAGCAGATATGAATGTTTAGTTATTTAATTATTAAACTTAAGCTTGTGCTATTTTCATTTTAATGTTATGATAAAAATATAAAAAAGGAAGAGGAAATTGTGTTGCTTATATACATTAATTATGCTACATATCTTATATGAAACCCAAGACAATTCCTCTTTGCTCAATGTAGACCAGGCAAGCCATAAAGTTAAACACCACAGGTACAGATTCTCCATTACAACCCTGAATAGCTGCATTCTCGAGCCAGGTAACTTAAGGAGCTCAAGGTCACAAGTCAGGGGTGGGCATAGGCCCTTGGCAGTCTGGCAAGGGGTCTGCTCAAACATCAGGCTCTTGATCTGGGAGACCAGGGCTGTATGTAATTCCACCTCATGCCCAGTCCCTCTCTCCAGCATCTGAGCCTGAGTTCCTTTCTGGACAGCTATCTAGGGCTCTGGATTTCCTAGAATGGAGCCTGTTTGCTTTCACCCATTCATTTATCCACTCACTTGCTTATTCATGATATCAATGTCTCTCTTGTTTCAGGCACCTTGTGAGGTAGTACTGGGCCTCTAATGCTAAGCAAAACCATTTATTTAGGCCCTAGTTCTGTTAGTGAGGGTAACAGATATTAATCAGATGGTGTCCCTAGTGAGTGAATAAGCATTCACTGAGATGGAAGCTCTCATGTTTAGGAGCATGCATCCAGCAGAGGCTACAACAGAGCTTGAGACTCAGGCCAGGAAGCAAAGCAAGATGGAAGACTCCGGTCTGAGAAGCAACACGTGCAAAGGTCTTCTGGCAGGGCAACTAATGAAACATTATAGTCAAAGTTCAAGCAGAGCTGGAAAAGGAGCTGGAGAGAGGTCGCTGGAATAAAATGAGAAAGTGAGCAGGGGCAAACCCTGCAAGCCTTATATCTTATATTAAAGGACCAAGTCTTGATTCCAAACACCAGAAACAATCACAATGAGGTGTTCAATGATAGGTGACACAACTTGAGCTGTGTTTAGAAATGATTACCCTAGCTTCGACGGGCCTGGTTGGGGTGCAGGGGGTAGAGCGGAACAGGAAGATTGACAAGGAGGCTACAGCACTAATCCAGGTGAGGGTCCCTGGAAGCCGGATGATGAGACGATGATGGAGGTGGCAAGAAATGACTAGTCTAGAGAAATATTGGGGGAAACTAATAGTCTTCTACTGCTGTGTAACAAATTATCCCAAAAGCCAGTGTAGTAAGCAATAAGCACCTGTTGTCTCTACAGTTTCCATGCATGAGGAGTGAGGAGCAGGTGAACTAAGTGGTTCTAACTCAGGCTTTTCCATGAGGATATAGATAAGATGTTGGCCAGAGCTGCTGTCACCTGAAGACTCCATCTAAGAATGCTCTAGTGACCTCTTTATCCAATAAGAATCTCCAGGACAGGACCCAAGCACCAAGGAAAGACCATGGGTGGTTATACAACTCTCTAGATGATTCCAATGCACAGCTAAAGTTGATAGCCACTGATTTCTGGGGACAAAGCAAAATCCTACCATGCTTCCAGCTGGGTGGCCAGCCTGTCTGAAGACCCCAAGTCATCTGTCCCCAGGCTGTCAAGGTATGAGGTATCTTTCCTCGCAACTAAGGTTCCTGCCTCGCCTGCTCCTGCCCTATCCAACCTATACATCTCACACTGAGTTCCAAATTCTTCTACTCTGCACTACAAGTGGATTCTTATGACGTCACGAGTCAATGGGAAGGGTGCAGTGCAGAGGTAATTCCATCTCCTAGAAAAGAGCAGAAGGAAAGAGAGAGAGAGAGAGAGAGAGAGAGAGAGAGAGAGAGAGAGAGAAGCAGAACATTATTAGAGTGACAAGTTACCACTCAGATCACATGTTCCAAGTGGGGAAGTTTCCAAAGAGAAACTGAAGCTCAGGGCCAGTGACTACTGGAGGCTGTGGAGAGTACTGGAAACCCAAGAAAGACAACTACTTTTGTGACCAGCAATTCCCTGGACACCTTCCCTAATGAGGCCACTGCACCAGCTGAGGAATCATCCAGAAAGAGAGAGACCCAGGTGAAAATGGGGAGAACCAGACTGGTGCCAAATGCACTTTACAACTCTTTGAAAACTCTAATTAGGTTATAAAATGAACTTCAGAGCAGAGCAAACTCTCAGCACTCCTATGGAAGCTGGGTAACCTACTTTGTCATTCAAATGCACCTGCTATATATAGCCCTGACTTGTGCAAATGTCACTCCTCTTACCTGACTAAAGCATATAATTATAGATTTACTTCTATTCATTCATGAAATGTGTCTTCACTTGATTAAATAGTTCATTCAAGTAAAATCCATTAAAATATAGAACATGTTAAAATGTGGCTCGTTAGAGGCAGAGGGCACCAATGTAGTTAAGATGCTAATTAGGATAAACAGGCATTTGAAACACTCAAATCTTTGAATAATTCAGGTCACTTTTACTAGGGCTCCAGTTCCCCAGAAACTGCCATTAATTTAATCTAATTAAAAAATTAGCCTGGAGAAGGAAGACCAAGGCAGGAAGTGGTGGCTGACTTCAAACATGGGAGAACTGTCATGGGAGGCTCTTATAAGAGGTCTGATTCTGGGTACCCCTGTGGCAATGGAGGAACCGACAGGTAGATGGTTCAGGGAAGCAGATTTGGGCTCCAAATCCTCCCCTTCCAATTCTAAGGATGGAAAAGGTGGTTTTGGCATGTAGCAAGCTCCCTGTTAGCAGAGCTGCGCAGGCAGAGGTTGGTTGGAATGCCAGAGAGGAGCTTCTTCTTTCACCATCAATGCCTGTGATTTCATGGAGTGAAGGTTTCAAGATTCCCACATGTCCTTATTCTGCCTTTTTGAGTTTAAAAGTTGCTGAGGCAACCTTGTCTAGCTCTGGGAATTTTCAAAGACTTGGGGCATGCGCTTAAATTTTTTGTAGAAACTTCTCCATGTAGTTGTATTCCTACCACTCCAAACCTGATGGCTTTTTATTGAGGAAGATGTTTCTTTTGAAAGATGAAGTCTCCTAGTTTTCCAATTTCTACAAATTATGATGGCCCTTAATAAACTATCATGAGTTAAACATAAGTGATAAAAACCTTTATTTTTATTTATACATTTTTTATGGAGCTTGGAATTGAGCTTAGGGCCTTTACTCTGAGCTTTACCTCCAGCCTATTTTTATTTTTGATTTTGAGACAGGTTCTCACCAAATCACTAAATTGCCTAGGCTGGGTTTAAACTTGAAACCTCCTGCCTTAGTCTCCTAGAGGAATAAGGTTATAGGCCTACAGCATGAGGCCTGGTTGAAAAAAAAAATCTTTACCAGGCAAGAATGTAAGTGAGGATGTATTTGATCTGGTATGAGTTACACCTGTAGACAGTCATGTCCACTGATGTCTGCACACATACGACACCTGCAGGCTCCCAGTGCAGAGCCAGTGGGTTGAATGGTACCCCCAAGAGGCATATATCCAAGTCCTACCCATCAGAACTGTGGCCCTGATCTTATTTAGAAAAAAGGTTTTTGCAGATGCAATGAACTTCAGGATCTCAAGATGAGATCACATCAGAAAAATTCAATGTCTAATGTCCTTGTAAGAGAAAGACGAAGGGTGATTTTGGACACTGGATACGAGGGAAAAGGCCGCACAAAGACAGATGGCTGACAGCCAAGGAACACCTACAACCACCAGAAGCTCGAAGAGGCTAGGAAGCGTTCTCTCCTAGAGATGGCATGGCCTTGCCCAGAACTTGATTACTGGGGAGGGTAAACTGCAGCCTGCCATTTTTTTGCACTTGTTCTTTTGAGTCAAGATGAACTATGATGACCCACATATAAAATATATTAATATATTAGTAATATACATATATAGGTACTGAAACTTCCTTTAAATTTTTTCATTATAAAAATTTGTATATCAAGGGAAAACAAAAACAGTGGGCCAAGGGTTAGACCCAACTGATTAGGACCTGTGGCCTCCAGAACGAGACAGAGGATATTTCTATTGCTCCAAGCCTTCCAATTTGTGGTGACTTGTTACGGCAGGAAGCTCATATATCCGGGGCCTCCTGATTCCTGTCTGCTCACTGATCCAAACCACGTTCCCACGGAGAAGCCTGGCTTCCTGCACGGTCTAGATCCTTGCACCCTTCTGCTGAGGCTTCCACGGAGGAGCCCTAGCTCCCCTACCTGATGGCTCCCCTTATCGATCCCACACAGATATGACTGTTCTTGCTTTTCTAGGGATCGAGAACTGGAAAGCAAATGGAAGACTTTGAGCTACAGTGCAGAGGAGATGGGTGGTCTGGGGTGGGGCGTGCTGGCTTCATGGGGCCTCCAGTGAGGATTCAGGAATCCAGGCTCCCATCGCCCCCATCTCCAGGAGGGAAGCTGCAAGGCGGTGCCTGGGTTTTAGTAAGTGCTCCAGGCCACATGGTGAGAGAGTGGAACACACCCGAAGGTGCACAGTGTCCATCTACATCCTGGTGCAAGTGGGCGTATGCTGAGGATGAAAGAGCTCATGCTATGTCCTTAGCCCATCTTGCAGAGCTGACTCCCCGAAGGCCGGTATGCAGGCTGCAGCCAGAGTCACAGCCTGATTATGTACAAAGGCTCTGACTGGGGCTCTGCCAAAGCTCCAGTGCGGGGAAAATCTGTGAAGACACAGTGCTCTGCCGGGGGCCTGGCAGCAGCTGGTGTTCTCTGGGGACACTGTCCCCCACATGGTAGAGGGTGACAGGGATTTGGGATTTCAGTTCTGCCTAGCTGCTTAGTTCAAGCCTTTATAATAGCTTCCTAGGTGCTGGTGGATGGACATCCAGATGCCCCACAGGATGTCTGAAAGCAGGGACCCCAATTGTAACAGATCTCCACATCTGGACCCAGCCAAGATGTCCTCATCACACAATCCTTCAAGAGAGGGCAGAGCCCATGGGCCACAATTTCATAGGATTCACAGGAATCTTTCCTGGGTCCCTAGGGACCCATCTCCCTGAAGCGCACATGGTAGGGGGAAAATACTCTCGATCCAACCTCAAAGGTTTGGGACAATGACTTGAGGGAGGGCTGCTCTGGCTCACAAATTCCTCTTCCCACCAGCCAGGTGTTCACAATTGTATAAATTCCAAAATACTATCAATGCCCCCCATTGCCCAGATGCCTGAGACCTGATTCCTGAAGTGTGTCACCTCTCAGGCAAAGGGGCTTGGCAGATGGGGCTGGGGGAAGGGTTTTAAAGTGGTCCAGTGTAATGCCGAGGGTCTCTGTCAGGGAAAGAGAGGCAGAAAAATCAGAGTCCAAACAAGTGTGGCAATGACAGAAACAAAAATAGGAGGAAATTTCATCTGAAGATGCTCTCCTGCTGGCTGTGAAGGTAGGGAAAGGGATTATGAGCCAAAGATGGAGGGAGGCAGGGTGGCCCCTACAAGCTGGAGAGTGATTCTCCCTGGGAGGCTCCAGAAGGAACCAGGCCTGCCAACACCTTAACTTTGGCCTGGTGATTCTGAACTTCTGATTAGTACTATTAGACGATCAACAAATTCTGTTTCGAGCCACTAAGCTACTATATGATTCATTGTAGCAGAATAGACAACGAATAAATATGACAAGCTTTTATCTTGACATTTCACACAAACTCACAAGCTGCCTCCTTCAAGAAGCCTTTCCTCATCCCCAGGTTAGCAGCCACCCTCATCTAACCTCCACAGTCTTGGGTTCAAGTCTCCTCTTTCTGGATAAGCAGCAAAGGTCCTGAGGTTGTATATGTCTTGCCTCCAGGACACCACTGGGACTGCCTGAGGAGCCAGGCCCAGGACAAGGCCCTTTCATGGATAACACACACGCCCCTTCTGGGACCCCCAAATTAACCTTTCCATGGCTCCCTTTCACCAGGACTTTGCCACTGTTCTCTCCGCCCTCACAGAGCCATGGGGGACATGACATTGGCTTTCAGATCTTATTGATGTCATTGGGACAAAGCATCTTTTGCTTTCGTTGAGGCAGACTCATGGGACCAAGCCAACATCAACAAAATACTGAATAGTATTACAACAGGGAAGTTAACCAGTTAGGATGGTGATATTTGCCCCCTACAGAAAACAGTCCACAGAATGAACCTCTGACCTCAAAACAAAGAAGCAGTTACAGGAAGTCCACTGTAAAGCCTCAGAAAGAACAGGATTCAGCCACCTTAGTCCTCCAGCCCTGTTCCTTCATACTGAGGGGTGGCTGGCGGGCCTCGCAAGGAGGGCCAGGCCTGAGAGATACCACCCACACATCTTGAGGGGCTGTCATCTAGCAGCTGAATGCCAGCGTTCAGTCTCTCACTTCATAGCAAAGGATAAGGACTCCTCTCTAAGGCCCTGAGGGAACACAGACCTTTCATGTGTGACTTCCTTTCTGGTTCCATACTCCAAAATGAGTTCTTTGTCCTCAGCTGCTGCCCCGAGCTGCATCCTACACACCCAGTATTTGAAAAACCCTCTTGGTACCTGAGATGCGTTTGGCTTTCAGCTATTGCCCACCTTCCCCCCAGGTAATTGCTAAGGGGCCCTTGTGTTCAGGGGGCAGAAGGCTGATATCAAGGCCCACTCCTTACATGTCTGGTTCAGACCATCAGAACTGGTTGCTACACACCAACCTACATGTCCCAACAGCTGAGGAAACTGAGGTCCTGAGAGAGGTGGAAACTTCCCCCAAATCTTTACAGATGTTGAGGCACAGAGCTGGAACTCTAATCCTGTTTCCTTTTCTCAGACCAGAGCTGCTGAAAGCCATTTCTGCCAGTGACAAAAGAACAGAAAACTAAGAGAGCCACCAACAGCAGCCCACCGGTCCTTCTCCAAGATGCCAAAGACAAAAGCATTGACGTGCAGTCCTCAGCTGGGTCCTCTGCATTCCAGGCCCAGCTTGGAAACAGACCTGCGATCTCCCAGCAGCAGTCCCTGTGGGCTCCAAGTTCTTGAAGAACACTGGCTCCCATCCCATTTGTGTATCAGTGTCTCCTGGAGCTCGGCAGCAACACAGATTTCTGGGCCCTGTCCAAAAGATTCTGACACTGGCATAGGTGAGACAGACAGGCCAGCAATCTGCATTTCAGAGAACGCCTTGCTTGGGGTCTTGGATTCATAGCCAGATTTGGGACCCCTTTGTTGAGTAGTATTCTTTTAGGGAGCCTCAATCTGACTGGCCTTTCAGTTTAAACTTCTTGGGGTGGGGGGGAGGACACACACTAGATACCAGAGTGCACTGTTCCTCCCCCCCAGCTGCCAACATTTGCTCTTGACTAAAGGGATCGGCCTCCTCGAAGGCCACACCCTGCTCCAGGACAGCCTACATCCAATGACTGGGACAGTCCTATTCCCTCAATCCGGGGCATCTCTGCAGAGCCTTCCCAGCTCCTGGGCTTCACACACTGGCTGAAGCCTCAGCTGCAACTTCTCATGTCAGCGTCTCCCTCCACCCAGACTACCTTCTCTGCTTCATCCTGCAGTACGTTCAGAGGTATCACTCCAACAAATCTACTCTAAGAGACTCTGAGTCTCTTTCCTAGAACACTGACCTTAGACACACTCATTCTCTACCCAACTGTGTGTCAGACTGAACCAAGCCAATCCCCAGGCCTGAGAAGGATGTCAGTGTCCCCCGTTTTGAAAGCCCCTGGCAGCCCAGAGGTATCCAGCTGTCCTAGGATCCTTGCAGTGACTCAGGAAAGTTCCATCTATTCCTAGGTAATTACTAAACTCCAATAAAAGTCTGAGGAAAGGAGGGAAGCAGTAAAACCACCCATATCCCCACATACTAACTCCACTAGGGTACTACCTCTTCTCTGTTATTCTCCATTTGCCCTTACCCGCATCCTTCAGTGGGCCCCAGCCTGCTCTGTTTCTGGAATTTGAGTTTAATGAATAGCATCACTTGAGACTTGTCCTCTGATTTCCAGTCAGGGTCTGTGAGACTTCAGTTAGATTCTGTGAGCCGGAGACTCCAGCAGGAGTCACAGGGTTAATGGGAGCCCAGTGGGAGTGTGAGGACAAAGGGAGACCCCAAAAGGAGTCAGAGAGCCAATGGAAAGTCCAGCTGGAGGCAGAAAGCAGGGATGGAAGATAAAAAGGTTTAGGGTATTTCTGCCCTGGCTCCTCCTCGACTTAGTTACAGCCCTGTGCAGTGCCCTTCCTCCTAGGTTCAGTAACAATGCTCCCCCATCCCATGTTCTCCAGGGTGTGTGGATCGTCCTAACTCCCGCCACTACTTGTCCCAGAGGCTGCAATAGCCATGGCTAGTTCCCTTTCCTTAAAACTTTGACTTTCAATATACCCTATTTTTTACCTGGCAGGACTTATTTGATAGAAGAGGCAAGTTTTTCAGGTAGAAGTTATCAAAGCCTAAACAATTTTGTATCCTGATTTTTTTTTTTTTTTTTTTTTTTACCTAATACTATTGATTGGTTCTGGAGTGTCCACCCAAAGCCTCCTGTATTTGGATGTAGTTAGATAACTGTGGAACTGTGTGTTCCTGGGAGGTAGACTCTGGCTGGAAGGGGCAGGTGCTTGGGTGACCTCCAGAGACTGTGTCATCTTCTTGAGATAGAGGGAGTACCCAGGGCAGAGCTTTCAGGTATTTGTTATTGATGTGTTGCTCAGGGTGTAAGGGAGGGGCACCCACCCTGGCTGTGAGGGGCCCTACTGGCAGCTTGAATTGAATAAACGAAACAGGAAGAACCATTGTTAGTTTCTTCCTGGGAAGCGCTATCCTTTGGCTGACTCTCTAAGCTTCATTTTTTTCCTCTTCTTCACTTGGCCTCTGTCTTCAATGGCGTGAGCAGCTCTCCAGCCTTTGCCATGCAATTCCACCACTGCTGGCAACTTATGAACTATGTGTCTATGGCTATATCACCCTGAACCTGCCCAGTCTCGTCTGATCTGGGAAGCTAAGCAGAATTGGGCCTGGTTAGTACTTCAATAGGAGACGAATGAACGGTGTGTGACCTTCTGAAACTGTGAGCTAAAAAACAATCTTTCCTCCTTTAAATTGTGGCTGTCAGGTACTTAGTGCCAGCAACAAATAAGTAACTAAGATACCTAGCATTCTTTTTTTTTTTTTTTTTTTTTTTAAGACAGGATCTGACTCTGTAGTCCAGGCTAGCATTGAACTCACAGCAATCCTCCTTCCTCGGCCTCTAGACTGCTTAGATTACAGGTGTGTGCACTATGCCTGGCTGATGTAGTGCTAGGAAATTGAACTGGGGGCCTTGTGCTTGCTAAGCAAGTGCTCTAACTGCCGTACTATTCCTAAAGCCCTACCTAAAGCCCTACATACTGTACTATATACTGTACAGTCCATTTTCCCCATCAATCACACCTGCATGGATCACCTCAAGCTCCTGACCTCAGTCTCCTCAAAGTCCAACTGTCCCTTTTAGTGCCTTCCTCTGCAGATTTTCTGAAGAAGCTATCCTGGCCCTCTCCAAACACCTGCATCCTCTGCTTCCTCCTCCCAGCACCCCTCTGTTTTCTGGGCCCGCTGGAATAACTAGGACATCCTCAGGTCCTCTGCAGTCTGAGAATCCACAATGGTAGTGCACAAGTCAGGTCTCCTCAGGTGCAGCGTCTGAGCAAGCAGATCATGCACAGTAGGGAGCTCAGCTTTGGCAGCTCCCCAAGGTCAGGAAAGACAGTCTGCCCTTCCCCTGGCCTGGAGCCCGCCCGGCCAGCCCCTTCCTGGAGAGGTGCTGAGTATGTGTCCGGGGAGGGAGCTGGCGGGCCAGGTAAGCCACCACGTCCTGAGTGGACACTAAACCAAAGTGCTGAGCAGGCTGCTAGCCTAAGAGTGGGACTGGAAGCTGTGCTGAACAAAGCAGTTTTTCAATGTATCTTCCTCAGAGCAAGACCTGGAGACTCTGGGGACCAGTATTTACTCTGCAAAGCCCAAGTGGAATTTTCCAAAGGGAACCAAAGTCTGGAAGCACCAACACTGCAGTTATCATCATGGCTTGTTAACTGCTCATCTGCCCCCGGGCTGTGAGCAACCCAAGGGCCTGGAGGAGTCTCTGTAAGAGTCCAGCACCATGGTCTGCCTCAGTCACCACTGGCCGAGTGAATGCCTGAGACCATGGGGTTCCTACTCATTTGCCTGAGGTGTGTGTCACTTAATGCCCAGCATTCCAGGAGGGGCTTACGGCACATCTGTACCTCATCTGGCTGTAAGGGTCAGAGAAGATTTTTAGGTAGAAATACCAGAGCACTTTAGGAAGGAATCCAGAAAGAAAAGCTAGAGAAGGCTTCACATCTCTGACGGATGGGAAAGGCCAGAGCAAGGGTAAGGACTCATTTTCCTACTTGTCCCTCACATGCTGAGCCCCACACATGTGTCAGATCACTTCTCTTAGCTATGGGTATAGGCCGACCCTAAAAGTAGAGGATGGTCAGATTACAGGTAAATCACACGGGATTTGGAGAGGTTGAGTCAACTCCCCAAGGTCACACACCTAGGACAGCAATGAGACCAGGGTTTAACCTCAGGGGATGGGCGGGGACCAGGAGGGGGGAGGGATGTTTCCATTTTTTTCTATAGCTCCCACTGTGAACCAGGGATCAGCAAATTTTTTCCTCTGTAGGGCTAGAGAGTAAATATTTTAGGCGTTCCTGGCCTTTTAGAAGATTCTATCCCAACTACTTCATTTCTGCTGCTACACTGCAAAAACAGCCACAGACAATTGCAACTGAATAGGATGTGACGGTGTTCCAGTAAAACTTTATTTACAAAACCAAGGAGCTAGATTTGGACTTTTGACCACAATTTGAAGACCTCTGGTCTAGAGCAATGATAAAGAGCCAGTGCTTCTATTTTCTCTTCTAGGAGGGCTGAGGAGAGAAGAAAGAATACAGATTGGAGTCATGTGGCTCCAGATTGGTGTGCTGGCTGTGCCTCCAGTAGCTGGGTCACTATGGGCAACCAAGGAAACTCTGTGAGCTTCTTCCTCCTCTATAAATGCAGTGCAACTATAGCCAATGCTCCATTTGTGAGTAAGGTCAGAATATGGTATGTCTGCCCTGGCTGTGGCTCAGTAAGTGGGAAGGGTCATTCCTGAACAAACAAGGTGACATGGGGACAACATAATGTAAGGCTGAGAGCAGGGAGGGAAGAGATAGTGGTGCCACCAGCACTAAACCCCAAAGGTGTGTCATCTCATGTAGACCAGCTGTGAACTCTCCGCAGGAGACTGTTATTACGTACCCCACGAAGCCCCAAGGGAGCTCCACAGGCCCTGGGGACAAGGACTTTTTGCCATGCCCAGGAGGAACAGATGTGCGGAGCTTGGTGACTCCCTGTGGAGGGCAGGGAGGCAGCTGTTCATAGACTGGATATGACAACGTGTGTGATGTGCTGTCTTCCTGGGGCAGGCAGCCAAGCAGAGATGGGAGCCTGTGCACCCCCACCCCACCACGTGCTGCCCACGGCTGCTGACTCACGCAGGAGGCCTGGGCATGCCAGAAAGAATCTGAAACACTCTCCAGTGAAACATGAGGCTTCTGAAGGGGATGGATGGAGACCAAGAGGCAGGGGATGGTTGCTGCTTTTTTTTTTTCCTTGAAGGTTATCATTTTGGCAGAGCAGGGAGGATATGGGGAGCCTCCATCAGTACACAGAAGGCTAGGACTTAGATCAGGATCCCACAGGTGGAGTCTCTGGCAAGGGACAGCACCCACTGCCCTAAGACTGGCAGCACCATGTTTGAGGGGAAGAATTTCTCATTGGATCAAGAAGTTTTCAACCTGAATTTTGAGAAGGAGAAGAAAAGTGCCCAAGAGAAATTCTGAAGCCAAACACGATAAGTAGTAATATAAGTGAGGAATTTTAAAAGAGGGTCACAGAACAGAAAATGCTCAGGAATTCTCCTAGATATGTATACCAAAGTATGAAGTATTGGAAACAGTGTTGACCATGTAGCTTTGCGGAATGATGGTAAAGCTGACACAGATGTCCAACTCCCACCTCAGCTACCTCCTTCTGAAAGTGACAGAGAGGACCAAGGGAGTATAAAAATAGGGGGAATCTGCTTCAGCACTGGAAGATAGGAACAAGTGCCATCAATACGCCAGCAACTTTGAGGAATTTCTGCTAGGTACAGTGCCAAAGGAGCCAGATTGAAGACTGACTCACAGCTCCCCTTCCTGAGAAAGTAGTCTGGTGTCGGGCGCAGGAGGGATAGCTGGCTGATGAGGACCAGCCTCACAGCCTCTGATGGTCCGGCAAGTGCTGGAGGAGAGGCTGGGCCGCAGGAAGAGTACAGAGCCCACCACAAGAGCCTCCTCTCACCGTGCAGCTCGCCAGTCTTTGGGAGTAACTAGACCACTGGATCTGAGAACCAGTCCAGTTTCCCCACGGTGGGCCCACATCCCTCCCAGACACTGCAGGCACAGGATTAAGGGAGAAGGCGAAGCACAACCCTGTACATCTGGAGCAGCTGTTCAACGAATTCCATGAGTAATCCAAAAGAGAAGAGACGCCTCAATGCCAGATGGCTCCCCAGCCCTTTGGGCTGCTTGTCTCTGAGCTGCTTATGTGAAATCTCATCACCCAACCTTTCAAATGAGTATTTGAAATATAGATCTAATAGTGGTCAGATAAAACAATGAGGGAACCCAAGAAGAACTCACTCCTGTTATAGCAAAATAAAAGAAAATGACAGGTCGGGCAAAGCCTAAATTGCACAGGGAACTTACAAAAACTCTAATCATACAGGATACAAACAAGACAAGGACAAAAGCAGAGGAAGAATGTTCCCTCTAAATAAAGATTTGCTATGGGAAGTAAAAGCAAATTGTAATGTCCATTTGTACTTCAAGATGATAAGGAAAACCTGGATTCTGAAATGTGAGAAATGTGATATGCAATAAGGAAGACTGGAATTAAAAGAAACCTGGTAGAGTTAAGATAGTAATGACAGGAAATGAATTGTGGTATTGAATATGAGAACCATAAGCATTAGAAGAGAAGAATTGTAAAATATGGATGTTGTAGAGGACCACCTTGAGATGTTCCCTCAGGTGCAGTGAACAGGGACGAAGATTTTAAAAAGCATTTCAGAGAGGAAATGATAATATGAAAGACATTAATATTTCTATAAAAGGATCCCAGAACAAATGACCAATAATTAAAGATATAGTAGAAGAAAACTTTGCCAGTCTGGAAAAGGACCAGATTCTATTTTCTTTTTCTTGCCAGGCTCAGTGGCACAGGTCACTGAGTTTTATTTATTCATTTATTTTCTGCAGGTGTGTCGTGTGCCATCACACCCAGCCTACACATGCTGCTAGAGAAATGAACCCAGGGCCCTTGCCAGGCATGAAGTCTTAATCAGTGAGTTATGCTTCCTGCCTCTAGATTCTTTAAACAAAAAATGGCAAACATAGACAAAATAAACAAACATAAGATAGGTGATATCTTTTCTTTCTTCACTTCAAAGATTTTTTTTTTTTTAAATCCCACAAGCACCCAGTATGGTAGAGAGGAAATTATTCACAAAAGAAACCAAATAAGATTGCATCAGACTTCATTATAACATTGATGTAATGTCTAAAGAGGTTTTGAGGAAGACTATTACGATTACAGAATTCTGTATTTAAAGAACTTATCACTCCTAAGAGAAGCAACAGAGAGAAACTGACTTATGCAAGAGGCAGAGTATCGATATATACACAATTCATATGACTTTCCTGGAAAACATTACTCAAAGATGTACTCATGCCACAGAGAGATAAATCAAAAGACACTCTCATGAAAGGTATGTCAATAGAAACAAAAGCCATGTAAATATGGATCTGAATCTTAATATCTGAATCATTTGAATACAGTTTCAGAATGAAGCCACCATTTCAAATAACAATTGTAATCATATATCTAAAATAAAAGAGTAAAACTAAGTATAAACTCAATTTAAAGTAATTCAAAATTAAAGGTGATAAATAGCGAGGAATAAATGAGCATGCTAATTTATATAGCTTATAAGTGATATGATCGCATTTCTGTGTTTGTACTTAGACAAGTAGAAGCCTAATGTTTTAAACTTAAAATGCAATTATGGAATAGTGTCATAATAGTAAGAATGAGATATTATTTAGATAAAAATACAGGACTCAGCTGAAGCTGTGATCAAAGACACACTGATCTGCTTAAATACATTTAATGAAAACCAAAAAAGAAGGAAATAAAAATGTATAAAACAATAAATTATAACAAGAATGTCAAACTAAAGAAGGAAAGTATTGATAATTAAGAAACACAGAAACAAATAAATTAGGATATAGAAAAATAGAGAAGGAGCTAACAGATGTTCAAGATCTGATATGGTTAAAAAATAAAAATGGACCGCCTCACTGAAGATACAACCTGTATTTCTTAAATTATATGTTCTTTAGCAAGAAAAATGTCTGAAAAACTTATCCATCCCTGAGAGGGTAATTTTTTAAAGAGGAGGCAAGTCAATCTCCCTTCCCTAAGCAGTCAAGACGGCTGGTTCTGTAATGAGGAGGAGCAGACAGTTCTCTCATGTAGCAAACTGGAAGAGTAGAAAGGGCCAGGGTTTTAAGAGAAAATTCTCTCTGACCATTGGGACCATGGATACTTGAGGGGAAAAAAGCCAATGGAGATTGTGGATCCAGACAAGGATCTAGAGGGTGTTAGAAAGTGTGTCCGCGGACCTGGACCAGGACAATGACCAGGCAGGCCAGTGCCAACAGCACTGACCTCCAGGTGGCAGCACGAAGCGGAAAAACACAGAGCAGACTCTCCCAGCTTTGTGTTGGGAAGGATCCTGGTAGTTGCTCATTTTAAGAGTGAACTTACCCCATATCACGTGTAAAAATTAACTCAAAAGTGACCAAAGACCCAGATCTAAAACTATAAGACTCTTAGAAGAAAATATAGTCGTAAGCTGCCATCCTGTGTTTAGATTAGACAATGATCCATTGACCAAAGCAAAATCTCTCTCTCTATATATATACACAAGCATGCACACACATATGTATATATATATATATATACATGTATGTATGTATATATATATATATATATATATGTATGTATGTATGTATTTGTACTTATTGTCCTGATCCAAAATTAAAAACTGTTATGCAAATAACATAATAAAGTAAAAAGACAAGCCGTAGGATAGGAGACAGTATCTGTAAATCATGGATACACAGTCCCAGATTTTTAACAGCTTGACTTATAATTTTTTGCTTTTCAATGAAGCCAAAGTGAAACATTCAGTGGAAGCAAAGCCCTTGAATTCTGACTCCCCAGGCTAGTGACATGCAGTACGACGCTCTCTCCTGATGTTGGGCAGCAGTGGGCTGCAGCTCCCAATCACCACACGATCATGAGGCTAAGAACTGATCCTCTTGGCTGGAGAAGTATGCCAAAGGTTATCTGCATATTTATGATATTTTTTGCAAGTCATACAAATTATCAACTTAAAATTAACCTGTATTTAGTAAAACATTTAATTAACTTACCCCTAATATTATAGTTGCCTTGGCTGGGCTGGACATTCTCCATCCCTACACAGTGTACGGTGCTTTGCAGATACAAGTATTCAATAAGTTACATAAACTACTCAACAAGTCATCCACAGGCACATAAAAAGATGTTGAGCATCTTAATTCATTAGGTTAATGCACATCAATACCATCACAAGACACCACACCAACTAGGGTGGCTATAATTTTTTAATAAGAAATATTAAGTGTTGGCAAGAATGTGGGAAAATTGAAACTCTCATATATTGGAAAGTAGATGTGAAAATGGTGCAGCTATTGATAAAAACCAGAAAATTATTTGTCAGTTTCTCCAAACACTAAATATAAAGTCACTGTACCATATGGCCTGGACAGGTATATATCCCAGAAAGTTGAAAACATATATCCACTCAAACACATGTACACACAAATGTTCACAGTAGTGGCATTCACAATAGCCTAAAGTAGAAACAGCCAAAATGTCCTTCAACTGGTGAATGGATAAACAAAACACGTTATGTCCCCATAATGGACTATTATTTTGCCATGAAAAGAAATGAAGTACTGATACATTCTACAACACAGAAGAACCTTGAAAACATTATGCTAAGTGAAATGATCTAGACACAAAATGCTACATATTTTATGATTCTATTTGTATGAGATATCTATAATAGGGAAGTCCATAGAGACAAAAAGTGGAACAGTAGTTGTCAGGGGCTGGGGAAAGGGACATAAGCAAGCGTTGATACATACGAGATTTATTTTTAGGATCATGAAAATGATCTGGAATTAGATGGTGGTGATGGTTGTGCATCACTGTGTATACACTAAATAGCATTTAGTTGTATGTTTTAAGATGGTTCCGATGGCAGGTCTTCTCCTATGTGATATTCTTTTTTTCAATAAAGATAAAAACCAAAGCAGTCTCTAGTAATTGGTCAGCTGACTCGGGGAATAAGCCAAAGTTCTCACAAATATTCTATAAAAGTCACAAATCTCTTTCCCATCCCCAAGTCCAAATGACCACCCCACTTCCCCCACTGTACCCTTGCTTTAATGGCATCTCCAAGCTTGCTCCCGTCCCCCCAGAGCCCCTCCCACATCGGCACCTTCGTGTCCACTCTGTCTAGGATGAAACTCCCTCCTTCCAGATTCCTTAGGACTTGCTCCTCACTGCCTTCAGCTGTTTGCTCAAACGTTCCCTTTTCTTTGAGACTCTAGTTGACCTTATCCCACTCTACATTGCATACCTGACTCCTCTAACTCTAATTCCCTTCTCAGCACTTATCATCTGACTCATTGTATATTTTCTGTTCATTGTTTTATTTTATCATCTGTCTCTTCACAACGGAACACAAGCTCCCCAAGGTCAGGGCCTTTGTTTCATTCACCAACATACGCATGTCGCTTAACAAATGAGTTCAATGAATGAATATGTTATAAGATGAAAACAAGAAAACTGATGGCTCTAATCGGTCCTATTCATAAATCTAAGGGGAAAAAAATCGCACAGCTACCAATATAGACTGTAAACAGGCATCTGATTTAGCAGCATGCATATGTGGTACACACACTGAGTAAATAAAAACAGAAAATTCCTAACATGATGAGTGACAACTGACAGACATCGAACCTTGCCAACAGAATTCTTGTTAAAATCAAGGGTGATCGAAGAGCACCTGGTATGGCCACTATTCCTAATGTGACTCTAGAATGTCCAATGAATAAAACAAGCACAACGTGTTAAAATTTAGAATAGGCATTTTAATGAATTGGGAAAAGAGATATTAATGAAATGCCGAAAGAATCATGGCATGACTACAAGGGAAGGATAGGTTTGATATTTCAGACAAGGTACTCAGGTGCTGGGTTAAGCCCAAGTGACTTTCCTCTATTAGTCATTTTAACACAACACCAGAGGTAATGTGGGTATGGTCCCTTGAACTGGGACACAGATAAACTCAATGACTTGCCCAAGGTCACCCATCTGGTAAGTAGCTGTGTTGGAATGAGAGCCCAGGCAGCATGTCATCCTGCTCGTAACCACGGTGCAGCATTGCCCCAGTGAAAAAGTGATGAAGATGCCATAACTCTGGGAAGCGGAACAAAAGCATTCTTGCTTTAGATGTTATTGTTGTCTACCTAGAAAACCCAAGGGAAGTAAGACAGGAAAAACTACCAGAAGTAATGAGTTCAATATCGCCAGTCGTAAGAAGCAGATACACAGATCAATAGCTTTCCTATGCTCCAGCAATAACTACTTTTAAAATGTCATGGAAAATAGATCCCATTCCCCAAAGCAATAATGAATACAGAGACCCGAAAATAAACTTAACAGCAAATGGAAAAGATCTATATAAAGAAAGTGATGAAACTTTACAGAAGACCCAACAAGAAAGTTAGAATAGAGACAGGTTCTACACTCATGAATGTAGAGACAGTATTAAAAAGATGTCAGATCTGCCCCAAATTACAGTTTCTGAAATTAGTGAAAATAAAGATGATTGTGATAAAAAGTGAGGATTGTACATTATCACACTTTTGTATCATCTCAATGCTATCAGAGTCCTATTCAAAGACAATGGGGTGTCAATTTCAGAATAGACCATGCAGCAATCCATGTAACAAAATTTAAAATCTCAGAAGAAGGTTAGAGCTGCACTGTCCAGTACAGAGAACACTGCCCACCTGAGGTGTCAGTCACATGTTGAAATAGTAGTATGTGGGACATACGGCATTAAATAAAATGTAACATTAAGATTAATTCTACATGTTTTTATTTTTTTTAATGCAAAAAGAAAATTAAAAACCATATATTATTTGTGGTTTGCATTATATTTTTATCACACAGAAATAATCTAAAGCAGATGTGCACAAACTGTGGCCCATTATTTATTTTGGCTTTGATTTTTTTAATGCTATATGAAAGTTTTACAAGGAAGTTTTAATATTTATATACATACCTTAACTATATTATATACTTCATATGTGGCACATGACACTTTCTCTTCACTGGAAACAAAACAAGGGCAAAAAAGGGGCAAGCCACAGGTTGTACATGTCTAGACTCTCAAGCATATACAAAATGTATCATGTTATTTTCTAAAGACAAAATTTAGCATAGGCATTTTAATGAATTGGGAAAAGATGTATTAATGAAATGCCAAAAGAATCATGGCATGACTACAAGGGAAGGATAGGTTTGATATTTCAGACAAGATACTCAAGTTCCAGATAAACTAAAACATGAAAAAATAGAAATACTAGAAGAAAATATAGTTGAGTATTTACAGAAATTCTTGTGACAAGAAGAGCTCACTAAGCATAATATTGAAGGTGAAAAATAGTCTTGATAAATTTTTATCAAATATTAAGATTTCTCTATATATGAAATGAAAACAAATATTACAATTTCTCAGTATATCAACAGTGAAAACAAAATTCAATGTCACGTGGAGCATGGGGAAATATCTGCAACAATGTGATGAAAGGCTGATAGCCTCCCTTTGTAAAGAACTCTTAGAAATCAGTAAGAAAAGGAACACTTCAATAGAAAAAGTGCCAACAACACGAAGTGCCAATTTACAAAGAGAATCAAAAACAAGAAGGACTCTTAGTGAAAAAGAAATTGAATTTCAATAGTAATCAAAGAAATGCAAATTAAAATAGCAATTGCCAAAGATCAGAAAAGAATAATACACAATGTTGGCATGGAGTGCTTTCATATACTGCTATGAAACTCTAAATTGGTATGATCTTTCTGGGAGATGATTTGGCAATACATATAAAAGGTTCAGAAATGTACATATGCTATTTCTAGGAACTTATCAGAGACATTCCAACAAAAAATTCAAGTATGAGTTTATGGTGTTGTTGTTTATAATCAGTAACGATTGGCAATGACTTCCATGATCTATAATGGAGGTTCTCTTGAGTAATTGACAGCACACGCATACAGATTAATATTTTTGAACAGAGATTGGACAAAGATGGTAACAGTAAGTACAAATCTACCTCCTATTCAATTCCAACTTCTTTAAAATAACAATGATTTTTTTAAGGGAAAAAAAACCTCTAACAATTCCGGAAAACAATTCAGAAGACCATCGATGATCAAAATATTTCCAGAATTATTAGAACTTAGAAAGGAAGAAAATAGATTGTAGGAAAAATAAGACTGAAGAAAATTATAGCTCATGACATATCAGAGAGGTCTCTGGCCCAGGTAGGAGCCATTCATAGGGTTACAAGGGCCAGAGTCAAGAAGCATTAGGTAGTTATTAAGGGTCACAGTGGCAAACATTTGCCGATCTGGAAAAATGTTACTTCCTGGGTTGCTAAATTACAAGTCACGTATTTGTTTATATATATTCATACACATTTTGAAAAAAATATGGGACATAAGCCCAGATATTAACAATGATTGTTCAGTGAGTAGGTGAATGGTTTGAATGTAGTTTGTCTCCCAAAGTTTATTGTGTCCTTCAAAGGGTTCCAGTTGATCCCCTGTGTGGCCAAGTTTGGAGATTGCATGCGACCTTTAAGAAGTGTGGCCTACTGAGAAGTACTTAGGACACTGAAGGCACTGCCGTAAGAAGGAACTGACATAGCTCTCAAAGGACACTGAAGAGTTCTCAAGATAAGGTGACTTGCCATGTTACCTCTCCCTGTTTCCTATATCCCCACGATTATGATGCTATCCACAATGAGGTCTTCTCCAGTACTAAGCCCACGCTGGCACCAGGGCTTTCAACCTCTTCTTTATAAAGCACCAAGCCTCAAGTATTTTGCAATAGCAATTGAAAAATGGATAAATAATATATTAGGTTATGGTCAATTTTTAATTTTTCCTTTTGCCTTTTTATGTCTTCCAAGTTTTCTGCCTTGAATACATATTATTATTGCCATTAGAAAATAATATTTTAAAATAAAGAAGTGAAAAGGAAACAACACAGGGAAATCAACATTTTTATGTAAGAAAGTAACTACTTTTCTCTTATATAAGAAAGTAATCTTACAATTTTTCTTTTGAATGACTGCAGTAACTTCCTGGCTGGCTTCCCAGCCTCTGGTCTGCTTATTCCAATCGGCCCTCAAGACTGCTACCATCTTATCCCTCTATTTAAAAATCTCTGTGGCTTCTTACTGCTGGCAGGCAAAGTCCCAACTTAGAGGCAGGAGGAGCCATCACCATCCCTGTCTCCTTCCAGCCCATCCTCCCACTTCTCACGCCGAGCACTGAGCTATGGAGACCCACAGACTGCTGTTTCCTGAAGGTTCCACGCCCTTTCCCACTCATGTTCTTTGCTCACATGGCTCTGGTGCTCTGCAGGCCTGGCAGATGGGCCTTTGAGGAGAACCTGCAGCCAGAAATTCCCAGAATAGCTGTGGAAAACCTACACAAGGCAGGATGCACTCTGCTATCAGCCGAGGGGCCTGAGCATAATAAGGCATCCTGAGGGAGCTTCAGGAGCAGGTGCAGAGGGTTCTGGCTCTGCAACCTGGAATCTAGGAAAGTAACAAACATGGCACCCAGAATCCCACTGCAAAGATCCCATGGGGCTGTGAGGAGGTCCCCTGAGCAATTGGTTGGCCAGTCTATATCCCCGCTCCTTGCTTCTGGGGGAAAATATTGTCCCCAGACCCCTGGCTTCTCTCCACAAAGGCAGGTGCGCACCTTGGGTCATATATACACTTGCCACCTCTTAGCCATCAGATTCTGGCAAAATCACACACCATCACTGAGTGAGTCCTCTAAAACAGAGACAAGCAGTGCTGGGTGACTTGATGGGATCACCGGCACATAGCAGGCACTCATAAATGGCAGTGGATGATGTGACAATGACCAGGTTCTTACTTTAAAGGTCCGGATGCTACAGCTGCTTCATAGGGCTGGAGTGGTGTCCAGGGAACCTGGCACAGATCACCATGGATGGCCCGTTTCACCAGAAAAGTGTCTCAGAGAAGCCATGCTCCCTGCCTTACTCTTGTCTTCTAGGATCCATGCAGCTTGGAAACAGGACACAGTCACCTTTAATGCTCAGCTGACAGCATGTCTCTCCCCAGCCTCTCCAAGCAGAGACCAAGCAGTGCTTTTCTTTTCTGAGCTGGAGTGTGCGTGTGTGTGTGTGTGTGTGTGTGTGTGTGTGTGTGTGTGTGTAAGGAGGAAGGAGACTTTGCACAAGGCCCCAGAGGCTTCCCGTCACACCGCAATGGGCAGCCACATCCTCCCAGTTCTGAAGTGCAGTGAGGAGGATCGCGATGCACTATGTCCCAGGGGCAGAGCTCTGAGGCTAACCAAGACATCTAGTCGGGAGCTGTCCTTCTACAGCAGGCTAAGTCACGCAGCCACCCTTAGACAAGAACCCTGGATACACACACAACACTGTCACTGAGATGGGAAGTTGGGAACAGATGCTGGGGCCCCTGACAGCAGCCTCTGTAGAGATGGGTAAAACAGAGAACCTACCCGGAGGCTGCACTGCTCCTGGGCCACCCACAGATGAAAGGAGCACTGCGTGAACCCCAGGTCTGCCTCTGTAAGGCCAGGCGGGAGGCTAGAGGAGGGTCTACATAGCCAATTATTTATTTATTGAGACAGTCTCACTCTATAGTCCAGACTAGCCCTGGACTCTCTATGTTGCCTAGGTTGGCCTCAAATTCACAGTAATCCTTATGCCTCAGCCTCCCAAGTTCTGAGATTACAGAGGAGTACTACCACACCCAACTAATTTTTATGTGGTGCTGGGGAACTGAACCCAAAGCCTTGCACATGCTAGGCAAGTGCTCTAACCCTACAGAGCCGATTCTTGATCTTGGTCAAAAAGTACCTCCCATTGGATGTGTGCTAGATCCCAGTTTCAAGGGAAAACCTATTGGCAGCCTCTCTCCCCACCCCTCACCCATCCTCATCAGTTAAATCAGCAGGTAGCCAAGAGGCCCTTGCTATCTCTGTGGTCCCCAAACTTCTTGCAGTGGCATCCTTGAAGGCCACTTCACAATATCTGCGTATGGCCTGTGTGTAACCAACTTTGTACTTTCCTTTAAGCAGGCTCCCTTTTTAACAAGAGCTCCACCCTCAGCAACAGCATCCATGAGGTGCTGAAGATGAGCTGGTGAGATTTTTATTTTTTTCTAGTAATAAAACATAAATATAGAGCGATTAAAATTGCACTAAACATGTCACATACTCATAACACACTCTAGGATAGTATGGCCTTACTTTGCCAAATATGCCAAGGAGGCTGCTGTAAACAGCCGTCTTGCATGCAGATGGGACAGACACAGAGCTGTTCCTGCCGGCCACTCCACAGATCTGGTCTCTCCCCGAGGTGGAGGTATGAGCAAAAAGAAGGGGAGGATGTAGGTTCAGGTCACAATCAAGTCACATAAAAGCATCAGCAACTTCTGCTAATAAAAGTTGGGGCAAAGGTGGGACACGGGTGCCAGTAGGACTAGAATCTGATCTGTCCCAAGTGTCCTCCTCCAGTCTCTTGTAATGGAAGACATGTAGATACCCTGACGGCCCAGGTGAGCCTATGCTGGGCAGAGGGAGGCCAGGAACAGAGATTCGTGGAAGACCAGCCATCCGGGTAAGCTTGGCCCTTCTCTGAGATAAAGTAGGCTCAGGGCTGTGTGGTCTTGCCTCCAATAGAAAGGGTCTCGACATTCAGGATACCACAGCCAGACTGCTGGACCCAGTCCTGTGTCTGAACCAGTTGTTTGAGATGGAGCCCAGGTGAAGCTGGTGATACTGCAGGGCCAGCGGCCACGCTTTGAGAACTACTGCTCCAGAAGACAGGATCAGGTGATTCTGAAGATAAAGGGTTCTGACAGGTTGCCTACTCAGAAGAAACCTCCAGGAATAAGCACTCAAACACGAACTGTAACGTGTATATTCCCAATCCAATCCCAGCTTCACCCAGAAGCAACCAAGTGGCAAGTCCCTGGTCAGTGCTGGTTCCAGTGGCTGGCCAAGAGCTGTCCACTGAGAGCTCTAGGAGAACCCCTACCAGCAAAGAGTGTCACATCCAAAAAGAGACATCATGTCAAGAAATGACAGCAGCCCTAGGCTGAGTTCTGTGGGAGTCTGACTCTCTGACTGCTGGCTCCTCCCTTCTTGCCAGTGGCCATGGTGACCTGGGCAGGAAGAGACTTCTCACATTTCCTACCCTCAATCTCGCCGTCCCAAGTGCAGGTGGACTCAGGACGACGGAGAAGAAACGACTGCATGTGCCCCTAAGAATCTGACCTAATGGGTAGAGAAATCTTTTACTGAACCCTGCAGAATAATTCTTATTGAACATATGTGGATCTGGCAGCCTGCAGAGAGAGGGCATCCAGATCAGTGCTGATGAGAAAGTAGGTGGTATTTTACACACCATGCTACTAAGATGCAGACCTCTGGTAGTGAGCACAGAGGCCGGGGCACACCAGATCCTGCTGGGGAGGCAGGGACAGCCAGGAGGGGAGTCTGCTCCTGCAGAGAGAGGAGCCAACATAAAGAGGTGGCTGGTTAAAAGAGGCAGAAGGACAAGTGACAGGAGGTAAGACAGAGAGGAGGCTTTATGGCGACCATGAAGGGTTTCCTGAGCCACACTAAGGGGCTGGTTCCTGTTCAGAGCAGCAGGAAAGGGCTGCTGATTCTAACAAGAGTGGCTTCCATGCAGCCTGGAGCCTCCCTGTCCTCCACTGCAGCACTTCTCCCAGGCTGCCACTCTGAAAGAGAAAGCAGCAAGTTAGAGGAATTCACCCACGACCCCTATGGTAGGACAGATGGCAACGTGGCAAGTGTGGAAGGTCCGACAGGCCAGGCGGGCTCCTGGAGAGCCAGAAAGGGCAGGTGCTTTGAAGAAGAAGCTCTGCAGATGGCGACCTTTCGGTCTCAACAGATCAAGAGCCTTATGGGTCCTGCTACTCGAAGGAGATTTCTGGTAAGGAAAGGTCAGCCCCAGAAGCCCTGAGATCACTGAGGACCAACAATAGGAAGGAGAGGAAAGATGAGGAATGTGCCTGCATCGTGCACCCAGAGGCTCCTGAGTGGGGCCAGCCATGGGCAGAGGAACCAGATTTTAGGTGATAATAATAATAATAATAAAATTACTGCCCCTTGCTTGGTGCTTTTGATGAATTAGACCTTTTTTGGGGGGAGGAGGGGGCAAGGGGATCCTAGCACTTTTGATTCTCACAATGACCCTGAGGGATAGGTATTTTCATTATCTCCATATTCCAAAGAAGAATAAGATGGAAAGTAAGAGTATGAACATCTACATGTCATCAGAGATATGACAATGAGAGATCACTGTATACTTAATTAGAATGGCCTACTTTGGAACACAGGTAACACTAAATACTGGCAAGGCTGTGGAGCAACAGGAGCTCCCAGTGATTGCCGGTGGGAATGCAAAATGGTTCAGCCACTTTGGAAGACAATTTGGCAGCTTCTCACAAAACTAAACATATTCTTACCACATGATCCAGCAGTCAAACCCTTTGGTATTGCATTTACTCAAAGGGAGCTAAAAACTTAATGTCTAAACAAAAACCTACATATAAAAGTTTATGGAACTCACAATTGCCAAAACTTGAAAGCAACCGAGATGTCCTTCAGTAACTAGATAAAAAAAATTGTGGTATGTCCCAACAATGGAATATTAAAAAAAAAAGAGCTGTCCAGCCAAGAAAAAATGTGGAGGGGTTAAGTGCATGTTTACTAGGTAAAAGAAGCTAGTGTGAAGAGCTGCATTTTCTTCATGATTTCATCAACAAGGCATGGAAAAGGCACAACAATGAATAGAAAAATGACAGGATTTCTAGGAGTGAAAAAATTCGGTATGATATTGTCATTGTAGATACAAGTCCTTACCCATTTGTCCAAAGGCACAGAACAGACACCACCAAGGGGCAACCCTAATATAATCTATGGTCTGATGCATCAGTGTTGGTTTGTCAGTTTGCAGCACACGTGTTGCTCTGTAGTGGGCTCTGGATAATGGTAGAGGCGGTGCATGTGTGGGGGCAGGGAGTATCTAGAAATTCTCTCTTCCTCTCAATTTTTCTCTGAACCTAAAACTATAAACAAGACAAGAGGTCTTTTTAAAAACCAGAACAAAACTGAGACATGAAGAATTCACGTAATTCTCACGGCCGTATCTCTAGGAATGGCAGGGTTAGGGTCAATAGTAAGCTCGTCCTTGGGTCAAGATGCCTTTGAGGGGTCTGACAGGGTCAGTTGGTCCAACTCTCTTATTTTACAGAAGGAAAAGCTAAGACTCAGAGAAATCGAGTGATTTGTTGAAGTTTTGCAAGTTAGTTGTGTCACACAATTAAGAACCAAGGGAATTACTTGGTGAGGATGGTTCAGTAGTCATTAAGATCTGGAACCAGGACAAATCCTTGTTTGCTGCTGGTCCTCCATGCCTTCGCCTCCACCCACAGCCCTGGGCCTGCAGTGCCCTGTGGACATCACGTGACACTCTGATCTCCATTGCCTTGGCCCTGAATCTCCACGCCCCTCTAGCAGTGGCACACAGCCAGGACCCTCCACCCCTACATCCCTTCCAGAGTTCCTTTTCCTCCCGGACCACAGGCTACCTGCCTCTCTGTCCAGCTTCGTGTCAGACCCCATGGATCACTTTCTCAACAGCACCTTGACTCTTCATCAGAATTATAACCTTCGGAGCTCCCCCCGTTGGAGCCCCAGCGCTAGAGCAAGGCCTCTTCCCACCCTATCCCCGCCTGCCTGTAGATAGCCAGGCCACCTAGAGGAAAAGGGCTGCTCTGAGTTCAGGGGTACCTACCGCAAGAGGGCATCATTCCTTACCCTGATCTCTTGATTGAGCCAACTACCCAGGACAGTAATTCTCAACACAGGCCCTGGAGATTGGAAAAGCTCTAATTCTGGAGCCATCCAACGTAAGTGTTCTGGGGTGCTGCCATCAGAATTTTTAAACTTCCCCATGTGAATCTAAAAGACATTCTCTCCATATAGGTGAGCACTATTCAGTAGTATAGAGAAATACTCCGGACGCATGTCATACCTCGGGTAAACCTTAAAACCTTGTGCTAAGTGAAAGAAACTAGACACCAGACATGACATGTTATATCATTCCATTTATACTAGACTTCTAGAGAAGGCAAAATTATAGAGAAAAAACATGATCTGGATGGAAGTTGGGGTGGATAACAACCAGGCATGAGGGAGCTCCCAAAGGGATGCCAATGTTCTGAAACAGAATTGTGGTGATAGATGCACAACTGTGTGAATTTCTTTAAAGTAACTGAATTGTGTACTAATAGTGCATGACCTGTATGCTATGTAAATTATATTTTAATAAAAGTTGTTAAAGTGAAAAAGGAAAAATCCAATTTAGGGAATATAAATTTTATTTTGTATTTTAAAAAACGTAACAAAATCAAATTTCTCTCGGTGATTCCAACGAGCAGCCCAAGTTGAGAATTCAGTACAGTCCAAGTTGAGAACCCAGTACAATACCCAGTTGCCTATTAATCCTGAGGCCATGTTGACAAGTGCTTGGCCCTCCACAGCACAGGGTCCCTCACACTGTGGCAAACAGGAGGCCACATTAATATTTTTTGAGTGAATGGACATGCATTCCCAGAGTCAGTACCATGAATTTCTGGAGTAGCAAATGTCCGTTTAATGAGCACCTACTAGGCCGAGGTCTTTTATTTATGTTTTCTCATCTAATGCTCTCATCTCCCAGTATCTAGGAGGTTTTGGGGGGGGGGCACATTCCCATCTCACACAAGGGAAAACCAGAACTCTGTGTGGTGAGCAGCCATCGCCCAGTAAAGCTGGGCTCAAAGATCAGCATGCCCACTATCAAGTCCTTCGTTCTTCTATTTCTTTTAAATCTTTGAGCAGAGAGGTCATGCTGAGGCAGGTTCAAGCACATAGTCAGTTTGTTGTTCTAGCTACAATTCTAGGTCTGGTACATCTAAGATTTAGCATGATAGGAACTACCTGAGGTCACATTGCCATTTCTTAGCAAAGATAGGCTTAACTCAGCCGAGCCAAGTCCCAAGCAGCCTGTGGTCTTGAATCTCAGGGATTGAGAGCTGACAGCAGCCACTGGTCCCAACGCTGGGGTGGCCCTCGGCCCCCTACCGCTTTCCCCATCCTGCGGCCACCACAATCCAACTTCAGGATTGTTTTCACTTGACATTCCTTCTAGTGCACCCGCCCGGAACAGAAGTGCTTGACACTGTTGATCGACCGGTTTCATAAAAGGAATCCAGTTTCCTCTGCTCTCCCAGAAAGCTGTTAGCCACTGGCACACTTCCAGTGGCTGCACTCCAGACACTGAGAGCGGAATGCCAAAGCCCCTGGGCACAGAGAGCAGTCAGCTGGGCTGAGGGATTTAGCTCAGGAGGGGTACCTGCCAGCAGTACCACCAAGTAATATCCTGTCCTCAGGAAAAGAGGCTTCCCATGGAGATGCCCTGAGACTCCTGCAGAGAACTCTGAACAGCCATGTAGGAACAGAGATGAGATGCTCAAATGTCAGGGCCTAATCCCAGAGGGCCAGGCATACAGGCCTGGCTGGGCTCTCTACTTACATGTGCCATGGGAAGAAGCCACCCACGCTCTGCAAGCCTTAGTTTCCTGATCTGCAAAATGGGAACCATCACTCTTCCCTACAGGGTGCTTGGCTTATTGAGAGCGTTTGAGAGCCAATCAACCAACACTGAGTCCAACATTCAACTAATGTCAGGGTTGATCGTTTATCTTCTTTACATCGAGCCTAGCAGGAGCTTCAAAACTCTGAGGCCACACACAGGTAGCTCCCTGTGATTCCAGGAAGCTCCCAGTGGACAGAGAAAAGCGAAGTCTGCACTGGGGATCAGGACCCTGAATCAGTCTGAATTCAGTCTTAACTTTTCTGTGAACAACCTTTTGTAACTTCAGAGGTGTTTTGCAACTCAGAACTGTGTCTCTTTCTCTCTCTGGGCCTCAATTCCCTCTTCTACATAATGAGGAGATTTGGGGGAGGTACCAACAAGGCTCTGACAGCCAAAGATGCTGTCAAAAAGAATCAAGCCCTTTCCTGCCTTCCCCCAAATCACTGCAGGACCCAGTGTTAATGGGACCAGGGGATTGGCCTTCCCCACCCTCCATCGTCAACCTGTCTCACACTTATTTTTAACATTTTTTACTGCAATATAGAGGGCAGTCCACCATTGAAACCCCTTTCAGTGTTTGGCAATGCATTGTTGTCACTGGACGTCAAGTGCCTCTGGGCCTCTTTCTGTGGGCTGAGAAGCAAGAGAGGCAGAAGCTGAGGAAAGCTTGCCTTGTTTGGATCATGACCGACAGCTGGGGCCACACGCTGCCCATCTCCAAGAATCTCCAACAACATCTCTGTGTATGCATGAGTTTCACAGCTTAAAAGCTCTTTCAAATCTATACTCATTGGATTTGGACGAAAACTCTGCAGGGAAGCATTGCAAAGGACTATAGTCCCTACTTCACTTCCAGGGGAGGAATCACAGCTCAGAGAAATCGAGTAGATTCTCCAGGGCTGCACAGCCAAGGCATTGAGTGGCTTCTCCTACTCACAGGTGACAGAGGGTACAAGAGGCCAGAAAAATAAGTATAGGCTGGGACCAAAACCAGTGTTGGTGATTCCCAGCATGCCTTGCCCCACCCATCAGCGCCTGACCTGGCCCTTCTGCCTTTGACTCACGCCTGGAAATTTCTCACCTGCCCAACACTTTGAGGCTCCAAAGTATCCAAGCACACCAGAGATGTCTTGAGGTTTGGTGGGGAAGAGGGGGGTTCTAAAGATCAAGAGCACACATGGAAAGAGAAACGGAAGTAGGAGATATGAAACAAATACGAAAAAGGACACAAGACCTCTCTGCGCTCATGTAAGAGGGGATAACTTTAAAATTTCACTCTACCCATGTTGGCAACAACGCGTTGTTAAAGGGCGTTTTCAAGGGCTTTTGGCAGAGCTCCAGGGTGAAACAGCCTCCCGGAAGGTCAGTTCCTCTCCAATTTTTAAATGGTCTAGCACCATCACTTCAGTAATCTATTGCCACGACGCACCCTTGTCCCAAAGGTGACAGCTGTGACCTCCGAGAGTGCAAACATCAGAGTCCTGGTTCACTAATTCCCACACACCCATGTGACTGATCACCATGCCCATTAAGACGTGAGGCCAATCGAGGTTTTTAAGTTTGCTTGTTAAGCAAATAAAAAAGAAAAATATGTATAGTATGAAATCAAACATACTTGAGAAAGTTCTAGACAGATATCAAGTGGAAAACAGGAGAACGTGGGGTAGGGATAGAGCAACAAATTTTATCATATATGACTTGGCTTTCGTTTTCTGGTAAAACAAAACAAAACAATGTATTCACGTATGTTTGTAAACCGTTCATCTAACAAACTAACAAAACAGCAAGAAGCGACTCAACCCAAGATAACCTGGGAGTCTGAGTTTTCTGTCAGCTGCTTCCCCAGACTCCTCTGGCAGGAGACATGGTTCAGACGGTAGTTACGTCATCTCAGCATCACGCCTAAGCCACCGGGCATTGCATTGTGGAAGTGAAACCCTACAAGGAGCCCAAAGGAAGAGAAGAGGGCCGGCTCGCTGCGTCTCAGGATGGAGGGTCTCCGCCCCCCACGCATGCCCCCCTCAGCCAGCGGCGCCCAGCCACCGTGGCACGCCTGCGCCCTGCGCCTACCTCGGAGAAGCGCTGCACGTCCTGCGTGAGCGTGCCCACGCGCCGCCAGCGGTAGTGCTTCAGGAGCTTCAGGATGGCCGGGTTCACCGCGTTGTCCGAGGGCACCGTCCGGAAGAAGTACGGATATTTTTTCTTATCAGCTAGAACAGGCGTGGTTGCAGCGAAAGAAAGCTGCGGGGAGAACACAGGAGACACCACTTTTTACTGGGGGCCTCACAGCCCTGACCTCTGCGTCTCTAGAGCCCCGGAGTTCTGGCCTGGGACTCCAGCTCCTGGGAAAAGATGTATTTAAAACCCTTTTCAGTAGGAGTCATACATCATAATCAAGAGAAGGTTAAGCAGTACAAAATAAGAAGAAGGAAGGGGGAAATTAACCAGTGATTGCCCCTCTCCTGAAGAACCACCACCGATGCTGTGGTCTGTTTCCGTCCTCGTGCTTTTTCCGTGCAATGAGTTGCTCTTTCATAAAAGTTTCCAAAGATCATTCTCCATACACAATGAAGTGTCCTCCCCTACACACTTATCCTCTAAGCATTTTACCGTGCTGTCAAAGACTCCCGGTAAGCATTTGAAGAGCTGCATATTACTCCAGCATATGAACATACCCCAGTGTATTTACTGAGACATCTCTAATTTGGAAGCATTTACATTGTTTCTAATTTGTCATATTTATTGTCATTATTCTGCAAGCATCTTCCTGCACAGTACAATTTTTTCTATATTTCAAGATACTCCCATAAAATAGTGTCTGTGGTATAAAATTTCACTGGTAAAGACAGGATGTGAGGCCTTACAGACTCTGCATTTATTTCTGAAAAGGATTTTTATCAGTATGTATACCTACCTGCTCATGGGGTAGAAGGGCCTGTTTTGTCACGTTCTTTTCAACAGGGAATAAGACTTTTTTCCCTAATTGTATGATGAATTATCAATAAAAAACCATATCACATTCATGGTTACACATAATAACAAGCCTTTTTTCATGTAATCATTAACAAGGAGTATGCCCTATTTTAGGAATAGCTTTTTCATTTCCTTTACTTTTTGAGTGGTATCCTATTGCTTTTCTGATAGAATTTTAATGAAGATCTTTTCTACATAAGGCATTCAAACTCAGGCTATGGCAGTTGTCGTGGAGATCTCAGTCTGTTTGAATTTTGCAGTTTGTGTGCGCAACTTTTAATTTACACTCCGTAGTCCAATCTGTCCATCTCTCCCTTTACGATTTCTTCTTTTTCTTTTAAGTGCCAGTAAGTTGTTAAATTGGATTTTAATTATCTGTCCTAGTAGGTTCAGCTTAAATGTCACCACTTCCCTGACATTTCCTCTGATCTCCTCTCTTCTTTCTCTCAGCCTTACCCACGGAAGGTAGTTACCGAGCTTTTTTGATCTTAGCAGTGTGATGGTGAAAATGGCATCTCTGTGTAGTTCTCACTTGGGTTTATCTTGTGTGACTGAGGTGGAGTCTCTCTTCAGAGGTCTAAGAGTGATTTGTGTTCTCTTTCTGGAAACTTTGTCCGGTTTTCCTTATCTGTTTATAGAAGATTGATCTTTTCTATTAAGAAAATTAGCCCTAAGTCGCTGCTTTTCTGTCCTTTTTGCACTTTGTCTTTTGAAGTTATTTATAAGGTCTTTTGGCATGAAGAAGTGTTTTTTTTTTAATTTGTCAATTTTTTTCTTTATGTCTTCGGGTTTTGTGTCTATATTTAAAAAGACATTTCTTTTCTGAGGTGATGAAAAAAATGCCTCCATGGTTTCTTGTAATCAGTTCTTGTCACCTCTCTTCCCTCCATTCTCTGGTTTCTTTTAAGTCTTTGACACAGGAGGGGACAGCTGAGGCAAACATAATCCTTGGTGCCGCCAGCTCCCTCTGGAACCTTTGCTTGTCTCAGCAGCAGCTCTAGGTTGGATACATCCCAGTCTAGTTGAGCATCCAGGAAAACTACACCTGGCACCCTCTGGCCCCAGATGAAGCTATTTCCTGCTCATTATTCTACCTCAGAAGCATTTAACCCCTGAGACTTCAGGAGGCTGTTTGGTAGAGATTTGTGCTTTTCCCTACTCTGGTTAGAGGGCAGAAAATCACTCCCTAGGGTTTCTGGATCTCTTGTATCCACAGAGATGCAGCCACAGAAGACCCCGCAGATCTGATCTGTCAGCGCTGACCATGCAACACACAGCCCACCAGCCATTACTGGGAGGTAGAGGGCATGCTGGGAAGCTAATTTCTAGATCCCCCACAGAGACAGAAACACCCAGGAAGAATCAGAGGCAGAATGTCTGTTAAGAGATTCTGGGTAGCAAAAGGATCAAAGGGAAGATTCTATAGTGGATAAAATTCCAGCTAGACGCATGGAGAATCCTTCATTTCAGAGTTACCCAGCAATGGAAAGCTTGCCATAAGAGGTAATGAGATTCTTGCTTATGCTAAGAGCTGTGCAGAGGCCAGACCATAGCCCAGTGGGAACAGAGGGGCTCCTAGGTATCTGTGAACTCCCCAAAAAACTGTAGGAAAAGTTTGTAGCTGGAGGCACACATATACATATATCTTCTTCTGAAAAGAGAATCCATACCTCTTACAATATTCACACAGAAGATCGATACTACCACACAAAGTTGAAACACCTGCTTGCAAGTGAGATTTAGGCTCCATACAGAATGCAAAAACCAGCAGCTCTTGGCAGTCCCCTCAAACCTAGCATGTGCATTTCTTCTCTCAAGATTAAAACGCACTGTGAGCCTCCGCCAATCACCCGTATGAGAGGGAGCAATCAGAAAAACCTGGGAACAGCTATTTCCGGGCCTGGGACGTTATGTATGCCAATGCATCCCCAAAAATGCTTATCTAATACAATTTGGAAAATATTGGCTTTCTGATGTGATTTCTGAATCACACTCTGGTTGATACTTTACTGTTATTGTCCCATTAGTTCCAGGTCCACAATTAATAGTCGCTCGAACAACCTCATATGTTTGCCCTGTAGGTAATTACAGTGGTTACTGTTCAGTGAATAAATGGTCCATTGTGTTTACAATGGGCTTGGAGTACAATATATGCCCCAGGTCTAAATCATGTTGGGTGCAAAATATTAACTGGTGCCGACATTTTCTGCACCATTTGAGATAATGCACACTTTGATTAGATTGCTGTGCATCATTGTTTCACGGCTTTCGTCTCCTAAAACTTTCTTTCATGGGAGGACTGCAGGTGCCTCGTAGTACTGCTCAACTTCAGAACTGGGGGAAGTCTGAGAAGACGTCCAGCTTTGAGGTTCTATATCATGACTGCACACTGGAGTCACTTTGGGAGATTATTTTAAAATCTGATAATTTGGTTCCACTTCAAACCAACTAAATCAGAACCTCTGGGCACAGAGCTGAAGTAACTGTTATTTTAAAACCTTCCAGGTGAGTGTGATGCCCAGGGAGGGTCAAGAACTACTGATGCACAACATGCCTGGCTTTGAATAAGCCGAATGCAGCTCAGGAACAGGGTAATACAGAGATACCCACCATAGCCAATAAGAGGCGGGAGCAGGGCTCCAACTGCGTTTGAAAGGACTCTTACCCTGAAGCCTTTCTCTACCTGAGGCTGCACACATGTCCCAGTGGGCTCCGCAGACCTTCCTCGCCTAGTGTCCAGCAATACCAGGACTGCTAGGATTAGTGCCCTAACTTGGAGACCCACGCTTCTGGGCTCCCTGCCTTATTTCACACGACCAAATTAGTTTCTGAACAGACTGTGACTGAGGCTTCCTGTTAATCTCTAATCAAGGATTCATTTCAGAGAGTATTTTAAATTTTATTTTCTACTCTTTTTATGTCTGGTTTTTATTGCATTGCTTTGAGAATTTGGCCTATACTGTTTCTGCTTTGGGAATTTTTTTGAGATTTTCTTAGTGGCCTTTTACAGAATCACAATTTTTAAATGTTCCATGGTAGTTGGAAAAAATATGCTATCTGTAGTTGTAAGCTATCGAACTCTTTGAGTTACTCAACTCAGATATAATTAAGCTAATTATTATATATTTCATTGTTTTACTTGGTCTATCAAAACTTGAAAAGCTCAAAAACATTTCCCTATTGTCTCTTGCCATTTCTCCACTTATTTCAAAAGTTATTGCTTTGTATGTTTTGATTTCATGCTTTAAGCATAAATGTTCATTATTTTTTTATTTTCCCACAATGTATGTCATTCTCTAGTGCAAACAGTGGATACTTTATATTCGCTGAGGACTGAAATATTTATCAAGGTAAAATAAGCCTCTCTGTAATTTCACATTTTTGTTATACACACTCTATCTTGCTTGTTATTAATATTAAAACCCTTTTTTATTTCTTCTTGTGTTTGCCTGTCACAGTTTTGATCCTTTCTCTACTTGTATTTCACTAAGATCATTTAAACATATATAAATCTTGAAAAGAGCATATGGATAGATTTAAAAATACTTATCCCTTATATGTGCACAAAATACTGAAATTCAATGTAAACACTTTGTATCACATGTATACTTATTAATAAAATGAGACAAACACTAAAAATATGAGATAATTAAAGTAAAAAAATTAAAATACATACCCTTTTTGCTTACTGGTCTTACATTTATTATCTCATTGGCGCATTTATGTTTCGGTTTTTGTTATCATTTTTCCCCTTAGTACTCAACTTTGTATTTACTCTTTGCTACTCTAAGTATGAATTTATCTTGTTCTGGGCCCAGTCTGATGCAGTATCTTTTAATATTTTGAAGAAGGTAAGTAACTGAAAATTTGCTGAGTATGCCTTCTGTTGCCTTGGTGGAATCTTAGCTGGGTATAACATTATTATTTTTCCCCTTTGAAATTGCAGAGTGCTACAGGGAGAACTCCTGAGGCTAGCTTGATTATTGTTCAGTTGTAGGTACCTGCTTTTCTCTGCTTGGATTCCTAAAATATTTTGTGCTCTTTATTCTTGGGATTAAGAGAAAAGTTACTAGGATATATCTGGATGTAGCACTCTTGATTTTTATCTGAAATATCAAGAATGCTTTAATCGATACACTCAAGCCTTCAAACTCATTGTTGTGGTTTGGGTCTCGAATGTCCCCAAAAGCCTCAGGTACTTATGGACAGTGTGTACTGCTGGGAGGGGGGAGCTGGCTGGAAAGGGCAGATGCCTAGGGCTTGACCCGCAGGGGACACACTGGTTCTGCCCTTCCTCCCGGTCTTGTCTCTATTCTGCTATGCTCTGAGGATCTCTGTCTCTGGAGGTCCAGCTCTAGCCCCAGATCCAGCTCAAGTCCTGCCATATGATTCCACCATTTCTCAGCTGCCTGCCCCATGAGACCTTCTGAAACTATGACCTAAAATAAATTTTTCCTCCCTATGTTGTGCATGTCAGGTATTCTGTTCTTTCAATGAAACAGTAACTAAGATACATATACATATATGAATATATATACACATACACACATATACATATATGAATATATATTATATATTTTACTTATGTATGTTTATTTTATTACATATTTTCTAGAATATTTTGATATATTTATTATACTGTATTCATTGTATGTGTTGCATTTATACAAATACATTTGTATTTTTATTACTATCCTCTGGTACACTTGATTATATGTTGTCTCTTCTTTCTCCAAACTCATATCTTTCATACTTTTTTCTTTCATTATTTCACTTCTTGGTCCTTGTCCTCTTAATTCTAGAAAAATGGCTGATTTTATTCTTTTGATTTTATCATAGGTTATGTACGTAATAACTTCCACTGTTTTCTGACAAAATGACTACATCATCCATAGTTCCAACTTGAGTGTATTCTCATTTTTTCACATTCTGGCTAATATTTAGAGTTATCTGACTTCCTAATTGTTATTGGTTTTTCAGAGATAAAGTAGTACTGCGTTATTATTTGACCTTGTAGCTCTTGGACTGTGGTACAGTTGAGCAGCTATGCATAGCATCTCAGTCATCCAGCTCTTTGTTATGAGTTGCCTGACTTACTGTGCAGCAGCCTCACCTTTAAGCTTTATGGACTCTAACATATTTTTATTAGGTTATTGACATTTTTCAGTTTCTTATTACTTTTTTAATGATCATATTTCTTTTCCCCAATCTTATCTCAGGCCATTTCATCATAGAGACCATTGTTTTGCATATGACTGAGGAGGGATACTAAAAATCTAAAGTTATCCTCTTTACCTTACAATAGATCATTTTCAGCAGTGGGTTCTTCCTCTACTTCTGTGTATTGTGCTCCTTTGGTTATTTTTGAAGTGCTTTCTCAAAGGTGTTTTCAATGCACTCATCTTCAAAAGCAAGGCAAGTCTTTTCAGAGTCATATTGTCAGAAGACACAACAGTGGACTGCTCTTGGCTTTGTTTTTTGTATATTTACATTATCATTGGGAATATTTCTTAGAAAACTGAAAGATAGGTATTGGAACAGTTTTTGGTATCTAGTGAGCTTTCACTCTGTATGTGTACATTAAGGAGATGACATATTTTTTTCCTAAGTGCCTGATTTTCTAATACTCTGGATCAACACGAATTGCTTCTAGAGTTCTTCTTTTCTACCCACAAAACATCACTTCCCAGAATGCAGTGTACTTCCAGTGTCCTCCTCTCTTCTTATCCAGTGTGTCTAGGAATTTATAACTGTCTGAATTTAGAAAGATATATGAGAATGAAGGGGACACAGTAACTTGGCTGCCTCAAAGGTCAGCAGCTGTGTGAGGTGGAGATGTAGTTGTCTAAATTCTGATTAGCATAAGTCCTGCGTCTCTAAGTCAGATTGTGAGGGAGAGAGGAAAGGTGTTGGTTAAATTTCAGGACAATTACCTTATGAGATAAGGTCTACAATGCCAATAGGCAAAGCTTAGGATCTTCTTACACAGATTCTTCTACTTTATAATTAGTGATGCTTCCAAACATCTAGAATGTCAGCAAGTCCTGGAATCCTTTGATTCTGCACACACATGTGCACATGCATGTGTGTTTGTTTGTGTGTGTTTTGTGTATCTATTTTCTGTGTCTTGACTGTTTCAAAGAAAAGCTGTAAGTGCTCCCTTGTATACTACTGCTAGTCAAAGCCCTTTCATTGTCTCTCTCTGTCTTTCTGTCTCCCCCCCCCTTCTTGCACACAATTTTTTTATTTAGTAAGCCTTATATTTTCAAACATGAAAAAAATAGTTTGTCTGCCCAGAAAAAAAAAGTATTAGAAAAATTGCAAGCAAATTTAGTCTAGCAGGTTAACCAGTTACATATAATGATCTAGAACTCTGTTTTTCATGGTTCTGCTGCTACTTAAAACCATAGCTTAGAGTGAAGATTTGAAAAATTCCTGGTAAGTACCTCCAGTAGCTTTCTCTCACGGGCAGTACCTGTTGCCAACGCCCCAGGGGTATTCCATTAGAAAGCCCATCCCCTCCTTTCCTGGCCAGCACTCAGTGAGACTTGGGGCCTTTAACTCTCCCTGACTGAATCTGCAGAGAGGTAGTCCCTGTACTGAGACAGGATTGTTCTCCTTGTCTGCAGAAGATGCTTAGGGATGCTTAGGGGAGCTTGGACATGGCTTGGCCCATAGAAGCTTCTGAAATCACAATTCCTTCTTTTACCCCCACCCAGGACATAGAAGTATTCTTTTGATAATGAAAATGTCCAGGAGCTACCCAACTATGGCCAGACCATAGCTGTCCTTGTACTGTCCAGGCTCACATGATCTGAGAAAATTATGCACCATGAGTGGTCACAATGAAGCCTGGATGTTGTTAGAGCAAAAGCAGCTTTGTCTTTACCCCTACCTGACCAAGATGATCCGTGCTAGAAGCCCATAAAAGAGTCCTGTGTATATAGACTATAACTGTAACTGCCTCCACCTTCTGTTTGGGCCTAGTTATTATCCCACCAATCCCATAAGGTAGATGCTACAATTATCCTCATCTTGTAGATCAGGAAATGGAGACCTAGAGGAAGAGTAGGGAACAGGAGCTGGAGGAGGGCTGCTAAGTGGGGACAGAGCTTTCTTTCAATGTGATAAAAATGTTCTCATACCAGACACAAGTGGTGCCGGCTGGAAAACAGTAGGAATGTGCTCAATGACACTAAATATTTTACTTTAAGGTAGTTAACTATGTTGAGTTTTATGCTAGGTATCTTTTATCAGAGAAAAAAAAAACTTGCCCAGAATAACAAAACTCATGAGTGGATGCATGAAAGTCACTGTCCCCAGCTTCGCAATCACAGCCCTCAGAAAGGACACAGGCCTCTCAACCCAAACCCCAGACACACCCCAGCAAGAGGAAGCAAAGGCAGAGGGCTGTTCACACCCACATATCCACAATGCCTTGGGTTTTATCCTCAGCTCCGCCTTCTCCCAGCAGTGCAACCTCAGACAGGCCACTTAACTTCCTCTCATTTGCAGGATTAAAATCATAAGCTCTGTCTTGCCTGCTTCGTTGGGGTGAAGTTTGGGTGTGAATGAACCGTACAGACTCCCAAGCTCTATGGTACTGAAACCCCACGGTAACCACCATTAGGACTATCACCAGGGAGCGGCAAAGGTAGATTTTGGCCTTAGGGGATCCCATGCAATCTTACAGGAGAGGAGGAAAAGACTTCGTTTATCATCTTGTTCTATTCTCAGGCAAATCCGTTCTCTAATATGTCTAAGAGCAAAACTTTTTGAGAATGACAGGCTTGATAAAGGGGTAGAGAAATGCACTACCAACTCCTCAGTGGGTCAGAGTGTGACCCATCCAAAGGAGACTGACTGTTCAGGGACACTTTCTGACTTAGTCATCAATACTGTCAGACAGATTATCTGAGTAGCTATCATCCACTTTTACAGCTGATGAAACTGCGACCCAGGAAGGTGACACAATTGTGTAAGGTCAGTAAGGGAGGTGTGGAATTGGTCTCTTGATGGCATATTCAGCTCCCCTTCTTCAGGCCAGTTCTGCGTCCTCAGCCCCAGTACAGGTGGGGCAGTCATCTAAGGCCTGCTTCTTCCTCTAAGATACGGTGGAACAGGGAGGAGATAATTTATTTGGAGGCTTCCAGGGTCTCTAAAATATAGAAAATCTCCATAGTTGATGTGATGTCCTGGAAGATTCAGAAGATACTCGTTTAACCAGTGGAATTGGATGGGGAAAGCCCTGACCTGCTACCACATGTTTTATGAGAGCTGAGGATCTGCCAGTTGACCAGTTGGTGAATGGCTTTACCAGCAAGCCTGTGAGTGAAGAAAGAGGCAGAATGCTTGGGCAACTTCAAGGCCACTGAGGAGCAGGGAGACCTGGATTTCACCTTGCCTTTATGAGGAGAAAACAAGGGTGAACTATTTTACCTTCTGAGGAATCCATTCTAAGCTCTGAAATGATAAGTTGAACCAAGGATTACAAAGATTCCCTGTAACCACAAAATGCTCCTGCTCTCTCCAACAACTGAAAAAAAAAATGATTAAGGAGTTTATATTGAGTGGGTGTTTTTTTTAAACCTGATTTATTCAGACAGCTGCCGTGTGCTTCGCCTGTTTTTATAGATATAAACCTAGATGAAAAGTGAATACATCTCCCAACTTCTAAGGATTAAGTTCTAAGGATTGACAAATTCTTGCCTAAATGCAATTCATTCTTTACCTGGTTTGGGGCCACCTGAATTAAACTTTTTTGTGGAAACAAGCCATCTTTCAGGGGAACAGGACATGCAGGGTGGCCACAGTTGCTAAGTGCTAGGTAGGAAGCTCGTGCCAGATGCAGGAGGTCAGAGAATGATTGAGTCTTGCTCTTTTCTCTGCTGGGTTTAATCTCTTTCCATGGGTTTGCTGACTGTCCCTGTAATTAAATGAGGGAGGTATTTGTCATCTCAGGTCTCTTTCAGCCGAAATGAATGGAACGCAACTTTCTCAGGAAGCTTCTGACAAAACACTGTTTGTGGCCAGTGCCAGGATGTATACAAAGGCACTGGGCCGTGTGTTGGGAACTTGGGGCCACTTCAGGGCTGTGCCAGGTCACTGCTGTGCCCAAGCTCTGGAGGAAAATTGGACACAATGTAGTGTCTCAACATAGATGCCCGTGAGCTTAATGTGGTGTGGAATGGCTGCAAAGCTTTTCCTGAGTTAAGGAGGGAAAATGAATGCCCAGTTCTTCTGGAAGCCCTGCCCCGGCAAAGGGCCTTCTGGGGCGTCACGTGCAGTGCTGGAAGGCTCTACATCTCTTTAGTCAGAGACCGTCTAGACTGGAGCCACATGGGGGGACAGTCATTGCTCCTTCCTGCTAATGAGGTTGAGATTTTCATCACTCAGAGGCACCAGCAGCATGGCCTTTACGACCCACCTCCTAGGCTGTATTCCTATTGGGCACCTGCAATGATCTGCAGGGCAGGTGGAGCCTGCGTTGTTCTCTTTGTTTCCTCTGGGAGAAACTGAGGCTTAGGGAGAAGTGCTGACCTGCCTGGGGCTCTGCAGCTAGAAACAGGCAAAATGGAATTTGAACTTAGCTATTTCTACTCCTTGAAGTTATGAAGTAAGAAATAAAATAAAAAATAAGGTGACATCATTCACCTGCCTCTTACTTTACCTACCATGAAGTAAACGTTGCAGGAAGAACTTAGCACTTAATTTATCACTAAATATGCATAACAACCTCGTGAGGCGGTCACTCTCATGAGCTACATTTATCAGACAAGGAGCCCCAGGCTCATGGAGATTAGGTCACTTGTACTTGGTCACACAGCAAGCAACCAGTCAAGCCAGGAGACTGACTTCCCAAGTCCTCTCATTCCATTGACTGCTATATTTCTTCCCTGTGATAGAACTTCCAAAGCACATTTACATATTTTGTCTAATTTTGATCTTCACCAAAGCTTCTACTATAGGCAGAGTAGAGTGTATTACTCTTGCTTTATAGATGAAGAGGAGAAACTGAAACTCAGGTTAATTGATTGCTCACTGTCATGTGTTAGCAAGTGCCAAGGCTAGGGCTTAAAGACTGTCTGTGTCCAGTATACAGGTCTCTCTCCAACAAACCAAGTTATGTCTTGGGGAAACACCAGGTATAGCACAAGGAAGCAACTTAAATGAAGACAAAAGATGGTATAAAGATTCCAGAAAAAATAATATTGCATTTGTAATTTATTATACTTTGGTTCTCTAAGATGATTCAGTTCAAATACATGAAGCCAAAATGACATGCATGTATTGAGATATTCTTAATAAATGCCTCTTGAAAACTTTCATGACAAATAGAAACTACATGCATAGTATATGAAATATATATGTCTATTTTAAATAGTAATAAAACCAATGTCCACCTATTGCTCATTTTTTAAAAAATCACTTTTATTTATTTATAAACCACAAATTATACAGTAATTTAATTCTTGTTCTTTAAGATACAATTACTTTGCATTCTGTGGCTTTTACATTTTCTTTTCCATTTTGCTCCTCAACACTTTTTCCATAAAGAAGGCTGGGAAACAACTATAATTTCCTCAATTTTTTTTTTCTTTTAGCCAAAGGATAGGAGGAAAATAAACAGCCACATCAGTCCTTAGCAAGCAATATGGGATAAAGGTGAGAATCCGGGGTTGCAGCTTGGTCAGGTCAGGTCTGAATGCCATCTACTTCCTGCACTCACTCCGCAGCTTCAGGACAGGTATTCCACCTCTGGGACCCCAATCTCCTCCTCCACACACCAGGGTGGCATACCCACCCCATCTCAGAGCTGGTGTTAGGGCCAGAACAGCAGAGATGCTCAACTGATGACCACTAGCAGTGGACCACAAATTCTGGACTTTCAAGTTATCAGAGTTAAACTAGAAGAGCTAGATGATACTGCTTGACTTCCGAAGCTTGTTCCCTCAGTATCATTAATACCTCCTCCCTGAGGAAGGCAAAGTGTGAGTGTGCCCATTTCATAGACTAGAAGCCTCGGTAAATAAAAGGGTTAGTGCTCGGCGACGTGGCTGCCACTAGGAAGAGACGACATTCGTCATCTGGCTTTCTAAATACTAATCTATTGATTTTTATTTTTTTTTATTTTTTGTGCCCCCTCTATTGATTTTTAAATGGCTTGTTAATTACAAAAATAATAATGATGATATTGCTTGTCTAATTGTGTACAATTAGGATGTATGTCTTTAATTTTCTCTTAAACTTCTGGTAACGTGTTCCATTTCCCCCTCACAGCTGTGCAGGTGACAAATGCAGGAAATTAACAAATTACATTAGAAGCCTCTTTGGTTCCCTCGGCTCCTTTGCACTCTGCTTTCAGCTGGCATCTTTAGGGGTAAAAGCATTCTCGTGTGATCACAGCTGTGAAGCCAACTGCCTTTTAATCACCACGCTGCAGAAAGCGTGTCTCCTCATGTCAGTTTGGCACTTCTAATTAGTCGATAGGTAGAAATCATATCCCTGGGGGGAAAGGTGTGCTGGGTCCCAGCTCCATACTTGCGGAAAGGATGCAGCATTTCTAACTGCTCGGAGGGTACCCTGTCCTGGCTCCTCAGGCTAGCTCCTGTGCACCCGGTGAGGCCCACACACAGACATCTCCTTCAGGGAGCCCTCTCTGTTCTCCCTCAGTTCCCAGCACTATTTCTCCTCCTGCTGCATAGCACTGAAACGAGATAACTGACATTACACTGACTGGGCTGTGAGCTCACTGAGGGCTATCTGCTGACTTCTCTGTAGCTATGGATAAAGATGGGTGGAAGGGAGGGGGAAGGGAGGCAGTAGGACCACAAAATGCTCTACAATTTGCCCTCTAGACAAAAACACACTGTACTCTTTCAGGGAACGAAGCTGAGGACGGAGGGAAGTAGCAGCAGTGTCAGCCTTTCCCCTGAGCACACAGAGTCTGCAGAGACTGACGTGTACCAAGGAATCATTCAACCAGGTAGGCCAGGATTCCTCAGGAGGCCTGGGAGCCACCTGCCCAGTGACACTCACAGAGAGACCATGGGAGGGCCTCGGGGGCAGAAGTCACCAACCGCCTCAACTCAAATCCCAAGAACATTAGTATTCCGAAATGCATCATCTTAGGCCTAGTCTGCCCCTGTGAGCCAGCATCTTCCACAAGTAAAAGTGGGAGGGAGCAGCCCGGCACGGTTCTCCTGGCCACCAAGGCTGGCGGCCTGGTCACTCCTGAAGAACTTAAGCTGAATCAAGACGAAAGAGTCAAAGACACTGTCAAGCATGTTCAGTCTTCTGGACTGTGCAGGAGGAGGTCACCTTGGACATGTGGGCCAGAGTCCCAGAAAGGACTTGCATGTAACTAAGCACAAGCGCGGCTGCGGGTTTTGTACTATAAAGAGTCTGCTCCTTGGGGCATTGGCTGCCAGCCCACCAGCTATCTACCAGGCCTCAGTCTCCTAAATCAGGCAATGGGCTAAAAAGTTTAACGCCAACAAACTTTCCAAGGCCCTGTTAAAAGTAAATGAGAACTCGGGTGGAATTTTTTTCTTTGATACTGGGGACTGAATGCAGGCCCTTCTCATCAAGCTACATCCCTAATCCTTTTTACTATTTTTATTTTGAAATAGGGTCTTGCTGTGTTGCTAAGGCTGGGGTGAGCTTGCAGTCCTTCTGCCTCAGCCTCCAACAGCACTGGAATTATAGGCATACACCACCACATCCAGCTGGGGAAATATTTTATAGGGAGTTGAGTCCTTGGGCTATAATAAAAGACGTGGGATACACAAGGCCTTCCCAAGCTGCTTGCGCCCCACCTTGTCTCCCTCCCTAGCCTCCTTTCTTGGCCTTTTATCTTCTTGGTAAGTGATTCTGATTTTCCATTCATAGTATTTAAGTAAAATAATGAGTTGATTTAAGGGAAGATGCTAAGCAAGTTAAAAATACAAATGGTTAAAAAAGTACACGTGGTATATGGATTGGTGAAATCCAGAAGGTAATATGCAAATGATAGAATCTAGGAAACATGGGATCACAGGTTCATTAAGGAGCTTTACAAGGATATAATATCATAACACATAAAACCCTCATGACCTTCAAATGAATTAAGTTGTAATGTGAATTTAAACAATTATAAAATGAGATAGACTTTTATCTGGGCACTGGAGGATGGGCTTATTGGTAGTACCAGGAAGAGAGGATAGAGCTTCCTGATGAAAGAAACAGACTGTACAGGAGAAAGAGAGACAAATGACGGAAGTAGCCTGAGTAGTAAGATTCTCAAACTTAGCAAGATTTGGGGGAAAATTTTGATCTAGGTTCAAATTCAACTGGAAGTTGTGTCTTCTATTCGGTAACCCTAAGTACCTACCCAAGCAAGGTCAAGTAAACAGGCTTGAGCCTACGCAATATCATTCATGGCTGCCAGGCCACTGAGAGAACGGGCTGGGGGAGTAAAGAATGAGCACGAAGTGATCAGTTAGTCATCTCTGCTAAGTTGGCCCAGAAGGAGGCAATAATGGCTGGGGCGCCATTCACTTATGTGCCATCTGGGCTTGTCCAACTTTTCACTTTCATGCTAAGGACGGGAAGGAAGGGACTTACCCAGACTCACACCCCTCTACCCACAGGTTCACAGCTGGGCTGGGCTAGGCTAAGCTAAGCCCACTTGCTTTCCAGACTGCCTGCTCAGAATTAAAACAGAAGCCAATGGCATGATTATGTAATGTCAGACTATCCTCAGCAAACATGACCGCCCACATCACCCACTAGAGCACACACAGCCAGGCAGACCTCCCGTGGGCCCAGTGTACCACCATGACTGCATCCAGAGCCCCAGAATAACACAAAAGATGTGAAGCTAAACTCATTCACACTGAGAGAATTCTGTTGACAATGTCATTGGAACTGCCAGGCTCTCACAGATCTGAGCTCCAGCCCTGTCAACTTTGGGGACTCTTCTTTTAGACAGGGTCTTACTCCTGTAGTCCAGGCTGGTCCTAAACTCACTATGTAGCCCAGGATAGCCTCAAACTTGCAGCAATCCTCCTGCTTCAGCCTCCTGAGTGCTGCAACTACAGGGCTGCACCACCATACCCAGTGTATGTGGTGCTGGGAAACTGAACTCAAGGCCTTGCACTCGCTAGACAAGCAGTCTAACCGCTGGGCTACTCCTCCCGGCCCTCTGGGGACTTCTGATAGGATAATGTTATATTTGACTCTTGGTACAAACTAAAAACAAGTATCGTGCATTATTACAAAGCATGTATTTCATTTGATCCTCACTGAGTTGGATGAAAGCGAACTGATTTTTTGTTTCTTAATCGTTTTATTCCCTCCCCTTCAGGGCCTCAGTTTCCTTATTGTTACAATAAGGAGACCACACCAGATGGTTTATATTTCAGCTCTAAAATTTCATGATTTTGTAATTCCATGTTTAATTTACAAAGCAAAGGGAAATTCTTCTTTCTTTAGGCGACAAAATTAAAATTGCTGGACTAGAGACAACAATGCCAGAAGGGTTTTAAACCAGCTCTTTCACAGAGATTTATTTATCCTAATTGTTTTATATCCCCATTTAGATGTTAGCCTTTTACTTTCTGCTTTTCTTAATCAAGTGAATTCATTAGGCTTTTTTTCTATCATCCAACAAAGACTGATTTCCTAGAGAAATTATAAATGCGTTTTCCCTTTGACCCAGAAATCTCATTTCTAGGAATCACACTAGCACATTATGACACGTGGCCAAGGTTATTCAAGGGATGGGTAAGTGCCAAGTGCCCATCAGAAGAGGACTAGCTGTACATGCATGTTACCTCCACACGAAGGAGCTCCGGGCATCAGAGGAAGAGTGAGGAGTGCCTTCCAGAGTGACCCACGAAGCTCCACTCAGGAAAATGAAGGAAAGGATGCAGGTGCACAAGGGTACAGTGTGTGTTCCCTTCTGTGTAAGGAGGAGGAAAGAGGAACACACACACACATATATGCACACGCACACGCGTGCGCACACACAAGAAGAAACCTTGGAGGGATAAATTTAAAACTAATAGAATATGTTCAAATTTAGGATGGTATGGGATAGAATAGAGCCTGGGTAGCAGCCAAGAATTCTTCACCTTGCTGTATTATTCTGCCTAAGGAATCATAGGAAAGTTGTATATATTTTTAAATAAACTGATTCAACCAGAAGAAATTAATCAATTCCCCCAAACTGAAAACAAAAGAAAATAAGAATATAAGAGGTTGCTAATATAATCACCTGGAGAAGCATCTACAAAGGTACTTGTGGGCACAGTTTCACTGTCCAGTCAAAGAGAACATCCTCCAACACACGATGACACCCACACATTTACAGCTTCTTAACTTAAAATATGAAAAAATCTTTAAAAGTCAGAAAAATAGTACAGTGAACACCACAAATCTTCTGTTTGTAGTAACCATTTTCCACCTCTGCTTCTCTCTGTGTGAAAAATCTTTATGTGTGCATACTTACACTCACAGATGCACACCCGTGCACACCTGTAATTTTTTGAAATACTGAAATTAGCTTACAGCTGTTACTAAATTCCTCAAACAGTTCAGAATGCATCTTTTAAGAACGGCATTCTCCTGTACCATTATGGAAATAAACAATAATTCAGTATCATCTAATGAGTAGTCACTCAAGTTTCTCCAATTTCTCAAAAATGCCCTTTTCATTTTTAAAATCCAGAAGCCAGTCTACATTCATATATTGCATTTGCTTCGTGTTTTTTTCCATCCGTTTTTATTTAGAACAGCCCCCACTTCTTTGTTCGTGTTTTCCCACGATGTTGGCTCCTTTGAAGACTACGGGCCAGATGACATACAGGACGACCATGATATGGTTACCTCAGTTTAGACACTTTGAAATATTAAGAGTAATATGTTCAAGCTCAGTGCCCTGGAGGAATAAAATCCCCTAGGAGTAGTGAGTCCCAGGAGCAGTGAGTACACCTAACATCCAGGTGCTGGTTTCGCTACAGAGATTTCCTTCAGGAAGAATCAGGGCTCCTTGGAGGAATGGCTGACTCCAGGACAGTGGGAAGGAAAATATTAAGTGCTCAGATTAGAGGGGAAGGAAGGAAGAAAGAGCTACGGGGAGGGAAAGAAAGGGCCAAAAATGGAAAAGTTACTCTGTAGGGAAGAAGGCCCGCTCACAAGCAGGAGGATTTAGACAATGACCGCAGCGCAACTCCAGTGTGATAATGAAGTAGGAAAAACCTAAAACCACGGCAGAAAAGATGGTAGGTGTGTGGGTGGGGCAGGGGAGCAGATACTCACACAGCCCCTGAGTTTCACCCATAGATTATTTCCTCATTACCAAGGGGAAAAGGATCTTCACTCCAGCCTGGGGGATACCCCCTTAACCAAGCACCCTCAATAACAGTACAAACTGACTGAGCTGCCTGAGCAGCTGCACCGAGAAGAACTTGATAGAAAAGGGAGCATTCTTGTTAAAACTGAGCAACTGGAAGTTATCACCAAGGAACAGTCCAACAAATACAGGCTGTAGGACGTTTTATAAAACAACTGGCTTAGGCTTTCCAAAAAAGAAAGAAAAGAAAAAGAGAACTATTCTAGATGGCAGCAGACTAAGCACAGGACAACTAATACAGTACATGCTCCTTGATTGGATCCTTGGTTCTCCCCCCTCCCCCCATAAATAAATGGCAACAAGGACATTCTGGAGCCAGCTGGAAAATTTTGAATATAGACCATTCAGCAGGACATATTATTATAGCACTGTTAAACTTTTCAGATGCAATAATTATATTATTGTTAGGTAAGAGAACATAAATTGCTTATAAGATATTCATGCTGTTGTATCAGGTAAAGCGTCATTTTGTCTGCAAACCATTGTCAAATGCTTCATCAAAAAATGAGTGGCTGTGTGTGCATGTGCATGCCTGTGTGCACACATATGCATGTAGGTGAAAGAGAGAGAGAAAAGGATAACAAAAATGGCCAGATGTAAACAACTGGTGCATCTAAGAAAAGAGTGTGTGATGTTGATGTTCGTTGTATTTTTTCAAAATTTCTTTTGCAGGTTTGAAAATCTCAAAATAAAAAAAAAATTGAAAGAAAGGATGGGCCAATGCAGAGGAGAAAAAGAACAGCAAAAACACTTCCAATTAAAAAATAATGTCTACAACTGACCGCAGTACAGGGTGATTAATATATATATTTTAAAATTCATGAATTCACAATACAACTGACACAAGACAGAAGAGGAAATTCAGGTATCAAAAAAAAAAGGTAGTTGGAGTTTCTGGATTGTAGGGCACATGCCGGGTCCCAGGGTTCCAGCTTCAAGCAAGGCAGACACTATTCCCCGACAGAGGGAGCCAACATCTGTCAGGCAAGATGGTCACTGACCATGGAATTGAACTTGGAGTGATGCTATAGGGCAGGAAGAGGTTATGGATGTCTGTATCAGAAACATGCTCAAGGAACTGAGGCTGAAGCTGAGAAGTGGAGGAAATTCTTTTTTTTGGGGGGGGGGGGCACAAAATGAAGGACTGAGCCAGAGCTGCTTTGCTGTGCCAAAAGTCACCATGCCCATCCCTCCACGGATGGCTTGGGATTGCAGAAGCACCAGAGAAGGGCAGGGCCATTCCCTGACACATGCTGAACCAGTGTCCCATCCCAGAAAAAGCCCTGACAATGCTGTGGAATCGCTTGAGTGAAAACTTAGGAAACATCAAGAAAATGGCACTTCTATATGTGTAACATCTAAATATTTATCTAACCTCCACTTATGGCTCTCGAGTCAAGCCCTCTGCACAAGCTAAGACTCAACCTTTGCATCATGGAAATAATAAATAATTTAATCGTCTTTGCCAACTGATTCAAAGAAAAAGCTTTCTGTGTAATTCAAAATGAATGTAGGCTATGCTCTATTAAAAAAAAAAAAAAAACTCAAGCCATTCATTCCAAAAGCACCCAGAGCAGAACTCTAAGTACTATATCCTTGAAATACTTAGCATAGTTATTGATTTGCATCAACAACCAGTCCATCTATTTTCTGAGTTCAAAGAAACCATTTACTTTTTATGCACAGTAAGTTACTGGATGAGTAATAAGTTTAAAGGGATTTGTGTGTGTGTGTGTGTGTGTGTGTGTGTGTGTGTGTGTGTGTGTGTGTTGTGTGTGTGTGTGCGTGCACGCATGTGTGAATTATGTTGGGGGGAGTATGTGCACACCTGTGCAGGTATGCCTGGCTCATGAAGACAGCAGTAGTCTGGGTCCTCTGTGGGTAGGCTGGAAGTTCCTCACCCACACAGGCTACAGAGGGGCACCAAAGACAAGGAGCCTGGAGCCTCCACAGCCTCTGGAGAGGCTACTCCTAGAGGCTTCTGGGAGACACCACCCCCTGGTCTGCTGCAGCGAAAGGAAGAGCCAGTCCGCTCTCTTTGAATCTTATCTCTCTCCCTCTGGAAATGGGCCTAGCCAGCACCATGCTGTTCTTCCTACCGTCCCCCTCCCCCGAGAGTGTTGCTGGGAGAGTTAAATGAGATTGAGATTGTGCGACACAGGGCCTCTGAGCTATTGAGGACTGCCAACCTTTTGGGAAGATACTCCATTTCTCTGTGCTTCTGTCTGCTCCATGTAAAATGAGGAGAACAGTGCCTACCTCATGGGGTTGGCATCTGGCAGAAGAGTGAGTTACTCACTCACACGTAGTGTTAGAAACTAGGCGTGGCTGTGACAAGGCCATTGGAATGTGGGACAGCAGTGTGTCACGTGGGCTTTCTGATAGCCTGTCCTGGTGTGCCCATTCAGGATTTCTGGGCATTGACTTGATGACAAGTCCTAAGTCAGGCCTTGTCCCAAATCAGCTCACAGTGTAGCCGATGGCTCTGTGACCTCATCAGAGAAGGAAAGTACTAAGGAGAAGGCAAGACACGGAAGTAAGGCAAACGTAAAGGCAGGATGGGCATCTCTGCCTGGGAGCAGGGGAAAGATGGGGAGGAAGAAGTAACTTCTCAGAGGAGGAGGTAACATCTGAACTCAGTATCAAGGACCACCGAGCACTCAGCCAGGCAGAGGAAGGGCAGGGAGGCCATCTAGCTATGGGGTGGCCTGGGCACAGACTTCATGGCTGCAGAGAGCAGGCTCTGTGCCCAGCGAGAGGAGAAAGAACTAAAGGGCAGGCCTGACCGAAATGCTGGTGTCACAGCTCTGCGATGACCCACAGCGTTACTGTGCATGGGCTGGCTGGCCTCTCCCGGCCTCACCTCCTGTACAGCTAGGGCTGATGGAGATCAAGAGATAGCCAGTCGTGAGGCTGTCACCTCTACCTATGCTGAATTACATAAACAAATGGCCTTCGATCACCGACTTGGTTCTTCTCATGGCATTCCGGCATGAAGGGGGAACCAGGCCCTTGGTGACAAGGGAAATCACACACAGGAGCCCAAGAGGGAGATGACAGATGCCCTGGGCCACAGGGATAATGTCATGACATTAGCAAGGTGATTCAGGCCTACCATCTGCCTTAACTCTCTCCAAGAGGGACAAAGATGTCCCCAAGACTGTACAGCTGACCCCAGATCTCAGCACCCTGCCTCTACCCGGTAAGGCAGACCAACAGGTCACATGGGTGCCCCTACGCTTGGTGGCCCGGGAGAGAGGAGCGCACTGCATGGTGTGGGCAGCAGCTCAGGTCCCCCTCACAATCACCTTGGGGTTATTACGGTGCCACTACCAAGTCACACATAAGGAACTGAAACTGAGAAGGGCTGAGCAAACCGCCCAGGGCAGCCAGCTAATGAGCCCTAGCCTGGGTGTGAACACCAGCCTGCGAGACTCGGCCAAGAAGCGTGGCTGCTGCCATGGATATGCCAGCCTCTCCAGGCCTCCAGGTTCTCAGCCACAAAATGAGCCCACACATAACACAGGGCAGGGCAGGCACAGCTCTACCGTGACACAACCTCATCACTATGTCCCTGCCCCATATCTCACCATGCTCCCTGCAGGGGGCGAGCAGCGCAGCTTTGGGTACAGAAGCTCCCGCTCCAGTGGGATGAACGGCTTGCACAGACCTAACCCGCTGGGCGGCAGCAGAACCAGGATCCTGAGGAAGCTGGTTTCCTCCTGCGGAGCTCACCACTCTTTCTTTCCCCTGTTCTGTATTTGAAGGCAGCAACCCCTCTGTGTGTTCCAGGCCAAGAAGGAATGGGCCTTGCTGGATGAAAGACCCAACACACCCCACACTGCAGTCTGATAAGAATACCTGCAGCCCATAATGTGGAGCCCAGGGAAGCCCAGTCAATAACAACACTGGCTGCACCTGCCCTTCCTCTGACATTCTTGAAGTCGACGCTAGGGGTTGGGGAGGAATCAGCAGGTGTCTCCTGAGGCCAGCTCCAGAGGCCATGCTCCACTCCTGGAGCCCACCTGCTGACACACCTGGCTTTCAGAGGCTCCAGCTAAGCCTGGGTAAGAGGCACCTTACAGTAGCAAGAAATGCCCAGGATCTTGCTAAATACGCAGATTGTGGGCCAAAGGTCTGGATGAGGCCTGGGAGTCTGCATTTCTCCCCTTCTCCCAGGAGCTACTTACTGTGTAGCCTGGGCCACGCTTCATATAGTTGTACAGGGTCTCTAGACCAGTGTATCCCAAACTTCCCTAGTGACCCCGGTGACAAGAACGACCAGGGTGCTTATTAACAATCAGCTTCCCAGGCTTTTTCCTGGGGTCTGCTACTCAGGGGCCCTGGAAATCTCATGTTAACCAGTAAAGCAGACTTCTACTGTCAGATATGGGAAGCACTGCCAAGCCTAACCTCCTTAATCTATGCCTGCATTACCTCCTAGCCTCCCCACAACAGCCCACCCCACCACCCTGCCCCAGCCTCCACCCGAAGGTGGGTTGTCTTCCAAAGTCTCCATGGCCATGCATCAGAAACTCCTGGATGCTCAGATACAGAACAGTGGACCTGAGAGGGTGACCAACGTGTCCCATTTTGTCTGGGACTTTGCTGACTTTAATACCAAGAACCCAAAGTCCAGACTCCTGGGAAAATTTTAATCCCGGCAAACAGAAAGGGGTTGGTCACCTGAAGCCTAGCAGCTTTGATACTTTACCAAGTTATCTGGATATCCACTAAATCAGGAGGCCTGTTACCTTGCTCATAAATTACACAGCTGAAATGCCCAGAATAAAAATGAGCGCTGGGTGCCTGCTGCCTCCTTCTACACTCATTGTTTCTACTCCTCACAACAACTCCCGCGGTTGTGACTGTCCCATTTGGCACATTTGTGACCCTGGAGGGGACCCGTTTCCCACTTTCTCTCTCGTCCCTTCCAGGCTTAACTTGCACTTCCAGATTCAACCCGACACACGCTGCAACTGTGCCAGTGACCAGCAGCCTCCACTGTACCGTAAGTAGTGCGAGTGATTTATTTATTTTGAATGAATTATTAACACCCTCTATGCTTTACGAAAGGTGGCCAGTGGAGAGAGACGCATAAGCAATGAGTCCGCTGGAGTCACATGCTGGGAACTGATATTACTCTAGATACCGTGGTCTTGAATTAAAAATGGGGGTCAGAACCTTGAATTGAATCTTTTACCAGATCGACAGGAGAGATAGGGGTTGGGTCTGTGGCAGGAATAGACGGGGAACTGCTACGGCCCGATAGCATCATGCCCTTCTTTAGCCTGCCTCTGCTTCTGTGAAAACTCAACCGAAAAGAAAGAGCACACGTGCTGCTCACAGGCACCTTGAGGTTCCCTCCCCCTCCTGCAGTGTCGCTATTTTAATTGGACTGTTCTGGATCACCTTCATGGTCTGAGATAGTTAATTTCACCCATACAGCTTTGCATCTGGACACCAGCCAAGATCTATAAATCTTCCAGGAGTTCCCTGACTAGGACGCGACTGGTGTCTCAGATTACAGAATCATTAATATGACATTGCAAGGGCTCTGGCATGCTCCACCTTCTCCATCATCGTGGGCACCCAGGAGGGCATCGTGGTCATGTCGGAGGGCAGACGTGATGACTGCCATCACACAGGTGAGCGTAGTGAGGCTCTGAGGGGGCTCTAATTTGCTCATGTCCACCCTGTCAGTGAGCGATGTCAGACGTCAGTCACCTAGAGCTCTGGATCTCCAGTCCTCAGTTCCAGCCGCTGCATCACCAAGCTGCCATGTCTCCCTCTCAAGGTGGCAGTGTTGGGTGCTGATTGTAGCGGTCTGGGAGAGCCCGGAAGGGTATACAGCAGGTACCGTATTTTCCGAGTGTGAATGAATGAATGTGAGTATGACTTTGTGAAAGACTGAATGAATAAGAGAACACATCTCTCTCGAATATCAGCAGGTACTACTAGATCCCATGCAAGTCAGGTTGGACAGAGACACCACAGGTCCCCCCTCCCTCTATTAAAGGCACAGAGGTTTGGATCATGAAGGGTGAATGTTCCCACCACCCCAGTGCCAGGGCTGTGATGAATTTGCCCCCTCATCCCTCACACGCTGCCTCGGTCCCTATCCTACACTGAGTAAGGTAGCACTAGGCAGAAAAAGGCTGATGAATGTGGCCATTGTCCTTAGTGTGCCTCAGGCTAATGAGAGAGGCAGTAAGGGCGACAATGTTGATGCACTGGAGTGGAGATGTGGATGGAGGAGCTGCAGCAGAGACTCTGAAAAGCCTGGGAGCTGGCAGGGGTGCATAACTAACTTGTCAACGAACTCGGCAGGATGAGGGACGTTTCTATTGCAGGAATCAGCTTTAAGAGCAGCTCCTATAGACTGGCCTTGGTTTTCAAGGTGAGAAGAGGAGGAAGGAGCACCCAGTATGAGGACCATTTGGGGACAGGCTGTGTCTTGGGAGGGCATGAGCTGAGCAGCCTCTAAGAATTGTAGGTGAAGATTTGGGGCAAATGAATGAGAAAGGCAGATGCCCACCAGAACTCTCTCACGTCACCACGGCGCTTTCCACATGGTTCCCTCTCCATGCCTCTGGCTTTGCAAGGGGCTAGGCCTGCGGCCCCTCAGCCCTGTTTCCCACAACAAACTCCTCTGTTGCCATGGCCACCACTGGTCCTGCCTGGAACCAGTTCGAAAACTCCTTTGTCATGAAACCCCCTGTAGGTTTCTCCTTCTTACCTGCTGTATCCAATCAGAAGCAACCAGCCTTTCCTGAACATTCTGCTCACTCTAAAACCTGCACTTTACTGCATCTGGCATCCACTGGCACGGCCAGGAAGGGCCGTCCACTGTCCCCAGGCCCCTGGGACCTTGCTTGTGCCCTCAGCTTCACCTAGAGAGCATGTCCTTAATATTGCTTCTTCTCTTCTCTTTTTCTGTTTTTAACGAATCCAGAAGGCGAAGGCGTCTCATAGATTATTAATGTGCTAAATGGCCCCTCTAGAGACCAACTCCAAGAAGTGGCTTCAACCGGGCCTAGACTCTCCAATCTCTTTCTTAGGTTGCAGCAGCAGCAGCACCAGCAAAGTCTCCAGCCTAAACCCTCTGTCACTCCTAAATTGTCTGCAGGCTATTCTGCAGACTGATGCACACTCTGTGCTAGGGTGTGGCAGTCCCACAGACTGGGCCATGCCAGGATTCTGTCCCCTGGAGCAGAGCAGCAGGTGTTGTGAGTGCTTTCAGCGTCTTCGCTATAGAGCTCCACTGGCTCCTGACCCCCAGCTTCAGATCCACAGGGCCGGGGTTAGAGGGCTTGGATGGGGGCAGTCGGAGAGCTGGAGAAGTCCTCACCATCGGAACAGCAGCTGATGCTTCATAGTGTATAAAGCTTCCATTTGGCCCAAAAGAGAAAAGCCTTCATCGATTCCCACAACCTTTGCATGGAACACAGAAGGCAGGTTGGCTACTCCCTGGGGATCTGGCCAGGGCTTCACACTGAGTTACATCCCCTAGCTCTGTCATCTTATGAATCTCCTCATATTCTACTACAGCCAATAAGAAGCAATATTTCATTTCTCCAGCAACCTACAGTTTAACAAAATAATCACATGAGAAAATCAAGTAAGATCTCAAAATTTCTGTTCTTCTGAAGTGAAATAGCATTGACTGGTAGTTCAGAGAGATGCTTGAATTTGGCAAATAGCAAAGGGCTTGTTTTAGGGGTTTCAGCTGATTGGTTTTTTTTAAACATCAAAACCAAGCATGACTTAGAGTTTTCAGAAATCAAATCCTAAATGCATTGAGACACTGTCCCCAGCACATCTGCAGACCTTTCCTGTCCTGCCAGAATATCCCTCCTGATTTTATTCCCTCGCAGAGCATCCCCAAGGAGGCAGCCCCCTTTACATCAGCCAGAAACTTCCTTCCTGGAGGGTCCTTTGGGGCAGGCCAGAAGTCAGAGGGCAGGCCCTGGGGTGCCAGGAGAAACACACTTATGATTTAATAAGCTGACTCATCTGCCTTTTAAAGGACAGGCTCTGCGGGACTTAGTTCTTGAGGAAGTGGCTCTGTATTTTCTTCGAGCCGTTTTCCACTCTGTCAGAAATCTGACTTAATTTTCATCAGCTGGACTTTATGTCTGCGTGCTCAGGTGGTCCCTGGCTCCCTCTTGAGAAGTCAAAGGCCGTCCTCATCTCCCTGAGGGTGTTGAGTCTCCTCTTGCCAGCTCTGCCTTGACCTCTCACCAAGCCACCCTGTCTCTATCATCCCCACCTTAAATTCTCCTGCCTTACCCCAGCCCCTGGCTTTAGGACATACTAAGATGGGGGGAGGTCTGCAGACTGTCCCCACAGACTACACAGTAGGGCCCCTTGCAAGGTACCTCCAGATTCCTAAGGACAGGACCTTGAGTGTTTGCACATTACAGCACAGGAAAGTAATTATAAAACACAGTGGGTTCAGACAGGGTAGGCAAGGCTGAGGCAGAGCCAAAGGCCAGCTCAGGTCTCCCCCACGTTCCTTTTATGAGACACTGGTCTTGGAGAGCCCTTAGATCCTCTCAGGTCTGACAGGCTAGAATGATATGCCCTCTGTTCCTCTGTTCTTAGGGGATGAACCCAAGGTCTAGAAGGCAGGTCTGGAATGGAATTAAATGGGACCAGACTCTGACCTTCAACAGCTCTGGGCCAGAGTGGAGCAGATGCAGGGCAGCCAGTGCCTGGGGAGGAGCGTGCAGGGAAGGGAGCACAGGGAAGGGTGGTCTGCTGAGGAAGGGACTGCCATGCTGTGCTCGGAAAGATGAGCGCTGTCCTGCCCGGTGGGGAGACCACCTGTCCTGAGGGAGCAGCCTCAGGGAGACCAGCAGCATGAAGGAGCGGGAGGTATGCTGGGGAAACAGCCAGGTGATAAAGCAGCCCCTTGACACACCTCAGATTTGGGCTCTGCCCTGGTAACCCTGGGATATGCGCCCCAACAGCACTCCTGTGCCATCTCTTCCATATTTACGTTGTTAAAGAACCCAGATGCCTGGGAGATGAGCGGGCTTTCGGGAGCCTCTGCTCTGGCAAGGCCTGGCTATTCCAGGTACTAAGTCTCCCTGGCAGGGTTAGGGTACAGCTCAGTGGCAAGCGTTGCCTCACATGTGCAAGCTAATGGGTTTCATCCTCAGCATCACAAAAAAAAAAAAAAAGAAAAAGAAAGAAAGAAAGAAAGAAAAAAAGAAAGAAAGAAAGAAAGAAAAAACTCCCTAAGAGCAGGCTTGGCTGAAACGCAAACACTCAGGAAACTCACAATTTGAAAGCCAGGCAGCCTATTCTCACAGCAGGTGAAAACCCTGCTCCCCTCTATCTCCCACCATGGCTCCTGCTTCTCCCCACCGACACCAGGGTGGAGACAGCTCTGTAGGTCTGGAGGCCAAGCCTCTGCCTGGTCTTTGTTCTGAACATGCTGTGTCCTTAACATACAAACTCCAGCCCTCCCTGCACATGCCCCCGTTGGTCCCCCCATGCGAGACCCAGGTCTAAGCCCCACACAGCACCTGCTTATAAGACCCTAAACCCTATGAAGGTCCTCCAATCTAGACACAAGAACTCAGGTTCCCAGTGGCTAAGTGACTAATATCACTCCGAAAACAATATTAGCCTCCCTACATAGCAACCATGAATCAAGAAGCCCATCATAAGACAAAAGTTAAATTTAACTGATTTCAGCACCAGCGTGAATTTTCACCCAGCGGCATGCAAATCTCTCCTGATTTTTGTGGCACAGGAAACAGAAACAACTGATTACGCATTCCAGCCCGTCTCTGTCCAGCAAGCACTGCTCCCCCAAAGGGCAGCCAGAGCTCCTTTTCAATTATACAAATTACATGCATTTTCTCACTAGTGAAACAATTTTGGAGCCTGGTTTTGAACAAGTTAAGGGACTCATCAAATTCCTTGAGTGGCACAGGTCCACCCACCAAGCCCTCCACCATCTCTGGAAGCAGCTTGGCCTCCCAGATCAGGGGCCCAGTCAGCCTGGGAGGTCCAGAGAATTTGGGTCATAATGAGCAGGACTATGTACTATGTACTATGTACTCTGAGCAAGGGAGGGGCCAGAAACCCAGACTCCTCCACCTCCATCAGGCCCCAGAACTTTTCCCTCCACCTCCATCAGGCCCCAGATCTTTTCCCTCCACCCCTCCCCCATTCCACAAGCCTAGGGGAAGCCCATTCTCCTGGCTCATCCCACCATGCTGCCTCCCAGATCCAATCTGTCAGGCACCACCCGGTTCCCAGCCTAGAAGCCCCTACTCACATCAGCTGGAGTCCTTGGTTAAAACCCAGTGTCCAGCTCTAGGGCTAGAGTGGCAGTACACTGTGTACAAGCGTCACCAAAGAGCTGACAGAAACTCAGAGTGATTCTGGACTGCTGGAGGGGCACACTGTGTGCCCTACACTCCCATGGTTCAAGTTCACACTGTGAGAAGTTTGCCACAGAGGGCTCCAGGCACCCCGGCCGTGTCCTCAGCACTCAGGGCAGCACTCAGCAGGGATGCACTGTGAGCCAGGTGCTGCGCCAGGCGCTGGGACCCAAGGATGAAGAGCACAGGGCTCCAGCCCCCAAGGAGCTCATGATCCAGGAGAGAAGAGATGGATATAGAACAAATTATTTTCCTCTATGTAATTCATTTAGTAACAGAATATTGTATGTGATACAGAAACGATGTAGGCCAGTGTTTCTCAGCCTCCTTTCATTACCAGGCTGCTAAAAGGCCTCGTTAGATTTATTTTTTCTAATTCCGCCCCCCATGATATTATAGTACCACAGATGCTCATAAATCTTTTTATGTACTGTATGAACAACTATGCAGCATACATTTAAAAAGTAAGATTTTTTGCCACCCATCCAAGAACCAATGTTCTTTTTACTCTTTCTTTCTTTCCTTCTCTCTTTTTTTTTTTTTTTGAGACAGGATCTTGCTCTGTAGTCTAGGCTGCTCCTACTATTTAGCCCAGGCTGGCTTTGAACCCTCCTGCCTCAGCCTCCTGAGTATTGGTATTATATGCATGAGCCACCAGGCCCAGCTTATGTGGTATGAGGGAACTGACCCCTTGTACTTAAGAACCAGTTTTCACCTGCTTAGGGGAGCTGTCACTTCCTTCTAAGAATGCAAGGAAGGAGCAGTTCACTTATTTGGGGGAGAAAAAGAAGGGGAACACTTAAGAGAAGTTGACAGGGGGATCAAGGCAGTCATCATAAAGGGAGCACCCAGGGTTTTGAAGGATGAGTAAGAATTCTGAGAAGAGACTCGGGGTCAGTTCCATTGCCCTCTTTCCATACCACAGTCACTGGCATGGCCAGCCTTCAAGGCAGTCCCTAAAGGACCTCTGCCCCCTTCCGTACCTTGGTACCTTGTTCATTCCAGCTCAGTAACGGCATGCAACTTCCCCGGTGAGGTCCTGGAAGATGGTGCCAGCTCTGGCTTGACCTTCTGGATGACTGACTTTAGGGGGATTTGGCTGCCATGTCATAAGGACATTCAAGCAGCCCTGTGGAAAGACCCACATGATGATGGACCACCTTAGCAGCCCTATGAGCATACCAACATGAGAGCAGGAACTCCAGCCCCAGCCAGGCAGATCTCCCAGCTGTGCCCCAAACACCACGGATCACATGGAGTACACACAAGTCACTCTGCAGGTCTCAGTTCCTGACACAATGATGAGATAATAAAAAATATTACTCGTCCTATAACCTAGGCCCTGTTTTATGGACTCCTCTGGGCCGTCCAGTGTTCACTTGCTCCTGCAGCCCCTCTGGGAACTCTGGGAGGCTGATGGCTCTCAGTGAGGCCAAGACGCACAAGTCCCTTGAATTCCTCTGGGTAGAGAGTTGCCCAGGGAGCTTGGCCTCATGTCTGGAGAAGATGCACATTTACAGGCCCTTGCACCCTTTCAATCATTCAGCACACAACTAAAAATGTCTATGAAGCACACATGGGTAGGCAGGTAGCTCAGATCCAGATTCTGTCCTCACAGGACAGGCCATAATGCGGAACATTTATACATAGCTCCAAGGAGACAGACGCACGAGAGGGAGAAGGGGCTGTGCATCTGCTCCGCTAAAGCTAAACAGGTAGAGATGATAGATACCAAGATTTTCTAGGGGGCCTGCTGTGGAAGTCTCCCAGCAGCAATCAGGAAAGGCTTCCTAGAGGAGGCACATATGAGCTGCATCTTGAAGAACAGGCAGCACTTATCATGTCTGATATAGAGAGAATGGGATGTTTCAGGTGGTGGGAAAGATGTAAGGAAGGTGAGAAAGAAAAACCAGAAATGCTAAGTCATCAGGGTACTGACCTCGGGAAGTAGGGGGAGATGGGACAGAGCCAGCAACAATAACAGTTTGTCTCTACTGTGTGCCAGGCAGAGTTCTAATCACTTTAAATCTATGAGTGCACATAACACCCAAAAAAATCAGAGCAATCGCCCCCTTCATGATACATGGAGGGAACAGAGCTCAGAGTGGCAGTGCCTGGTGCTGTGCCAAGCAGGATGGCATTCTTTGGGGTTCAAGAAGGGAGGCTGAGCTCAGACGCTGGTGGCTGGGAAGGTCTGGGGCCCCTGGAGGGCTTGGAGCCAGGCCCCCACAGCACACAGAGCAGCACTGGCTCCCAGGTGCGTGGTGGGGCTTCCAGCATGCATAGGTTTTGGCTTTGTCGGCCCCTCTCCTGTTGCAGTGCCCACACTCAGTGCGGCCTGCTCCGGCCACACACAGTGAGTCACTTTCTGCAAGCCCCCACACTTTCCCACCTCCCAGTTTTATACACCCAGCCTCCTGTTTCTCCTCCACGTTCCCAGCTGTCCTCTACCCTCTCCTCCCCCAGAAACCAGCTCCGCCCCACCTGCCCCGGGAAGCCTTCACGGGCTGAGGGCTGAGCAAGTGGCCTGTCCCTCACTCCAGCTCTACCCCACCACTTCCCTTGGCTATGCCCTTGAGCTCTCTCCCAGCATAGCATGCATGCACGCGGGCCTCAGCTCAGAGAAGGTCCTCAACCCACAACCCATGCGAATGGGTGCAAAGGGACACTCTGTGTGGCCCGGCTTTTGTCACCCCTTCACTGGCCCTCTCCTTCCTGACTCCCTACTGCTGTTTTCTGCCCCTTGGACATGCTAGGTCCATTCCCATCACAAGTTGCCAACCTGGGCTTACCAACTCATCACTGTTGGGGACACTCTCCACCCAGTGGACTCCTTCTGATCCCCAAGAATCTGCTCAGTGTCATCTCCAGGACACCTTTCCTGGTTGCCCCATCACCCTGCTCTTTCTATCATAGGCCAATTTTCTTACTGTATTCTTATATTAAGATCCAGCATAGATGAGTTTTAAATCTCAGCCTAATAAATTAGGTGTGAATCTCATGGCAATTTACTCAGCATCTCTGTGCCTCAGTTTCCTTGTCTATAAAATAAGGATGATAACAGTGCCAATGAAGAGTTACAAAGATGAAATGAGTAAACGCGTGTCTATGCTCAAAACAGTGTGGTACATAGTAGGTCCTACATACATAACCATTAGCTCTCTGTATTACTACTTAATTTACTTGCCTACAGTCTGTCTTTCTCATAGAATGTAAGCTCCAAAAGAATGGGGTTGTGTCTGTCTCGTTCAGCACTAGGTAAGCAGGCCCAACCAACATTCCAGACACAAGAAGTCATCCGAAATATCTGATAATTAGTTGAATGGATGACTGACGCATGGAAAGGTGGAGGGACTGATGGGTAGCCGGAGGGAGGGATGGATGAACAGTGAAAAATGGACAGTAATAGGTAGAGGGGTGAGTGGTGGCTGGAGAGATGGATGATGGGTGGAAGGGAGAGACGGAGCAAAGAAGTAGATACACGCATGAACCACCACTCACTGCGGTGGTCCTATCCTCCTATGCTCTTATCTCCCATTACAGATTACTGCTAAAGGCTGGAGGAATGGCACAGTGGTTAAAGCCCTTGCCTTGCAAGCACAAGGCCTGGATTTGATTCACCACATAAGCTGGGTGTGGTGGCACATGCCGGTAATCCCAGCATTTAGGAGGCTGAGGTAGGAGGACTGCCATGAGTTCAAGGCCAGCCTGGGCTCCCTAGTGAGTTCAGGATCAGCCTGGGCCACAGAGCAAGATCCTGTCTCAGGAAAAAAAAAATTTACAACTAATGCTAGTCTTTGCTTACAACCAACTACACATTCATTGGTGGAGCATCCAACAGTGTATCACAGCATAGAGTGAACACCTGTCCAGCAGCCCAGGAAAGGCTTCACTGAGGAAAAAGTCCCATTTGTGGACAGGAGATTTCAATGAGGAAGCCGAAGGTAAAGGAGCTCTGGGGAAGAGCACAGTCCGAGCAGGGCTAGGAGCCTGCAGGTCCAGATTCATGTGGGGCAGGCCCTGTCTAGAAGTGCTTTGCTATGGAGGAAGTAGCTGGCTACAGCAGATCACCCTGGACAGGTGTACATCCGTCACTGATGGCCCTTAGAGCTGGGCCAAGGAGGCCGTGGTGAATATGAGCGCACTGGCACATGATAGGGTATCAAGACTTCCCTTTAATGACCCACAGTATGGACCACACCACATCAAGTCAGAGGGTCAGGCCAGGAGGTAGGGGCAGCAGAAGGCTGAGTGGCCATCCAGGAGAGTCGGAGAGGCCCAACTTGACTCACTTAGGACCCACACTGTGCAAGGAAGCATTCTTGAAAAAGACTAGCAGCCACCAAGAATGGTTCCCCCAGGAAAAGCCGCTTGAACCTTACCTGTACCAGGTTCCAGCCTTGGAGGGACTCAGCAATGATGGATGTGACAGATGGACAGACGCCTCCAAACACCATCAAATGGTTCGGTCCATACTTTATTGCATCGTAGAAGGCTTTCAGCCCTTTTGCGTTGTCACACTGGAAAGCAGAAAGAAGCACAAATTAGAAGCTGCTGTCCCCAGGGGCCAGCGCCCAACTGTGCAGTCAAACAAACAATTTCCACATGGGAAGCCCTCCTGTTCTCTCATGATCAGGCCACACAGTAAGCTCAGTGAAATATGGCCTTGGTGCCCCTGACCCTCTCCCCAAAAACATCCTCTAACTCCAGGACTCAGCCATCCCTAAAGGCCACACTGAGGAGAGGACCCCCAAATGCCTCACTCTGGGGCTTCTCCTTCCCATAGCCATTGGTGTTTTAGGAAAAAACGAACCCACATTCTTTGGCATTATAAAAACAAACAGAAAATAACAAGTGTTGTTGAGCATGTGGCAAAACTAAGCACTTATACACTACCAGTAGGAACATACGACGGCTCAGTAAGGACGCAGCTTTCAGAGTCAACCACAGACAATTGCGTAATCCAAGAAATGTTCTTCCAGACATGGACCCAAAAATAATGAGGGTAGGGACCACATCCACAGCCCTATCACTCTCAAGAGCCGAAAAGTAGAAGCATGCCAACATCCATCAACAGATGGCTGGAAACACAAGTTGCACTCTACACACTCTATGGGATATTATTCAGCCTTAAAAGAAGGAAGATGCTGACAGCTGCTACAATGTGGATGGATGCGGAAGACACTGTACTAAAAGAAATACACCACACAAAAGGACAGAGAGCACATGATTTCACTCAAGTGAAGTACACAGTGTCAGATTCATAGAACTGGAATGCAGCATCGTGGCTGGCAGGGGCAGAGAAAGTGCACAGTGCTGAGGTAGTGTTTGGGAAGTGCTGCGTTCCAGTCCAGGAGGACGGACACGTTCTGAAGGTGGAGGGTGGTGCTTGTTGCCCAGGAATGGGAGTGCCCTTTATGCCACTGCCCTGCAGACCTAAAGGTGCTAAATGTGGTAAATGTTATGGGATCTACATTTTACCACATAGGTAGGAAGAAGGAAGGAAGGAAGGAAGGATGGAAGGAAAGAAAGAAAGAAAGAAAGAAAGAAAGAAAGAAAGAAAGAAAGAAGAGAGAGAGGGGAAGAAGGGAGGGAGGGAGGAAGAAAGGGAAGAGAGAAAGAGAAGAGAGGAAAAGAAAAGATGATGATGGATCTACAGGGAAAAATTCGATTGGCTAACATGTGCCAAGCACTACTCTGGATGCTGAGGGGACCTGACAGCTAGATACAGACGCGCCCCGGAGCTCACCTGTTAGAGAGGAAAACTGGTTAACAAAGCAGATCATGGCAATGGAAAAAGGACAGATGTCTGGGTCAGGGTCAGGGTCAGTGGCGGCTCACTTCTCACTTACCCACCTCTACCTCCCACATGGTTGGCTCTCCCTGGACAGAGGCCAGGCTCTTCACTGGGCAATTTGCTTCCTCATGGGCCCAGGAAAAAGCCCATCCACCACCCAGCACTCTAAGGCTCCTTTGCCAAACACATTTGATCTCACGCTTCCGTTTGCTAGGCACTTGAAACTCACATTCCTGCAGGGCCCAGTGGGCGCTGGCCTGACAGCGCAGGCCCGTAACATCAGCACTCGGGGAGGTTGAGGCAGGTGGATCGCAAGTTTGAGTCAGTCTAGGCAATTTAGCAATTTGGCAAGACCCTGCCTCAAAATAAAAAATTTTTAAATGAGCTGGGGATATAGCTCAGTGCAAAGACCCTGGGCTTGATCACCAGTACAGAAACAAAACGAAATTTAAAAGTAAAATTAAAAAAAAAAAAACATAGTTACATTCCTATCTGAAATTGTAACTCTCAAAAGGTTAAAAACATAAAACTCTTATGAGAATCAATTGTGCGCACATGTCAATGCTTTATGTGATTTATTAATAGGGAACCTACAAGATGACAAAGATTCAAGAGAATTTGAGAGACAGGGATTTTTACAGCAAATAAAAAAATAAGAAATGACGGTGCTAAATTTGATACAGAACTGATTAATTTCATACAGGGCAATAAAACTATAATCTCTGGGGACAGAGAAGAAAATCACTAAAAATTACTATATCTTACCAGTTGCAGAGAACTGTGACTATCTGGGCCTTAATTAACTAGGTAAATTTCCATCCCTCAGTCTGATGACCTTTAGGCAAGGCAGGAGGCAAATGCTCTAAGTACTAGGCTACATGGCTTTGTGTTATTTATATGTTTGGAAAACTTGAACACTCTTATAATGAAAGCCACACAGCCCAGCCTCCCAGCCTGGCCCGATTGCCCTCTATTCTCCCTCTTGATCAACAATCTCCAATCTCCTTTTCGTTCTTTTTTTTTTTTTTCTGAAACAGGGTCTTTCTCTGTAGCCCAGACTGGTCCTGAACTCACGGTGGAGCCCGGGCTATTCTGCCTCAGCCTCCCCAGTGCTGGAATTACAGGCACATGCTCCTTTTTGTTCTTTAAAATCAAAAGCAATTTCCTTTCTACTTCCGGGTCATCGCACTTGCTGTTCTTCCAGAACACCAGGGCCTTGGTTCCCTGATCTCTCTCCCTCTCGTTTTTCTTTCTGTTTCTACTTCCATCACTGTCTTTTTATTTTTGTCTGTCTCTCCATTCATCAGTTCTGCCTCCACTTTCTCCTTAAGTGGCCATAGTATGGAACTTAGCATATGTTAGTGTTTGAAACTACCTATAATCCCAGCACTCTGGGAGGCTGAGGTAGGAGGATTATGAGTTTGAGCCCAGCCTGGGCAACTTAGCTAGAAACTATCTCCAAACCAACAAACAATTAATAAAAAAATTCTTGAGATATAGTTCATTGAGAAGGCTGTGGGTTCAATTCTCAGTACAATAAAGACAAGAAAAAGACTTTCCTGGTCTGCTCCTCAGTGGTACTGCCCCATACAGGGAAACAACCTACCATAGTCCTGGCCTCACAGAGCCCCCTGTCTACTAGCGGCCACGAGATGAAGCTCACGTGGCCATATCACATGGCAGACCGTTAGTAGGGGTACATCTAGGCTATGGGCACCCAAGGAAGAGCCAGGCAGGACTCTGGGAGAGGGGACGCTAGAGGAGGAAGTCATAGGCAGAGAAACAGCACTGATGCAGGCAAGATGACAGGGACACCACTGGGACAGAAAAGTAGATAAGGAAGCCAGAGACTGAAAAGAAGGGCTGTACTGCAGGGCCGAGGAGTCTGGACTGTGTATTCTGGATAAGTAGGAAACAATTCAATTTTAATGATTTAATCTTAAAATTGGGCCAATTTTTGCCAAAAATAGAAAGAGAGAGGGAGAAAGAGAGAGAAAGGAGAGAAGAAAACTGTGGAGGAATGACTGTTCGTAGTGTTTCTTAGTGTCCTCAATTATCCCTGCTCCTGGATGGAGAGCAACACCCCTACCTTCCGTGAGCACGGCTGATGTGACAGAGCAGCTCAGGTTTTCATTGTTCCTACCCTGACTTCCTGAATCCTTTCTACTATTAATTCACTTTTGTATGCTTTCGGTTTGTTTTCTAATCTAATAATAATCATAATACAGTAACCCAAGATTTATAATCATGGTCATATTAAAATAATATAAAGAACATGAACTTATTAATACTTGTTTGCTTAGCAAACATTTCCTGAATACTTACTCTATCCAAGATTCTGCATTAGGAACAATGTCCTGGTTTCTTGCAAACACACAACTTTACTGTGTCAACTCAAAAATCTGAGGATACTTGACACCCAGTATTAAAGCTGGAAGACCCTTGCAATCTTGTCTTGTCTGTCGTCTGTTGGATGTCTGTCTGATCCTGTGCTCACCACACAAGGTGTGGTGGGCAGAGCTTCAGCCCCAGGGACCTCTGCTCCTCGGTGTCCCTCCCATGCATGCAATGTTTCATGGTAAAATGGCTTTTGCCAATGTAATTAAGGCCACTAAGCAGCTCACCGGGAATTATTTATTCCAGTGGGCCTGATGTAGCCACACAAGCCTTTAACAACAGAACTCTTCAGCTGGTCACAGGAGAAAATCCGACTGGAAGCTTGATGTGGGTTTGATGTGCTTTTGTTGGTTTGATGATGAAGAGGGTCACATGCCAAGGAAACATGGACCTCCATCCCACAGTTCCAAGGAACTAAACTCTGCCCCAAGCCCTGAGGAACTGTGGAAGCAAACCTCCCTGTTGAACCTCCAGCTAAGAACTTAGCCCAGATGACACATCAGGAACCTCTGAGCAGAGCCTCCAGCAAAGCCGCCCTGTAACAACAAATGTGGTTTAAACCACTGAGTCCACAGTGACCTGCTGCAGCAGCACCGGAGAGACAGCACGCTCAGTAAGGAGAAAAGTGAGAACTGCACAGTTACATACATTCCACTGACTGTATCTGATGAAAGAGCTGTCCTTAGTTTATAGATATGTTCTTTCATAGTTTATATGATACTGAGGGTTTTGTCTCCACTGCGTGGAAATGGAAAACGGCAGCTGAGTAACAGAGGTGCACAATGTCTCCTCATCGACCCACTCAAAAAGTTGAGAATCGAATCATAAAACGCCCGTTCCATGCAGCCAGGACAGAAAGGTGCACCCAAACAACTGACAGGAGGCCAGGGAAAGGTCAGAAATTCCAAAGAGATTTCGAAAGCAGAGAAAAAAACCTCAACAGCCTAGGAAGCCACCCTAAGCCTGCTGCAAATAGCTGGGAGCTGTAGGCATCTGCAGACGGAGGAAAGCCCGTGTGGAGCCCAGAACATCTGACTGAGGTAGGGGAGGGAACAGCGCCCCAACATCTGACGGGAAGCTGCGGAAAGGTCAGAAATCCTGAAGTCATGTCAGAAGTGGAGAAAAACAGCAGCCAGCTGGGGGTGGCCCTCAGCTGCCAGCACCCACAGATCACAGGCAAGGAAAACCCGGAGGCCAGGACCTCAGAGTGAGGTGAGGGCAACTGCGGGAGAAGTGGGAATTGTTAGCCTCTGGTAGCTCCAGCCTCCAAACTTGGAGGTAGCGCCTACTACGAACGCAATGTGCGCTCCCCTAGAAAAGGCTCCCATGTGTGGACGTGGAAAAATATGAAGATTAGCACCTTATTCTGTTTTGTTCCAGGCCCCTCTTCTGGGGGTCTTGCCCAAGTGTGGCTTTCACCTCTGGCCTCAGGAAGGCAGGTGAGTGTCTTGAGGACAAGGTAGTGGAGTGTGCACATCACAGCTACTCGCCGAGAGTGAACCCACTGCGTATTCATTTGCCCCCTGAGCTGTTCACCCAAACGCTGTGGGATTCTTTGAGTTTTACTTTCCTGAAGGATGCTCCACAGACTCTGAGAGGCACATTTCACAGCACCTGTCCTTCCAGCTAAGGTACAAGTCCATTTTGTGTGCACTATGTATTTCCTTCCCAAGTGCTGTACTTGGAGATGCTCCCTGAAAGGCTGTTTATTATCATCTTTTCTTAAGGACCACCCTTACAGAAACCAGGGAAGTGCTAGAAGCTTTTTGATGCCCCACCAAAGGTGTCTGTCTCACAGCTTTTAGTGAGCTGTTCCCTGGGCCAAGCAATCATTCTGAGGAGTTATTTATGGCAAGCTGTCTTTTGGCCATTTGGCTTTTGATGAATTGCTCTCAGAGCCCCGTACAGGTGCTCTGAGTCCTGGAAGAGAGATGGACTTTTTCATGGTTTCCTACTCCCGTCAATTCTGTCATGTCCTCCTCTGGAAAATTTCCCACTTACCTCTAGCAGTCATTCAGACTGGCTGGCATGGCCACCACCTTGCTAGCACAGGAGGGAGTGACCCCACTCTGTTCATATTCTCGCCACTGCCCATAGCTTAATGGCTAGCCACAGCTTCTGGCCTGAGGTCCTGCCACTTGGAGGCTGGCTCTAGCTCAGTAACTCGGCCTTCCCTCACTCCCTCTCTTCCAGTGTTTTCACCAGGGCCTCTCTTTGTGACTCCATATCTATGACAGCTCATGGTCACTAGCTCCAATTCTTATCCACTTCATTTCTGCCAATGGCTTCTCCTTCCTCTATGCAGACTTGTCAGAGAACACAACACCAGCACATATAGGCTCTTAAAATGGAGCATTTCTAGGGCTCAGTGGTTAAACTTCTTGCCTAGCAAGCGCTAAGAACCTCAGTTCAGTTCTCTAGCATCCCGTACACTGGGCATGGTGGCGCATGCCTATAATCCTAGCACCCAGGAGGCTGAGGCAGGAGAACTGCTGTTAGTCCAAGGCCAGCCTGGGCTATATAGTGAGCTCAGAACCAGCCTGAGGTACAGAGAGAGACCCTGTCTCAAAAAAGTACAACACTTCTAAATGAGAAAAAGCCATGCAAGTCATTTTTTTAAATGAAAAAGTGAGTCTCCAAAATGAAATCCATTTTCATTTAAATCTCATTTTTAAAGAATTAGAATACTTATTATACTTCTTTTTACTTAAAAAAATTCAAAGAAAATGTTGCTAAGACTTAAGATGTAAAAGTGCCAAGAAAATGTCACCATTAATAATGACCCATTTGAAACTGGGAATTAATCCCTATAGACTTTCAGACTAGAAGGAGGATTGAGGAGCAAATATATCCACCTGTCCAGGAGCAGTAGTAGGCATCTGTACCCATCCCCCTCATGGCAGGAGTCTCACTCCTTCACTGGGGCTAAACTGGCATTGCCCAGCTCTGCTTAGAAAGATCTTCATTATGTTGCCTAGAAACATTTTATTTCATTTCATTTCCATAAAGGGACAGACAGTAAATATCATAGATTTTGTGGCCCCTATAGTCTCTGCACTGATTACTCAACTCTACCACTGGCACAAAAGCAACCATAGACAATATGAAAGTGATTGAGCATGGCTGTGTTCCAATAAAACTTTATTAAAAAAAAAATAACAGGCAGCAGCTGGATTTGGCCCTGAGCTCTAATTTGTTCACCCCAGCTCTACAGCCTCAGGGAACAAGTACTGTTCTCTCTGTCAGTAAGAGCCCTTCAGATACCCAAGTTTAGCTCATGTCACCCCCAGGATGTCTTCAAAGTACATACCCCTTCCTCTAAGTATCTACACAGAAGATGGCTCCATAGCTACCTTTCTCTGGAAAGGCTTTGGGGGCCAGATGCTTTGGGGATGTGGCATCAAGGATACTCTCCCTAACACTTGTGTTACCTGGCTAACACATATTGTGTTCTCATTATGTGTCAGGCACAGTTCTGAGAACTTTACTAAAATGACACTATTGATTCCTCACAGTATGATTATAATATTAGCACTATTGTTATCTCCATTTTTCAGATAAGGAATCTGAGGCTCAGAAAGATTAAATATCTTTCTCAAGAACTGGTGTGTAGCTCAGTGGTACAGCACTTGCCCAGCAAGTACAAGGCTTTGGGTTTCCTCCTTCCTTAGCACTGAAAAAAAAAAAAAAATGCTCAAGGATTCCTTCAATTCCAACCAACGTAACTTCAGAGCGCTAGCATTTTGAACAGAATTCATTTCTATAAAATATTTCACTCCTAGAAAAGAATATATCAGATAGACATAACTTACAAATACATGGACAACAGCAATACAGACGTGCCACACAACCCTTGCCCTGCTTGCGCCAATGCCCCTGTGTGCACACCCTGCACGCACCCCTCCTCACCCAGGGGGAGCCCAAGTATAACCTCTGGCATTTATCCCTCCTTGTCTTTCTTTATAGTTTGATATGTAGATGTTTTGTAAACACTACATCACTTAATCTTACTTGTTAGTAGAGTCCTACCTTCTGCACCTACATCTGTGAGATCTGGGTTACTGAAGGTGGCTGTGGCGTGCTCACAGGCCTAGCTGTGTCGCATGCCCTCGCCTGAATACGCCACCATGGAGCTGTTGGCTCCCCTGCGCTGGACGCTTTGGCTTCTTCCAGTGTTTTGTTTGGCTGTTGCAAGATGGCTGAACACTGCCACACATATCTCCTGGCAAACACGTGCAGAGTTTCTCCAGGGTATAAACGTGGAAATGGAATCGCTGAGTCACAGGGCTTGCCACATTTCCTTGGAGGAATCCATTCACACTCCCACCAGTGACGTGAGAGATCTCACAGCTCTGCATCCTCGCCAAGTTTCATTTTTGCCTGCTCGGTGGGTACTGGAGACCTCATCTTGGTTTGTATGTTCCTGATGACTAAAGAGGTCAAGCCATCTTTTCATATGCTTCTGGGCTGTTCGCGCTTCCTCTTGGGGACTGGCAACGGCCCGTTACTCTATTGGGCCGCTTGTCTTTTTCCTATTGATCTGTTCTGAGCACTCCTAGCTGCTATGCCAAACTGGAAGAAGTGCTCACCTCCTGCACCCCAGTACCGACTCCTGCTCTGCAGCTCCAGAAGGCAGCCCTTCTACACAGCACCTACATCACATGGAGCTAGCTGTCAGGATAAATTGCTACATCAGCACATGAAACACCTGTGAGCATCCTTGGGGGTGGGGGGACAGAGAAACTACTTGATAAAATCCAGTCAGCCAAGAGATTAATCAAAACCTAGATGGCAGGAATGAAGAGCTGGCGTTAAACAGGAGTGATGGCGAGTGCCGGACCCACTTAACATGAAACACTGGCAATCCGAAGATAACAAGGCAACAAAAAACTCAGAAGACAGTGGCGAGCAAAGGAATTGGAAGACGGCTAATTTCCTCTTATGTCGGAGAAGGGCTTTAATCGATACCATCTAAAATTGAAAACTGGAGTTTAAAAGCCAGGATTCTAACCTCACTGCTTTTCATAATCTTTTATTACCCTTAGGGAGATATTTTGGAAACAAATATTTTCTGTAGTGAAGGCAAAATTGTTTAATGTTGAGCAATTCCTTCTGTTTTACTTTTCCTTATGTTCTTTCATTGCACCCAAAGAAACAAGATTTAACGGCAGTTTTAAATAGGCTGTAATAATGATCTCACACTTAAAAATTAGTTTTGACTATCTCTCTACTTATGCGCATAGAGACAATGCCTGGAATGATAGTCATCTAATGATAAAGATACTGAGGTTTGGAGGGCTGGGGGTATAGCTCAGCAGTTAGTGTTTGCCTAGCAAGCACAACCCTGGGTTTGATTCCCCAGTACCACATAAACTAGGCATGGTGGTGCATGCCTGTAATTCCAGCACTGAGGAGGCTGGGACAAGAGGACTGTCATGTACTCAGGCCAGCCTGGGCTACACAGTATGTTCAGGACCAGCCTGATCTATGCAACAAGACCCTGTTTCATTTTTTTTTTTAAATTATGAGCTGTTGGCTGATTTTTAAACTCTTTTCTTGGTAATTTTTGTTTTGCTTGGATTTAAAAATCAACACACACTACTTTTATTAGGACAAAGAGTCATCTTTAAACTGGAAAGCTTCCCACTCCTAAGATGCTTCTCAGCCACTTGTACCTCCTTTTTCATGCTCTTCTGTGGGTAACTTTCTGAACCCAGGAACAGGACTTCACACCTATGATACTGTATGGTGTTAAAAATTAGCTCAGCGTGATGGCCAACTAAATTAAACACATTCTATATTGTTTTGTTACTGGAATTAACTTATTCAAACATTTTATGATCATCCACCAAGTACTAGGAATTTTCCATAAAACACTAAGTCTATGTGACCCTTAGACATTCCTTGAACAGAATCGACAATAAACATTTATTATGATGTTAAATCTGGAAATAAGTATAGTAATAATAATAACACAGCAAGCCTTTATAGAGCATTTATTTGTGCCAGGCTTTTCTAATTGCCTTATTTATATTAACCCACTTAAACTTCACAACAACCCTATGAACCGTGTTCTATTATTACCCACATTTTCATAGATGAAGAAGCCGAGGGGCAGATAGATGAGTCATTTGCCTAAAGTTGCACAAAAGGAGCAAGGAGCAGAGATGGGCACCAAGTCCAGGAAGGCAAGTTCCAGAGTTGGGCGGCATGATTATCTTGTTCGGCTCTCCTACACGGGCTCACAGAACTGCCTTGGCAAATCAGGTATAACCAATGGACAGTGAAAGGCGAGCAAGGGTTATGCGAACCAGCCCCAGGTTGGCCATGGGTGTTCTGCTTTTTCCTATCCATGTTTTGAGTACAGAAGAATCCAAGAGCCCAGAAGCAAGAAGCTCCTCGTGTCTCAAATTGAGATGAGAGGTATGAAGGTCACTACTGCACCAAGGGATAAGCCACAACAAGAGACAACCTCACAGGCTGACAGCCTGCAGGGGCAGGGCCCTCAGGATGTGCCTCAGTGTCTGAGATGAGTCACCCTGAAACCAAACTGTTGACTGACTGTGGCAGCAGAACAAGGACTCCCCACTTCTGGCCAAAATCAACCACAGGCAATCTTCAGGCCCATTTGGCCTATCTGGAACCTTCTCAGAGCTGCACCACTCTCCTAGCTGAAGCTCCTTCCTTCCTGCTAGTCCTGCGCCCATCAGATGGGCACACATCTGGAGGCCCACTCTGCCCATCTGCTCTCTCCCTGACTCTTTCCCCAGGACTCACTTTGCTTGGGTCCCTGCTTCCCAGACGATCCAACCAACATACCCCTCCCACCTGCACTTGACAGTGGCTCAAGAGAGAAATGACCTTAATTTGTGGACCCACTGCAATATAGGGGATTGTCACTAATTAGACTCATCAACTAATAGATGTTCTTAACTGCCTTCTGTAAGCATCTTGAAACATCAGCAGTCAACACACCTGGGAAAAAATTAGAGAAAGGTGAAAGAGTTTAAAGACAGACAACAAAAGATTATGGGAAAGATGCTGAAATATGCCTTGTGTTTAAAAAAAAATTATCCCCCATCCTTCAGGATCCTGATATCAAACCAGAATTTAAGGGACACACTCGCGCGTAGCTGAGCCAGCTGCCTTGTCCCCTCTGCCTCCCCATGCCTAGCAAAGAGCCTCCCCAGACAGGTATTTAATACACACTGGCTGTGCCAAATTACCACTGTCTGGCAGATACTATCCACGCTGGGGGGTACAGCTTGAAATAAAAGTAGTCACCTCTATAGCTCTGTCCCAAAGAGCTTATTAACTCCAGCCAGCTTGAGTTTTTCACACCCCTTCCCTGGGGTGATGGACAGACCATCTGTTTCTGAAAGTCTCCCAAGGGGCAGGCTGTCCACCGTGAATAGGGAGGAAAACTGGCATTTCTGTATTCTCCCTGAAGCTGTCACTCGGAATTCTTGGCTGGCTGGAGCCTGAGTTATTTGAGAATGATGGAGCCATTGCATACGTCTCTCCTCTGCACTGTTAAAGCCAATTATCCAATTTACAAAATGTTTTTCAAAGACTGAGAGATACAAACTGCGTCTCCTAATTAGCTGTCAATAAGCCTCTCTCCATATGCAGGTGTGACATTTTAAAAAGTCAGGGTCACAAATGCGGAGTGTGCACCGGCTGCTTCTCAGGAGGGGGCACTTTCCCACTGGTTTGCACAAATGATACATGTTGTCAGCCCTTCCCCTGGGGATGGGAGCCCAGGTCACCTGCCGAAGAGGGACTGAACTTGTGCTATAAGCAATCTTCCCTCCTCATTTAGAGAGCACTGGTTTGACATTGGCTGGGAGCCTAGCTTGCATGAGGACCATGAGGCCAGTGAGTCCTGGTCTCTACCCTCAAGAGACTTGTACTCTAGTGGGGCTGAAAGACGGATGTAACTGCAGAAATTGTGGCCTGTGGTGTAAAGGAGGTTTGGATCTAGAGTCCTAGAACATTCATTCAGCCCTTCAATACGCACTGGGTGATGAAAAAGAAACAGCCCCTGTTGTAGGCACCAGGCACAGGATCACAAAAAAGTTCGCATACATATTCAGCGATCAGTGAGGGAAAAGACAACCAAACGAAAGCCTTACCACGAAGCAGGATGAAAGCGGGAGCCACAGTGGAGAAGCGAGACATTCAAAGAAACAGTCACATCGCACTGACATTCTGCCAAGACTTCCTGGAAATTGTGGCAGATCAGCGAGGGATGGAAGGTGAGAGCAGGAGGGTACAATGGGGCCAAGTTACCTGCATGAGCAAAGCTCTGTGGCAGGAGAGAGCATGGCCTATGGCAGAAATGCAGCGGCAGAAGGGATGGATGGGCTCAGGTGGGCTTAGGTCAGCACCCGGGCCCATGAGCTCCCGACAGGTGTGCTTTCATTTCCTTTGGGCAGCAACAAGAGGTCCCTGGAGGACTTTTGGCAGTGGAGGCCAGGAGGACAGCTTGGTCTGCTCCATACAAGGGCTGTGGCACTGGCATGGAGCAGGAAAGCCAATGAGGATGTAGGAGGCCAGCTGGGAGCAAGTGCAGTGGGTCAGGTATGAGGCACGGATAGATTTCTGTGAGCAATCTGCCCTAGCTCCTTGGCAGAGTGTAGTGTATAGCAGACTCATTCCCTGAGGGACTTCGACGTATGGCTTTGATTGGCTCCTGCCACCAATGGTACCCAGTCTCAGCGGTCTTCTTAATGAGAGTGCAAGGGTGGGGAAGACAAATGAGGAAGGAGTAAAGGCAGCTACATCAGGGACAGGATGTGGACAGTGACCCGACCCACCTTACTCTGTGACCCTCACTGGCCCTTCACTAAACAAGAGAAAGTCACATTAGCAAATCTTATCTGTTGGGAAAGGATAGACTATGCTATGGCAACAAACAACTCCAGAATCTCAATGTAATGGCCCAGTAGACATTGATTTCTCTCTCAGCAAAGAAGCTAGACATGTCATAGACACTCAGGGTCCCAGATGAAGGAGCAAGAGCTATGTTGAACATGTCAGTTGCCCAGGTAGAATGAAGAGAAAAGAATGATGAGCCTCAGTGAGCCTTTGGGTAGAGCTCACTAACCAGACTTGGCCTGCAAGACATGCCACCCACCAAGTACAGGGGACACAAAGTGCAACTTCCCACACAGAGAAGCAGGTGTCAAGGGATTTAGTGATGACGAGCACAGCTGATCTCTCAGGTCCCTCCTGCCCTAACAGTCTGTGTTTCGCTTGTGCTCAAGGCCAGATTTTGAATCAATTTATACATAGCCAGCTAACATTTATTTAGCACTGACCCATGTGCCAGGCACTATGCTAAATTTTTCCCATGCATTATCTCATTTACTATTCATAATGTATCTTGTTCAATATTTGCAATGACCCTATGCAGCAGATATAGTTATTAGCCCTCACTTAACAGAGGAGGAAATAGAAGATCAAGAAGCTTAACTGACAAGCTCAAGGTCACCCTACTAATGCACCATGGAGCCTATACTCAAACCCCAGCCACTGTGCTCCAACCCATACGCTCTTAGGGATACCCGGCTCTTTAGAGCTGCTCAGAGAGGGTCAGATGCCTCACAAAATGGTGGAAAGTCTGAAGGAAGATGTAGTGGGGTTGATTATTTAACCAAGTGAAGGAATAGATTCTAATCCTGAAGATTCATGAGGAAAAACAGAGTAGCAGGTAAAGGAAAGTCTTAGAGATGACAAAGTAGTCCCCCGTACTGGGACCTAACTGGGTAAATGGGAGGAGAAGAGGCGCGCTGGGGAAGGGGGCTGGGGAGACTTAGCAGGCCAGGAGGCGCCAGCACACGGGGTGTACCTTATCCTGGAGGCCCCAGGGAGTTTTGTTTTGTTTTACCATTTTAATCATTTTTAAGTGCACAGTTCAGTGGTATTAAGTGCACTCAGAATGTTGTGTAACCAACCCCACTATCTATTTCCAGAAAATTTTCATCATCTCAAACAGAAAAGCTCAGTACCCATTAAGCTCTGGAGGTTCTTAAATGTGCTTCACCCTGACAATGACATCAGTGCAGAGAGGGAAGAGGACCCCGGCAGCCACTTGAGGGATGTTAAGGGGGAGGAGAGGCGAGCGAGAGGATGGGTTGGGAAAGGACTGCAGTGGTCTAGGCGGAGAGTCAGGAACCTCAGGGCGGGAGAGGACACCCCGGAGGGACAGGAGAACCTTGGCTTCCTCTAGCAGCTCTGAGAGTTCTGAGCCCCCAGGAAGCAAGGTAAATAGGGGAGAGTGGACCCTGGGGACACCACGAGCCCAATGCTTGGGCACTAGGCAGGTGAGGCTGGCCATAAACTCTGCCCTGGGAAGCCATAACCTTAAACCCAATTGTCCTTCCTCAGTCACAGAGCTGTCCCCATGGCTCACCCAGAAGCCTGAGGTCCATGCACAAACCTTCACTGGCCCCTGCGTGGAGAGGAAGGGTGACTGCAGCAGTGCCAGTGCTGGCTGCCATCAGCCACATCCACATTCATTCCTCAGGCGGCCTCTTCCACCCCTCAGCAGCGTTGCAGCTGGAGTTAATTACGTGCCTCACTTGTCCTCTAGCTGGGGACACAAAGGCCATTCTGCGGCCTGATGGATTACAGCTGTGCCACTGTCACACAACCCTGTGACAGAGGTCCCTACTCAAGGAAACATCCAATTCTTGGGCATATTACAAATCCTTCCACCTCTCGGCAGCAGGAGTGACTGCAGGTACTTCTCCTAAAGGCCCTTCCAGGAACTAATTTCTAGCACCCAACAGCTGGCCTGCTTCCCATCTCCCACATGTGGCCTTCTGTTCCTGTAGATCAGGTTTTGCTCTCGTGAAGAGTGCAAGGCAACTTGGGGTCCTCTCAACATCATATGCCCAGACCCCAGCTCTTAAATCCTGAAGTCCTGATGCAGCTTCCCAATCTACATTCCCAGAACTCTGGCCCACCCCTCCTCAGCTGAGATTCCACTAGATAGTCTCCACACTCATTGTGGCACTGCCCACACGTACTGCAGTGCCAGATCTCACCCTGAACTCAGCGAAGAAGATGAGGGTCTCCCCATCTGGGAAAGAGGGACGGGAGGGTTCTGTTTGAACACAGGTAAAATGAAAGACCAGCAAACAGGGATACCTGGTGGGAGGGCCAGAGAGGCTCTAAGGAGGGAATGATTCGAGGGGGCAGAGAAGGCTCCCATTTGTCAGGCACATCTATAAGAAAGCCCCAGGAAAGCCCCTGTGCAGGATCCCTTGTCCACGTGATCAACAAAGCCCCAGAAGGCCAGGAGGAGCCGAGCCCCTGGGGCTCTTCCAGCCCATTCCAGCCCTGGAAGTGGGTGTAATCCTAGGCCTCCCTTGGTAAGACAAGGAAGAAGTGCTGGAAAGATGCTATGGTTTGGGTGTGGCTTACTAAATTGTGTCCCCTGAAGGTCCCCATTAAGAGCTTATTTCCCAAGCTGAAGGCACTGAGGGCTCCTGCAGAATCTCTTGGAGATGGGGTCTAGTGGGAAGTACTTAGGGCATGGGGACTTGGAGGGAAAGGTAGTTTTCACAGCACTTGTTGGTATTGTTCTGAGAGGATTTACAGAAAAGCCTGGGTTTGGCTACCTCCTTCTCTGGTATAGTCTGAAATGTGTCTGTTTGTTCTTACACGCACACTCATCATGATGTGCTGCCTCTGCCATCACCACCAGAAGCAAAAAGCATTGTTGCTTTTCTCTACCTGGTGGAGTTGAACCTCCAAAACTGTGAGCTAAATGTGCTTCTCTTTACTTCATAAGTAGCCTTGTTCAGGCATCTTGTTATGGTGATAGAAAGCTGACTGATGTAGAAAGCCATCCACAGGGCACTCTGGGAGCCAAAAGGGATCCATGCCCTTAGTTACCTATGAGTGGTGTGTTTATTCAGTTTAGTGAATTAGGCATTTACCAAAGATTTCCCTCAAGCAAAACTCTGCCAGGCATGGGGCATAGAGGAGAAAACAAGTCAGACCCTTCCTCACAAGACAGTGGGGACAAAAGAGGAGCCAGCAAGCAATCCCAGCACAAGAGGACAGCTCGGTCCATTCAGGCACTATGACAAAGTGCCACAGGTGGGGTTGTTTATAAACAACAAAAAATTATTTATTTCCTGTAGTTCTGGGAACTTGGAAGTCTACAATCAATAGACAGATTCAGTGTCTACTAAGGGCCCATTTCCTGGTTGGCAGATAGTACCTTCTCATCAGTCTTCCTATGGTAGAAGGAGAGAACAAGCTCCTTCAGGTCTTGTTTATAAGGACACTGATGCCATTCATCAGAACTGCATCCTCATGACCTAACTGCCTCCAAAAAGCCCTTCCTCCTAAGTCTTGGGGGTTCGGATTTTAACATATGACTTCTGGGGGACACAAACAATGAGCTGACAGGGAAGCACCCCATGAAAGGGGCAAAGGAGTCTCCTGAACACAGTACCAGGAATCAGGAAGGCCTCTTTGCTGGAGGAGACATTTGGCACTTATGCTGATTTCTAGATGTGTAAGAAGTCAGCCAAGGGAGAGGGTGGAGGGTGGCCTTTAGTGAGAAGGGCATTCGTTCAGTCATTCTACAAGAATGTTTTGAATAACTGCTTTGTATCAGGTTTTGTACTAGGAGCCAGGGATATAGCAGGAAACAAGCAAGGAACAAAACCCCTGCTCTTGAAGCACAATCGTTCCAGTAAGGGAGAGAAAATAAGCAGGACAGAAAAAAATCTGGCAAATGTCATAAAGAGATAATGTGTGTTCTCCAGTGATGAGGGCTAGGAGGAAAATAGAAGGAAGCCCAGGCTGGTGTGCCCACACCAGCCTGGTGTGGGGCAGCACGAGGGATGTGAACTCAGGTGGGAGAAGCCTTGACTGAAAGGAGGTCTTGGACCCAGGACCAGGTACCAGAAACAACACCCCTGCCAGGCAGGACCAGCAGTCACAGCTCTGGCCCCCATCCTACATCTGCCAACTCCAAGCTGATACCCCAAGGGAGGTTGTGATCCTTCTGAGCTTCTTGCAAAATAAGGTCCAATAAGCCTCCCTACCCTCTGTGGCAGGTGGTAGATCAGTGGGACTGGAAAAGCACCTTTGGTAGCCTTGGAAGACACGTACATTGAAGGGCTGCTACTATGTCTTGCCTGGACCTAAAAGCAGAAACTGCCTCGGGGTGGGGGCTGATGAGTTTGTCTTTTGCCAGACTGCTTCAGGTTGGACACCTCCCGCCTCTAAGCCTCAGGATCCTCATCCCAGGACAGCATCTGGGTCTTCTGAGCTCCAAGGATTCTGGGAGATTTCCTACATATGGCAGATGGGGCCCTCTACAGCAAGATCTCTGCCAGAACCACCTCCAAAACTGGGTCCAGGTTCCAGCTTGAGGGGTTTTCTGCCCAGACACAGGGACAGAGTAAGACTGCATGTGGCCCTCACTGCATCTCTCCCCAGATCACTGCCCTATGAACACCTACCACAGGCTCCTAGGCCCTTTGCCATATGCAAGGGCAAAGAAGATACCAACTTCATGAGCCCTGTAAACAGGATAGGAGGACCCCTCGAGGTTTATCTACTTTTGTGCAGAATAAAATATAATATTTTCCATGAAAAGCAATCTTACTGTGAAACTGTTGTTTTCTTTTTAGGTTTAACATATCCTTTTTTCTAAGCCTTGAAAAATGAACTATTAAAAAACAAATAAGCCGGGTATGAAAGAAGACAAACACAAAAAGACAAATACGGTATTACTCTATTTATCTGAAGTACCGAGAATAATGAAATTCACAGAGACCGGCCGTAAAATAATGGTGGTTGCCAGAGGTCCTAGGGTAAGACGAATTTCCTTTCTTGCTCACAAGGAAAGTAAGTGTCTCCTTCACCCAGTGCGGCTTAAATGGGTTCATTCATTCAAAACCCTGGGGGAGTGCTGGCACCCAGGCCACATGGTGAATACTGTGGGCTCTTGGTGCCTCGAGCCCTCAACTTGTTTATTGGCTCAGTGGGCACTTGCTGCAGGCACTGGGATGAAGGGGGTCACAGCAGAGCCTTGGGGGTAGGCACTCTGGCTCCTGGCTTCATTCTCAGGCTATTCTGCAGCAATAGAGCCTCTATGAGCCCACCCTGTCTGGCTCCTCCTAAGGAAGTGGGAGGGGGCCATTCCCACAGCACGCTTCCCATTGCATTGCTATAAAAGCCTGGTCCAGCTCCAGCCCGCTATGGAAGGAGCTGGCGGTGTGGTCACGAAAGGACCATATGGGGACCCGCCTCTAGCTATTTCAGTCCAATCGGTTGACATGACAACCAGGCTTCCCGACCCTGAGCCCAGTCTCTATCCCTGTGCACTCACTGTGCGAGTCACAGCCTCACCCAGCACTGCATCCGCAGTTGGAGACTGGTTTTCACACGTTTCTTCGAGACCCGCTCTCCCGACAGCAGAGCAAGCAGCAGAGCAAAGGTGCCCTCGGCATCCCTGCGCAGGATGTGCTCAGGAACTGGCAGCTTGACTCCCCAGCCCTAAAAATAGGTGCAGGCAGCACAGAGAGCGGTGGGCTGGGGGGCTGGTGGGGAGGGAGGGCTTCTCAAAGCTTCCCACAAAACCCTAGTGCTGACTGGGGAGCTGAGGAGGGTCACCTCCATCCGTGCTCAGTCCCCAGGTATCCACATATTAGGAAATGTCGGGTCAAGTAGGGATTCTGGGGCCAACTCCTGCACTGTACTGCGGAGGAACCCAAAGGGCCCGTCTGAGCTCACACAGACCCCCCACCGTGCAGGACACCCCGCCAGCATCCATTCATGCTGCGCTAAAATAGATGTTCAAGGGTATGCTGGGTTCTCCTACACAACAAAGCCCATAAAATTTCATTTTCAAATTGGGAACTTGATGATCAAAAACATGCCAGGAACAACACACATGGACTGAGTGCCCGCAAGGACAGCAATAAATCACAATAATAGCTCTCAACTCCTGAGGCTTGCTACGTGCCAGACAAAACTCTGCACACATGCAAACATCATCTCCTGTACCTGCATGGCCACAGCTCCCCCACGGTACACACTGGAGAAGGAAACCTGAGAGTTTATGTAACCAACTGGAGGCCAACAGTGGACAGAGGAGGAGCAGCGTGGAGCCAGCCTGTCCGTGCGCTCACACAGGACTCCTGAAGTCTGGGGACGTCACAGCAAGGATGACATAGCAGGCAGCATCCCTGACTGCCCAGAACCTCCAGAGCAACCTACAGTGACGGCACAGGCAAAGACCCCTCCAGTCACATGCTCAAGAAGTAAAAAGAAAAGTACACCAGAGAGGGGAAAGGGCAGGTGACAGGAGAGGAAAGGGCAGAGTGTTCACTTAGAGGTCAATTCTGAGAGCCATGTGCTGAGCTCAATGACAACACCTGCCTATGAGTTTCTTAGAAGAGACTGGTGACTGGGACAGAGAAAGCCAGGGAGGCTTCTCGGAGAGGCTTTGGAACAAGAAGGACAGGCCTGTAGTTATTATCCACCACTCAGGAAACACACCTCTCCCCGACAGGTACACAGCACTCAGTCCCGCCCCTCACACTCACACTGCACTCCCCACTTTCTCCACAAGCAGTGGGAAGACAAAGCCACATGGGGAGAGATATCGCTGACAGGGCGCCTCACAAGAAAACAAAGGAATTTCACTGAGAGGCTGGCGGGCCGGTGCAATCAGCTGAAATAAATACATTAAAATGCGGCATTGTTGTCTCTGCGTACGTTAGTTTTAATTACTGTTTACTGAAAAACTAAGACTTCGTGTAGGAAAGAAGAAAAATTTCTTCAAACTTGTGTACAACTGGTGGAATAGAACTAACCCAGGGTGGGTGAGCTGGGACTTTGGCTCTCAGACAGGGCCCAGCAGCAGGCCAGGTGCCTGGAAAGCATTTCCACACAGCGGGCAGATGCACAGCTCTGAAATCCACCCAGCCATCAGGACTGCAGCTGACCGAGACAACAGCGCTCTCCTCTACAGCCTGAGCTGGCAGCAGCCATGGGAGCTAGCCAGGCTCCACCATGTCCCCTCCACGATTTTTATTCCATCTTTTATTAACAACCCTGAGGCCCCTCTGCTGTCTTGCACTCCGGAGAGGGTCTATCTCAGGGCAAGAACCATGCCCAAGCCACCTCTCCTATCCCTGGCACTAACTTGAGATTCTAGTGTCATCTTGTCACACCAAATAAGACATAAGACAGGCAACTCCCAGTGGCTGCGTCCCTGGGGGACATATGGAGAATCTTGTTCCTGAGTGGAGTCTTTGGTGGCCTTCAAGGTAAGGAATTTCAGAATTCATTCCCTAGGAGGCCCCTTGAAAGGCAGCCAATAAGGTCAGAGCTCTAAGTCCCCACCAGCATTTAATATGAGCTCCTATCTGCCCCTTTTATACATTAACTTTAATAAACCTTTGTTTGATTGGGGTTCTATAGTCAAGCAAAAGAGTAGACACCAGGGAGCCACCACGGCAGCTGCACCTCTCTCCATCCACTGGGATCTCCTTAACTCAGAGGCCTCTGTGGCAAGCAAAGCTCCGCCCTATGTGAGTTCCAGTTAGTCTGGCCATCAGACAACAAAGAAACAACACAAAACCTCCTAGGAGACAAGCATAATCTTGGAGTTTCAGCACAGGTGAGGGGCTTTCCCTTGAACTGATTAGAGGTTGAATGGTACTTGGCCCGAATGCTAGGCTGAGGCCATCTCTGTCCGATGGTGCGTATGACCCTCAGAGCTCTCCTCACAGCCTGTAGTGGTGTGGATGGGCTCTGTGTAGGGTACACAGACACACAGGGCACACAGACAGTACAGACAGTGACCATGGAGACTCAGACGTAAACCCAGGACACAACCAGATCTTAGAAACCACATAGGCGGCACTAGGAAGACTTTCCCAGGTGAAGAAGAGGGGACAGTGTTCAATATTTGAAGATAAAGGAGGACTTCCAGGGATTGGTTAAGAGTGTGTCAGAGCAGGTTGAGGGTTAACTAGCCCGCTGTGGCTGGGGAAAGGAAGAAACAGAGGTGTTCCAAAGCAGGAGGTACCTGGAAGCAGAAGGCTAGGATGCCAAGTGGTCAGTTAAGAAAGGCACAGATAAACGCCCTAAAGTAAGAGGCATGACCAAAAGGTGGGCAACTGAAATGGATACTTCAAAAGAAGAAGTTCAACTATTAGTACATGAAAAATGTTCAACATCTTGGCCACTAGAGAAATTCAAATAAAAACAACACTGAGAGTCCATCTTACCCCGTAAGAATGGCAAGCAACCAGAACTCAAAAAACAACAAATGCTGGTGAGGATGTTAGGAAAAAAAAGGAATACTTTTGGTGGGTCTGTAAACTAGTACAACCACTATGAAAACCAGTATACAGATTGCTCAGAAAACTGAAAATAGAAATCCCATTTGATCCAGCTACACCCCTTCTAGGTATCTTTCCAAAAGAGTTAAAGACATTATATTATAGTGATGTATGCATACCCATGTTTATCACAGCTCAACTCCTAACAGCCGAATCATGGAGGTAGCCTGTATGTCCATGAGTGGACAAATAGATAAAGAAAAGTATTGCTCTGCCACAAAGATAAACTTGAATCATTTTAGGAAAAGGGATGCACCTTAAGACCATAATGCTTAGGGAAGTAAATCAGACACAAAAGATGAAATATCATGTGGCTTCACTTATACGAGAAATCCAAATACAACAATCTTGTACCTTAGTCCCAACCTCCATTCTGTTGTCTCCCCTCAGCTCTGGGCCGCACACCTCCATCTAGGACGCCCGCCAATCCATACCCAGATTCACCACCTTCCCCCGCATCCCTGCTAGTGATCCTCTGGACACCACCATGAGGGTAAGAGGCGCTCCAGACCCAGAGAACTCTGCTTTCTCTACCTAAGCCTTCTACAGCCAGTAGGTAGCAAGCACCCAGCATAAGGACGAGCTCAGTAAACAGCAGCGGTCACTGTTAGCATCGTCCTTGTTTGCATCAGCTGTAGTACTAATGTGTCCCTTAGCAAGAAAATCAGGAGCTCTTAAGCCAGACAGTTGGGAAGCGGCCAAGCCTCCCGCTTTGTATGACTGCTCGAGTCCAGCCAGTCCCAAGTCCTAGAGGGTCCATTTGCGGCGCATCCATGGAACCATGCTGCCTTCTCATCGCCACCTCCTGTTGTGCCTGGCTGCACGCTCTGCCTCCCGGGGCCACAGGCAGGTGCCTCTTTTTACAGCCTTCCCCACCCCGTGCCTCCACAGTGACCTCCTTCGCACGGGAAGTTGATCATGGCCTCCTTGTCCCCTGGTGAGCTCCTCTCACGTCACCTTCCCACAGGCAGCCCAGATGTGACTTTCTGCTCAAAATCTTTCTTGATCCCAGAGAACACAGCTGGCCACTTCTACCCCACTAACCTCATACACACTTTTGCGACAGCACTGATCACAGTGCTGCCCAGGCTCTGGGCTGCCATAAGCCACACAATTTCAACAACAACAACAAAATCAGGATACCAGTGTAGTTGTCAATTTTTATTTTCTCAAGTAAGAACATCGAAAAACAAACTAGCATTCTGGCTCTGCCAAATTCTTACCAGCAGGTGCTGTGTCAGTCTTTCTAATTTTAGCTTCCTAGGGTCTGTCCAACAGTAGCTCATTGAAATACTTTGCTTACTTTTCTGTGACAAACACTCCTGTTGGCTGGGCACTCTTATCCCTGCCTGATCATTTGGGCACTCTTTTTATGTAAACTATTTGTTCAAATCAGTGTTTTATTTGGATTATTTGCTTTTTAATTTTTGGTTAGTAAAATTTATTTGTACAGTATCAACATGAGTCCTTTGCCAGATATATGGATATATGTAATGCTAATGTTCTTATATTCTGTGGCTTGTTTATTTATTTTTTTAAAAAGTCTTCTAACAACCAAAGCTCATAAAGCTTAATGAAAGTCAGTATCATCTTTAAAAAAATAAAATAAAACGAAACAGCTAGACTTTGGGGTGCTGGCCTATAAACCCAGGACTCCGAGAAGCTGAGGAAGAAGGATTGCAAGTTTGGGCCCAGGCTGGGAAACTTAGCAAATCAGCAAGATGCTGTATCAAAATCAAGAATAAAGACAGGATGGGGATGTAGCTCAGGGTGAAGGCCCCGGGTTCGATCCACAGTACCACAGACCGATAACCTTAATATGTTCTATCACCACAATTCAACTGCCAAAAGGACGTGATAGAAAAGGAGGAGGAAGGAAAGGAGGAAAAGGGAAGGATGTCTCAAAGCCACCAGTGTTCCTTTAAATAGCCAAGTCAACCCGACAAAGAATTCATCCTTGCTTTGCTCATGTTGCCCTGGTATGTGGAAGCTGTCAAGGCCGGTGAGGGCCAAAGGCTGGCCGCTGTGATTGTCCCCGGGTTGCTGAATGTCCCATGGGAAGCTGGGAGCTCCTCCTGGTGTGTACTGCTTAGGGTGCTGCAGCTTTCCTGCTCCTCGGCTGCCTGGAGAGATGACAGCAGGTATGACCCAGGCACCAGGAGCACTTCAGCAGAGCTGCTGAGGAGGTTCTAGAAAGAATTTACTCGAACAACTGCTCCTTCTAATATCACTCAGGAAGCACACCTCCAAGAATAATAATAGTGATAATAATAAAAACCAATCTGCCCAAGCACCAGGGAACCACTCAAGATTGTTAATTGGCTCACAGGGACAGGGAAAAACGGGAGAAAAGGGACCTGAGACTGTCACAGAGAAGCTCAGTTCCTATTTTTAGCAAACTACCTTGTCCCTGCCACCTCTCACCAAAGAATGGTGGACACAGAGTCCGGTAGGCTGCAGTCAGAAGCTGAACACACACACACACACACACACCTGGGAGCAGCTGGGTGGCCCCGCGCAAGTTATTCTGCCTCTGTGGGCCTCAGTATCCTCTCCTGTTGAGTCCAGCAGCTCCTTTTCTACTTGCCTTACCTATCAGAAGGGACAGCAGAGATGGAATGACACAGCTCTGAAAACTCAAGGACTGAGCAATCTCGGGGGACTGCTGCCAGTCTGGTTGTTACTGTTGTCAGGAAGAGCGGATGCCGACCAAGTTCGGACTCATAGAGAAACGACTGTGCGTGAGCACCCCACTCTCCGTGCCCTGTCTCCTACGGGACACCTCATCCCTTCTGCCAAGGCCTTCCCTGTTTCTGAAGGCTGTAAACAATTCTCCCAGCAACCGCACCATTGCCTCTTGGAATCAACACCCAAGTGGATGTTCTCAGGCAAAGAATTTGATCTGGAATTCTTCCACTGAATTTCCTCAATGGCCAACATCCATTCATGCTACAGAGAGGAGGAATTTAATATTTCTAATGACTTTTTAGGGAGTAGTTTTCTCCTGGATATTTTGTCATTAATTTTTTTCATCCAGTTTCCCCTTGGCAATTATTATTCTCTCAAGACTCCAACTGAGCCTTCCCACCACACTTCTACTCTCTTTCACACATCAGCTATATGTTTGTGTGTGTTTTTTTTTAATCCTCCCTTAAGGCACGGATCACGTCTGTGAGTTTTGCATCCCACCCCTGGGCCCGGTACAATCAGTTAGCAGAACCTAATGCCGTGGAAACAAACACAAGAAGAAGAAATTATTTTCCCTAAGCATGCTGTCTCTACTGCAGCTCAGAAATTCCAACCCAATCAGGATTAGAAACAGGCCCAAAGCTGATTAATTTTGCAAAACAGACCTTCCAGGGTAGCACACAAGATCTTCAGAAAGAATATTCTGGTTTTTACTTCCCACTGAGAGCTTCAGGAACCATAATTAGAGCAATGTGGAGCAACAGACTCAGCTCCGACTCTCTAGACTCCAAGATGCTTTCTGGAAACATGAGGAAAAATAATGTCCCAATCCACTGGAAAACATCCCCGAGAATGCGGGTCGGTATGCTCTCGTTTGTGGTCTGTGCATTTTTCAAGAAGCAGCTTTACGAGATACAGTTCGCATAGCATGGAATCCACTCACTTAAACCATAACTTCCTTTAAAAAATGTGTTCTGAATATCTAAATATATGCATGTTACTATCATATTCTGAGCAATTTTAAAAGAGTTCCGTTTGGTTGGGTTTTGACAACCAGAAGTCAGGGTGCAGAGACCCACCCAGGGCACAGAGTGGTCCTTCTTAAAGGCATAGACAATCAGAACCACTGCTAAAAATGCTGCTTCCCAAGCTCTATTCCAATCCTCTGAAAGCGGGATCTCTCGGCTGCTCCATTTTTAATAAGCCTCCCTGATGGCCTTCTCATGCAAGCTCATCTCCCTGCCAAGGACCTCTGCTCAGCCCCGTCCTCTCCCACTCCACAATGTCCACGCAGGGCTCTTCCTGGGGTCACAGACCGCAGACCCTCAGAGTTCTCAGTGTCTTCGTCCACGCTCCAGCATCCTCCAGGCCTGCTGAACTGGCCACCACCCCGTTAGCTCCCAGTTCTTGCTTCTGTCCAGGGATCAGACTCTCTTTCTTTGTCCCTCCACCTGCGCGAAGCAGAAGCTGGGTCCGCAGCAGGCCCTGGCACCTGCTTGTCGGTTGACCAGCACCCGGTGACACCTTCATAAATTAGGGCCACTGCTGGAAGATCCTTTCTTAGATATGCACTGTTTGCACACCATCTAAGTACTAACAACACAATGCCAGTGGTTCTCTATGTGGAGCCTTTTCCCACTTCCAAAGACATGTTCCACATCATTCCTTTGACTCTCACCACCATCTGGAATGCTGAGAAAAACCCTATCACACCCACTTTACAGATGGGAAACAGACTCAGCAAGATTAAGCAAGCTTCTTTAACACCCGCAGCTTGTTGGCTGCGGGCTGGTGCCCCAATCCAGCCCTGCTGACTCTAGGACTCGGTCATTCTTCTCCTAATCCACAATGTGCAGGTCACCACATCAGAGCTGGGGACAGAAGAATTGAAACTGACATAGTCTGCACTCTCCTGCTCTCCCAGCCCCATCTTCCTAAATGAGACAGAAGCCGTTATCAACAGGGAGATGGGACTTGTGCCTAGAAAGATGAGAAACAGCAAAACAAGGCAGGTGTGCCGGGAGATGAAGCCGGGGCAGCAGCTTCCCTCTCTTCCCGCCGAGGCCCAGCAGAGGTGTGCGGTGTTTGGCCATCCCGGGAGGGGTGGGTCTAAATACACTCACCCTATTAGCCCCAAGTAGGGGCCACAAGTCCCAGAAGTCAGGGCTGGGAGGCAGGGGAATCACGGCTCGGCGTGAAGAGGGGGATTTTTCTGGAGGAGAAAGCAAGAAAGCTGCTGGACAAGACACCGTTCTGCAGGGCCTTGGCTCCGCTCCACCGCAGGCCAGGCACTGTCCTGAACCTCCTCCCCGCACCTGTGGAGCTTTACCTGCCTGACAGAACAGCCGTGACGCCTGTGTGAGTGAGCTTGATAGACAACCTCCCTCCCCAGCCTGAGGGTCAGCAGGTGCTGTGGTTCCTCAGAGGGCTGGATAGCTTCCGCTTTTCACAGTTAATCTTCTAGGGGCCAGACATTGCTGTAGCCACTTGAGGCTACAGCCAGGGTGCCTCTCAGAAGCCCTGCTACTTTCAAATCTTCCTTTACCTTGGGCTTGAAACCACGTGACACTAACACACTGGCCAGGAGGATTGAGCTCCTCACTAAACCTCGTGGGGTCCCATTTCTTCACTGTAAGGGGGGATGATGGAACCTGCCCTCCTAGAGGTGACGTGAGGATCCAGCGATAAGAACAAATACCCACAAACCATGTGAATGATGCCTGGTACATCTTAAAGCACTATCATGCCTACTCTCATTATTTTCTTTGCTTTTTAATTACAATATTTCTTTTTTTAAAAGGTATAAACAACTACATTGGCAGAGAATCTGCAATTGCAACAGAATTATTTGTTCTGAGGTCATCAACCCTGTACTTGGAGCCAGGATTCTGAAACTCCTGGAACCTGACCCCACGCCTCTGCCCTTCTATGTCACAATCATCTTGTGACTGACAATTCCCAAACATAATCATCTTCTCCGTTCTGTCTTTACACCTCCTCCCTGCGCCTCACGCCCACAATGCCCCTGCTTGGTCCATGCAGTCCAAAGCGTTCCCATATTGTGGGTGAGCACAGACAAGGAGTGGAAACAAGTCTCCTGACATTTAATTGGCTGATGTTTCTGAATAACAAAACATCTATCTTCTCCTAGCCATAGCCCAGGTAGATAAACTGAGCTGGAGCCCTAGGCAGAGAGGGGGACAGGAGTGTGTTTGTGGCAGGCATCTAAGATAGGTGTTTAGCAATAAACAGAGATCCAAAGGGGGAGGGGTTGCCAAGGGTAGGTAGGTAGCCTCCTGGCTCCCACCCCTGAGGAAAAAGTGTGACCCAGGCCATTATGCTCTCAAAGTCATTGTGATGGCCTCTCAGCTATCTGAAGTCTGCAGAACCAAAAGCAAGTTCTCAGGATCAAAAGGTTGGACAGTAGACTGTTGGCCCTGAAGAACGCTGGGCTGAGGGAATTTTCCCCTTGCTAAACAGCAGAAGAGCTATGGGAAGGGTCAGAAATCCAGACACATGGGCTGCACTTGGCAATGAAAAGGAGAGAGAAGTGTAGTAACTATCAAGAGCTGTGGCTCACTGTCTCCAAAACAAAACTCCTGTCCTCCCTTTTCCCACAAGCCTCCCCCAGGTACCTCACTTTCCTCGGGAACCTGTACCCCTTCACCATCCGGGAGAGAATGGCAGTGCTTCCTCTTGGCTAGGAGCCAAACTTCCGGGATTCTTCCTCACCACATGGAAGTGGGCATGTTTCACCTTGCTGAGCCTCAGTTTTCTCAACTACATAACAACATGCATACCTCCTAAAGTGGCCCCAAGGATTCCAAGTCTACACACAGGAAGTGGGGTGCAGAATCTGGTTCACAGCCATGCTGAATAGTGCTATCTCACATATAGTTATTGTCCTTCAGCTCTGAGCAGTGACCCACAAAGAGATAGCTCCATGTCCCAATTCCTGGGACTGTGACTATTACCTTACAAGGTAAAAGAGTGAACATGACCTTATATGGGTCATGGAATTCAGCTAGGGATTCTGAGAAGGAGCTAACCCTGGAACCCGCAAGTGGTCCTTAAATCTTAGTAATGAAGCAGGGAGGTCAGATGCACAGAGCAAGGGGGACACTGTGACAGAGACTAGAGTCGTGGAGACATGGCTCAAGTAAGGTCCCCCGGCTCTAGACACTAAGAAAGATGAAAAATCACTGCTTCTACCAGAGCCGCCCCAGGAAGCCTGGCCCTGCCAACTCCTTAAATTTTGACTTCTGGAGGCTGGAGGAATGGCACAGCGGTTAACATGCTTGCCTAGCAAGCACACAGCCCTGAGTTGATTCCCCAGCACCACATAAAGCTGGGCGTGGTGTCGCATGCCTGTAATCCCAGCACTCAGAAGGCTGAGGCAGGGAGGTTGTCCTGAGTTTAAGGCCAGCCTGAGCTACACCAGTAAGTTCAGGACCAGCCTGGGCTACAGAGGGAGACCCTGTCTCAAAAAAAGAAAAAAGAAAAAAACTGTTGACTACTGGCCTCCAGAGGGAAAAGAACACATGTACTGTTTTCAGCCACTGGTTTGTGGCAGCAGACACAGTAGCGGCAGGAAACCAGCACAGGGCGCCTCCTTGGATCACCTTCTTCCCATCTTCTGCTCCTTTCCCACATCTCTCTAAATCTGAGCAGCCACCCCGATCTTCTGGTGCTGCACCCACTGCCGGCCAGGATGAAGACTGAGGTCAGGATTACAGTTCCTCCAGGTTTGCATGGCCTGGCACTACCACCTCCTCTGCCTACCTTGTCCTGTGCTTGCCCTGATGCCCCAAGCTCTTGCCACAGTCCCTCACATGTGCCAGCAACACAGCAGGGAGGCACACATCAGACAAAGAAGAAGGACAGAATCGGGGCTCTGCTGAGATGGGAGGAGGTGGGAGTCAGGAAGTGTCCAGGTTGGATGCCTACCTGGCAGACAGTTCTAGGGGGGGATTCAAGCCCTGGAGAGCCCCTCTCCCCCGAGTCTGCACTTTTGTTCTCACTATCACAGTTACGTACATTCCAATGTGCTGTCACAACCTCATCTGTTTCCTGGAAAATGTGACAAGCACTGCTTCATGAAGAAAGTAAACAGAAGATTCCCAGCCAAAGTGGTATTGCAAATTAAATTCACATTCTAAGGTCTCCTCCTCCCTATCACATCAAGCATACAGCAATGATAGCTGAAGTATAAAAACAGAAAATTTGAAGATATAACATTACTCAAAAGTTAGAACTCACAAGAGAATAAAACCTAAAATATAGTAAAATGGAGATGAAGTTGTAGGCTTGATGGATCTGGTGCAAAACAAACAAAGGTACTTGTCTGTGAGAAACCATCAGGATAACAGAGACTCAGAGTAACCCCGGGAAAGGCAGGGGCCAGAGTCACATCAGTGCAGAGGGGGACAGCAACAAAGCACATGACTTGAAGATGGCAGACGGACCAGGGCAGGTAGGGAAGAACCTCCTCCCTGCTCAGGAAAGCTGTAACGAAGTTCTACCAGTTGCTGCCTGGCACTGTGGCCCACACAGAGCTGCATGCTCAGGACAGGGGGACAATGGACCAAAACAGAGTGACAGACTGAATGCAAAAACGGTCCTAATTGTTTCCTCTACCTGTACTGGCCTTTGAAATATGACTTGATAGCTCTTCCCATCAGAAAGTGGTATCTACTGTCCCACCTCTCAAATCTGGCCTGGGCTTGCAATTTGATGTGTCCAAAGGAATATGATAGAGGGGAGAAGAAGCTAATTCTGGGCCTGGACCTCGGGGGCTACCAAGAAAAGAAAGATAATTAATAATGAATCAATAACTAGATGGAAAACAGAGTTCTCATCAGCAACAGAACAGCCAAAGGACAAAGTTCTAGAGACAAATAACTAGATTTCTATACCCTGCTAAACTGTTATTCAGGAGTGAGAAGAAAACAGAGACTGTTTTAGACACCCAAATATTGAGCTCTGACACCCTGAGCCTCATCATACACACTGAATATGACCAAAGGATGAACTCAGCTGGGAGAAAAGTGAACCCTGAAGAAGTCATAGGGTACAAAAACAATTATGAGCAAAGGCATTGGTAAAGTTTGCTGGCAAATGTAATTAGTGACTAATAAGAAAACAAAAACAACAACAATCAAATTCTAGGACATGATAAGAAATACACAGGGTCATCAGACATCATTACAATTCCCATCTCAGTCAGTAAAGGAGAAAGACACTGAATAGCATTAGTAGAAAGAAGATAATTGAGAATGTATGCTAAAATGTTAAGGATGTGGATCAGCAAACAATAAAGGGGGTGGCAGAAGGAACACCCAAAATAAGATGGTAGAAATATGTTAGTAATCACAATAAATACAAACCAATTAAAACCACCTATGAAAAAGTAAACAAAAAAAGAGTAACACAAAATGGAACGCTATAGAATGCAGAACGCTGTACACAGGGTGATGTTTGTGTAAAGCTTAAAACACTATATATTGTTTAAGGACATGTACATCTGTAGTAAAATATAAAACTAGGTACACGAAAAAAAATACACACAACTTTCCAGTCGTTGTTTCTCTGAAGGGAAGAGGAGGGAAGAGGCATAGGGGAGGGGAAGAAGGTGGCTTTGTCTACGGAAGTCGTTCTTTGAAATAATGATTTCTGGTGGGAAGGAATATTTATATTGTTAAAATCTAGTTGTATGTACAAGCTATATTACAAAATATTTGAAATAGTTCATGGCATGTTTTAAGGTTTGAAGAAAGAAGGTAAGGAAGGTGAGAGGGGAGAGAGAGGGGAAGGATTACCACGTCTTATATTTTCTGTATCCTGATGCTGTAGCATCTTGGGGCCTTGCGGGGCCTGGAGAGGCTCCCTGAGCTAGGAAGCAACATGACCGTGAGCCTTTCCAATGCAAAACGATCAGCTCAGAGGCCACTCCTATAACCCCCTCCTTTACTGGACCCTCACACTCTGGGCCTCCACCCACCTGCTCTGATCACTCCGGGCTAGGCAGGACCAGACAACCAAGGACAGCTCCTCTGCTCCAGGGCCTTCTGCAATTATCCAGATGTTCAATCCTAAACCTGGGTATCTGATTCTTCCATTTCTTCCTGTGGAAACCTCAAGAACGCTCTCACTTCCTCCACATTCTCCCAACCCACTCTGCCTCTGGTGGACCCTGCTACTCCCAGTGTGATCCCAAAGGGGGCGGCCCTTCTGCTTCTAGAGAACTGTGTGCAAATCTCTGTCCTTCATGACAGTCATGCCTGCACCCGTGTGTCTTATTATACTGACTAAACAAATCAGATGAAAGAGGACACGAGGAAGAGAGGGCAGGCAGAGGGAAGGCACATGAGAAGATCAGTCTTACAGAATGTGACCAGGAATTGAGATGAAAACATCTCTCCAGCCAGGGCCTGGCTCTTCTAACCCAGGTCTTGGTGATTTTATTAACCTGAAGTAATATTCTCAGGGTCAAAAAACCTTCCTCTTTGCCTCTGTATTTCTCTCAGTCTGGAATAGCTTCTCACCCAGCAGCCTTTGCTATCAAAAGCCTTCTCCTTTGAGGCTCAGCTGATGGCACCTTCCCTGCACCTTCCCTAGAATGAACTGTTCCTCCAGACTCATCTTTCAAGCCAGACCTGGGTCATCAGGTTACCCGTGTCCTTTCCCCTGATGAACTCCTTAGGTAGGGGTCCTGTCAACTACACCTCTGAAGGTCAGCTCCCAGCAGGATTCAAGACACCCCGGAGTGCACCCCATCTGTCCATGCAGAAAAGCTGCATACTCACATCCATTCCTCAGGGGCACCAAGGGCTCCTCTCTCACCAAGAGACACTGGAGAATAAGGACAGACCCAAACCTATCTCAGCACAATGATGGGTCACATCCACAGCAGGACCCATCACATGGTACCAGCTGTTCCATGGAAGCAAAGTCTAGAAAATCAAAGCGTACTGCTTTAAATACAGCAACTTGGAAGTAGCATTTGATAGGCTCATTTCAAAACTGCAATGTAATTGAGGCCTGCCTGCAGGTTTTAGACATGTCCTCATTGTTTACTTCTCTTTCTCCCAAGAACATTTCTGAAATTGTTAAGGTAACACAGGTTTGTGGGAAATTGCAACAATACAGTCATGTACAAAAGAGAAAGCTTGGGGCTCTTTGTCCCTGCCTTTTCCACCAACTTCCCCTCCAGAATAAGCTCACGGACTGGCTGCTGTTCTTAACAAAGGGTTCCGCTCAGCCCAAATCTCTCCATCTGACCTGCACAGTGCTCGAAGAACTGAGCAAGCCTTCTTCATAAGTACTTAAATCAACCTGCTCAACAGCTCTGTGCTGGAGTGCAATGATTCCTGCCCCCGGTCAGAAATGTGACCCTGGATGCCAGCTGCCTGGCCTTGAATGCAGTTCTGCCACTTGTGACAGTGTGAACTTGGATAAGTTTGCATCTCTTTTGCACCTCTGCTTCTTAGTGCTAATAAATAATAATTTTTATAGTAAATTATTAAAATGAGGTAAGTTCACACATGTAAAGAGTTAAGACCAGTATCGACACATTGAAACCTAAGAGAGTGCCACTTCTATTTTATAGATAAAGAAACCAGTGGTGCAGGCCTGAAATCCCACCATTCTGGGAGACTGAGGTGGGAGGATTGCAAGTTCAAGTCCATATTGGGTAACTTTCTAACTTAGCAAGTCACTGTCTCAAATCAAAAATTTAAAAAAAAAAAAAAAAACGGGCTGGGATATAGCCCTGAGCTCTAATCTTCACATCTTCCACCAAAAAAAAAAAAAAAAAAAAAAAAGGAAACGGGTTCAGGAAAGTTAGATGACTGACCGAGCCCAACAGATGGTTACAAAAATAAAGCCAATGGCCTACCAGGAGCACAGGAGGTTGCTACAGTTGGATCTGGTTTGTCCCCCAGAGATCTGTGTATCAGCCTTGCTCACCAGCCTACGGTGCTACTGGGAGGTAGAGGAACTGTTAGGAGTATGGCCTACCGGAAGGAGGTTAGGACACTGGGGACGAGCACCTGAAGAGGATATGGCGAGCCAGTGCCTTTCTGCATCTCTGCTTCCTGGCTGCCAGTAGGCGAATAGGTGTCCTCCACCTTGATGTGCCACCGTATTTCCAAACCAAGAAGGTCTAACAACCACAGACTGAAACCTCCAAAAGTGTGTACAAAATTAAAACATTTCTTCTTTTTAAGTTGACTGTTCCAGGTATTTTGTCACACCACAGAAAGCTGACTAGCACAAAGCCACAGGCCATGGGGGCTACTCTGCTTCCCAACCTAATTTTCTCAAATGCTTTCTAAATCCTGCACCTTCATCTGATGTTTCCCCTTTTTCATCCTCTCTGTTGGGTGGTGTGTTGTTACTTGCCACTGGCTGCCATCCATCCTATACCTGTTGCCAATGGGTTAATTTTCTGTAGACCAGAAGTCAAAAGTAACAGTGACAGGGAGGACAGTGTGCAAAACAAGTGTGGCCACGAGGCCCTTGGCGGAATTCCTGCAACAATGGCTGTCTTGCTCCTGGCCACGTTCTAGACAGCCGAGGGGGCTGGACCCCTGCGTTCTGGATAAGTGAGGTACCGATGCATGGATACCTTGTCTATATTCCAATAATAGAATTACTGGTTTAGGCTTTTGAAATTTTCCCTTGCCTACAGATGCAGAACTGCGCCATCATGACCCCTGAGACAATGTGTGTCGCCTCAGCGTCCATGTCTTGGCTTCCCCAGGACTTCAGCCCGAGCTGCTCTCCTCCACTCGTATGCGGGAGGCGCTGAGGAGACCAAGGATCCCCACACGGTGCCAGGCTGCACTTGCACAACTCCCTAAGCCACCACAGGAAGGCCTCTTCATGATGGATGATCGCAAGTTTCTGTCAGACGTGTGCAGGCCTGAATACTAAACAACGCCACAAACCAAGCATGCCTCGGTGACAGCTCTGCACCAGGCCTGGGGGGACCAGCGTAGGCAGGACTGAGCTACTGTCACAGGAGGAGAGCATCCGGACGGTGAGGAGGGCTGGGCCGCACAGAAGCAAAAGGCGGCCTCGGGAGGCTGAGGCAGGAGGATCTCAAGCGACAGCCCAGCCTGGGTAACTCTGCGAGACCCTGTCTCAAAATAAAAAGTGCTGAGCGTGTATCTCAGCAGCAGAGCGCTCCTGGGTTGGACCCGCAGTACCTCTCCCCTGAACAGAGGTGGGAAGCCCAGTAGAGGGGGAAACAACCCAACTTGGGAGAGCTGGGGATGCACCCCTGGGGAGGACATAGGGGACCCACTGCCTTTCTGCGCCTCAGCTTCCTGGCTGCCAGGAGGCGAACCGGCGTCCCCCCCCCCCCCCCCCACCGTGATGTACCACCACAGCATTGTCATAGGTGACGCTGGCTGACTGTGAACCCCAGGACCTCTCAGATTTCTTTTTTTCCCCCTCAAAATTATTGGTATTAGTATGTATTTGTGATACATAATGATTACATGGAATTGTACTTCCCTTTCTCCTCCCCAGATCCCTTTCCCATTTCCACGAAGCCCCTGATGACTGCCTCCGTTACATTCTGGCTATTGTTGAAATCATTTATGACACCATCTACATTACTGTACTGCTGTGCCCTACACACAAACACCAGGACTCAGGCTGAGGGCGGCGAGGGCAATGGACTTTCTGTGTAATGCAATACTTTGGGTCCCTAAATAGATTTCCTTGGCCTTGATCCTCTGATCAGATCACTCAAGTCAATATTATCAAAATCCTGCCCTCCCCTCCATGGAGCTGGGAGAGAGCATTTGTTAGTGAGCCTGGTGCTACAGCTACACCAGGGCAGGCTTCCCACAGGCTCCGAGCTGCTCGTGAGCGGCTGCTGCAGGGCGGCTCAGCTAGGGTCCTGGCTGCAGGAGCGCAGCCTGAGCCAGGACAGGAGGGTGTCCAAGGGCCGATCCTCACAGAAAATGGCAAACCAGCAGGTAGCGCGTGGGGCTGCGTGCAGAGATGGGGGTGGGGCATGCAAGATAGAAGTGGACCTGCACCCAGCCAGGCTCCCCTCTGGCAGGTCACGGGACCCTGAGCAAGCGCCCTTATCAGTCTGAGCATCTGTTTCCTCGTCTACAAAAAAAAAAAAAAAAAAAAAAAAAAAAAAAAAAAAAAAAAAACAGTACCAGCTGGACATGGTGGCACATGTCCGTAATTCCAACACTCTGGGAGGCTGAGACAGAAGGATCACAAGATCAAGACTGGCCTGGGCAAATTCGTAACTCAGGGAGACCCTGTCTTAAAATAAAACTTAGAAAAAATGGACTGAGATGTAGCTCAGTGCAAAGGAAATGGGTTCAAGCCCCAGTATGAAAAAAAAAAAAATCCATCCAATTGGAGTGTCCTAAGGACTAAAAGAAACAAAGTATATACAAGTACAGCTCAGTGCCAAAACGTGAAAAGAATAATTATTCTTCAGTCCTTCTTTTATGAAGTACTGGTAATAGATACAGGGCCTTTGCACTGACTGCATCCCTGTCCACTCATTTTCTAAATTCTCCACAAGTCATTAATGGCCTGGGCTGGGCTTGAGCTTGCAGTCCTCAGCCTCAGCCTCCCAGAACGACGAGACTACAGGCAAGCATCGCCACGTTCACTTGTTATTCTTATTCTTGTCATTATTAAAAAGTGGGACTTCACTCACAACCGAGACCTACATGCCCAAGGCGGCTAGCCCTCGGGCTAACTGGTCCTGCGGCTCCAGCCTCTAGTCTCAGACGCTGCGAAGAGCATCCACTCACCTTTATTCTAGGATTCCTCCAAGTAGCTGAGTCCCAGGGGCACGGGAAAGGGGAGTCACAATCTGTGTAATTACTAGTCTTGTGCCCCTTTGTGTCGTCTTGACTTGGTTGGAATTATTTGATCACTATAGTTGGGGGTTTGTGTGCAGTATTTAATTAGGCAGACGAAAGCACTTCGGGATGAAACAACAGTATCTCTCATTTAATGCGGTGTTTCGCATCCTACCCCAAAACCACAACAAGAGATGCTTCCTCCAAAGGAAACCTGCTGCACCCTGTCTGCGTGTGTGTGTGTGTGTCTGTCTGTCTGTCTGTCTGTCTCTCCACGTGATAGCCACGAACACACCTCCCCGCCAGGTTGCCATACACAGAGTCCCGGCCAGCTGCTCCTCGCTCCTTTGTGCCCAAATGGGATGAATGGAACCTGAAGAGGAAGTCCCGGAAAGGCAGCACCCAGCGTGGCACCCACTCCGTGACCTCAGGAGAGGCCCTCCCAATCAGGCAGTTTCCTCCTTGACAAAGTGACAGCTTTGGTCTCAGCCCAGTGTGGCTCCACTTTTAAAAAGCTAAAATATTAATTAGACCTCGTGCCCACAGATTCAAGACTTGAGGGAGATTTATGAGGCTAAACATAGTTTAAGAAGGCATAATTGAACATGATCAACACAATGGCCAGTCAGGCGGAGCCCAGAAAGAGACATTAGCAGGGAGCAGGACTATCGCTGAGGCTCCGCCTCCAAAGTTCTATCATTTTAATCCTGAGCTATACAATGCCAACATTTACCCAAGCCAATAAACATCGAGAAACGGATGCTTCATCAGAATCCAAGCCTGATTAGTATTGGTTTCTGTGGAGTCAATTTGGGTTTCAAGTGCCTTTTTAAATGGGTCCTCCTGCTGTGTCCAATGTCAACATTTATTTTTCCAGAACTCTCCTTTCAGTGGGGTCTCCAGTCTACGAATGAAGCTTTGGGTACTTGGAGTTTCTTGTTTTCCTTGCTTTTCTTGCCGAATGAGGGAGGGTAAGAGTGTAGGGTATTTTCTTTATTGAGCCTTTAGGGTTCTTACCAGGATATTTTAAAGTATTTTCTGTGTGAATTCCGATGGTAAAAAGCCGAAAGAGAAAGGGTCACCTTGTGGGTGAGGATGGAGGGTTCACTCATGATCTAGCCGAAGTTTCACAAGCTCCACACAGACCTACATAAAAAACCTCGATTCACCACTGATCCGCTGTGTAAACTGTGCAGGTCACTTACCCTCTCTGTGCTTTGTGAGGTCATTTGCAAAATTGGAATAATAGCATTTATCTCATAAGAGGATCTGTAAGAAACAAATAAGATAGGAACAGAGGAGGGCACATGGGAGCGGCCAGTCTAGAGCCTGGCCCACAGAAGCCCACGGAGAAGGACGAGCTCTTCCTTACCCCTTGATCTAGTTTCCCTCCACTGGTACACTTTCAAAAGTTCAAATCCAAGGCTGGAAGAACAGCACAGTGGTTAAAGCACTTGCTTAGCAAGCGCAAGGCCCTGAGTTCAATTCCACAGCACCACATAAAGCTGGGCACGGTGGCACACACCTGTAATCCCAGCACTCAGGAGGCTGAGGCAGGAGGATTGTCCTGAGTTCAAGGCCAGCCTGGGCTACACAGTGAGTTCAGGACCAGCCTGGACTACAGAGCGAGACCCTGTCTCAAAAAAAAAAAAAAAAAAAAAAAAAGAAAAAGTTTGAACCCAACGTAAAACTGAAAGAAAGTACAATTAAACCTCAGGTACCTATTATCTATTCCTAATCATTCATATTTTCCTACTTTTTCTTCCTGAATTACTTGAATATGGCTCACAAATATAAAATCACTTCCCCTCTACTATTCTGGGGTACATCTCCTAAGAATAATGATACTCTCCTGAATATATTCCTACAACAGATAAAATTCTAAATATTTCAAATAAAATCTACATATAAAAGTCCCAGGTATTCTAAAATGAATGTGTATATTAATCCTACCTTAAAAATAAAACTCACACATCACACTTGGTTGTCAGCATCTCTGTGCCAAGCCACCCCTTGATTTTTAAACAGTATGGGGGAAATACTTCCAGGGAAGCAGGGAGGGAGGAACAGACGACAACTGGTAGCAGGGCAGGCCAGAAGGGAGCTGGGACGCAGCTGGGACCCTCCCGCCCCCTTTCTGTGAAGGGTGCCACTGCCTGGTAAAGAGTCTATGCTGGCTGATCTCCAGGTCCTCAGCCACTCTCACCGGCAGCTGGGGGGCCCCTCAGGCTTCCGAAGTCACCCTGAACCCAGCTGGAATTCTACTTTGCTAAATGTGTGGCCCTCAGCAAATCATGTTAAGCCTCTGAGACTCAGTGCTGTCATCTACAAAGTGGGTGTGCTGACATCAGTGCCTACATCCCCAGGCCATGACTGGAGGTATCACTCAGGTGGGGCCCTAGCAACATGGCAGGCACGTGGGAATGGCTGGTTTTTTTTTAACAAGCTATTGTTATTAATGATGCAGAAATTAAAGACTCTCCAATCAAAGCTCTCATCCGCTCAGCAATTACCCTCAGCTCATGAAGAGCCCTTCACAGTTTACAAAGCACTTCCCCATCCTCTCCTGGGGAAGGCCCAGGAAGGGGTCAGCGTGGGGACAATCATCCCCACTTTAGAAAGCGGACCTGGAGGCTCAGAGAGGTTGAACATGTTGGCTGTGGTTCCCAGGGTGCCAGGGCTCCAAGCCCCAGGGCTGTTACCATGGCATTGGGCACGTGGTTCCCCAGGCATCCCAGCCTTGAGGAGGTGCGCCGTGGCTTCTTTCAGTCCACCGAGAGACCAGCCCAATGTGACCAGACCTTGCTCCCACTGGGTGACCGCGGGAAAGGCACTGCTTCTCAAGCCTGGTCACCCTAGCATGGGCTGGAATGTGGACTCTCTGCCTCCACCAGCTGCCACACTCATGAGATGTGAAAGAGACAGGCAAATAGGTCACTGCTGTCCCGAGACCCCACAGGCCTCTTAGGGCTTCTTCCCATGTGGGCTACAGCACTGGCACTGAAAATTAGAGTCCTGTCGCCTAGGCTGTACTTCTGAATCGTAAACTACAGGAATCAAAGTCACTGTGAAAAATGGCTTTTCATTTGTCGTGATTTTCATTTCCTCAAAGAGAAGGCATATTGTGCCCAGTGAAAATCGATGCTTTCCCATAATAATGTGCCTATAGATATCCGGCACCAAAACCCCGCCAAGGGGGCGTGAAGGGTTATCTGTACAATCCATCAGCCGCACGGCCGCGACAGGCAATACCTTATGGGTATGCGTGCAAAATGCGCCATTTTTTAATCAAAATACAAAATAACCGACTGTAACGTTTCGAGACAAAAATAAAGTCTCTAGCCACAAAAAAAGAAAAAGTTAGCAGGCAACCCAAGTGAATAATGTATTCTTTTAACAACCCCAATTATATAATTATCCAAATAATTATCAGAGCATCCTTCCTGTTCTAAGAGCCTATCGCCATCCCCTCTATAACTTCTTTAATGTTTCATAACCAGAGCCCACGATGGAGAGAGGAAGGCGGGAAAGGGGGCCACCCACTTTCAGAGCCAGTGCTCACCACGCTTTGGGCATGCCACCAGGGGGGCCTGGTTGGTCAAGACCAATGCTCACCCTCAGACCCTGTGTCATACCACGACAGTCCTCAGCGTAGAGTACGCCCACGCCCCTTCTCCGGTGGAGGAAGAGCCCAAGACTCCACAGGGCCCTGGACCCGGGGCCCACCCCAGTGAGGGGCTCCCTGCCGACTGCCACCTCTTGCCCTAGAGCATCCTGGCCTCTTCATCGATCCTCACACACACCGTATCAGTTCCCAGTGGCTGCTGTAACAAAGAACCACAACCGGGGAGCTTAAGACGACAGAAACAGCGTTTTCATAGTTCTGGAGGCCAGAAGCCCAAGATCGGCATATGAAAGACAGACAGAACAGCAGCTTAGACTTTGACATCTTTTTAGGGGGTACAGTTCCGACTACCACAAACAGGTCCTTTGCTCTTGCCATTCTCTTCCTTCCTCCACAGGTCCACGTGGTCCCCTTCCTCATTGTCTCCAAGTCTTTGCACAAATATCACCTTCTCGGTGAGGCCCTCCTGATTACACTCCATAAAACCACAACTCTCCCACCACTGGATCGCCCCATCTGTGGCCTTCTTGTCACTGTCTTCTGGTGGATGGTATAATCTATTGATTTCTTCACTTGTCGTCTCCTCTCCCTAGAAGAGGAAGTAAGTTCTGGGAGGCCAGATGTTTTCCTCTGTTTTGTGAAATTCCCCCCACACCAGAAACTGTGCTTGACATACAAAAGACTTTACTTGGTGAAAGAATGGATATGGGGGAAGGTGCGTACAGGAACAGGGGATCGCAGTAGCATGTAACGGGCTAGGAGGCCAAGCACAGGCTGCTGCAGGAATCTGGAGAAGGTCTACAGGAATCTGCTACGCGGTCTGGCTCCAGTGTGGGAAGGAGGAATCGGCGGGGACTGCCTGGAGGAGGGGATATTTGCAAAGTGTCACGCAGGACAAACAGACTAGCCAGTGCTGGGGGCTGGGTGGAGGGTTTAGGTGGGGGACACGTCATTCTAAATAAGATTGAGGATGAGGATGGCAACTCCTGGCGTTTCCTCCACGCTCTTCCTTCCACCTGTCTGAACTCGGAATCTTCCAATCACCTTGGAGACAGGAACTTGCATTATTTCCCTATGGCTCTATAACAAGTCACCCTAAACTTAGTGGCTTAAAACAACACAGCTGACAGAAACACAATTTCCAAGGCAACAAAGACGACACTCTATATGATACTATCATGATAAACAAGAGTCACTGTGCTTTCGTCCAAGTCCACAGAATGTCCAAGAGCGAGCCTTGACCTAACGGAGCCTTTGGCGGCAGCGATGTCAGTGTGGATTTCTCATCTATAACAAATGTGCCACTCCGGTGGGGGAGCGGATGGGGAGGGCGTGTCGGTGTGGGACCAGCGGCGGCAGAGGGTTTCCTATGTGCCTTCCTCTCAATTTTGCTGCAAACCTAAAACTGCTCCAAAGTCTTTGCAACGAAGAGGGCCCTCTTAAAAAGACAGAAATGTACAGCAGCCTTAACATATGGGAGGTCAGAAGTCGCGCAATGGGCTTTGTGGACTAAAATCAAGGTGCCCGAAGAGCTGGATCATTCTGGAGGCCCCGGGCAAGTCCATTTCCTTGCTTGTCCCCACTGCCGGAGGCAGCTGTTAGAATTGGCTTCTGGCACCTTCCTCCCTCTTGAAAGCCACAAGAAAGGCAGCATCCTCTCTTCCCTTGGACTCTACCAGACCTCTCGTGGCGACCCTCCTCCTCCTCCTAAGCCTGTGACTCCACGGTGCCCACCTGGATGGCCTGGGAGCATTGTCCTTGCTCCAGAGCCTAACTCCATCACCTTGCACAGTCCCATTTCCCATACCAGGTGAGGCATGCACAGGTCTGGGACTGGGATGTGGACATGTTCTGCCTTCCCTAATCCTTAGCCTCAGGTATAGAGAGGTGCTCTGAGTTCCCAGGGTCCCACGGGGAACGGCTAGACCAGACTCAAAGGCTCAGTTAGATACCAGAGGCCAAGTTTCCATCATCTCTGTGAGCTGCAGAGCAGGGGCAGGATGTGTAAGCAGCTTCCTTTGGCTGGAGAGCTCAAGACAGTGGGTGAGAAGGTGGGGAACACGGGAGAAGGGAGCAGGGAGGGGAGGAAGCTCAGGCTTTCAGCCTGCTGAGAAGAACACAGCGGGAGCTCAGGGGACCTCCAGGAGGTCTGGCGCCCTTTGCAAGCCTCCACATCCTGGCACTGTGTGCAGGGTGGCTAGCAAGAGGCAAGGCTGCCTGCAGACTTCGGGCGATGTGGGCTCACCCCAAGCTTGAGGGCTGAGCAAAAGCACCCAGACCCTCAACCCCTGCCACACTTCCTGTGACCACCCCAGGAAACACTGGGACACTGGCACTCCACCCCAGTTCTAGGAAAAGATGATACCTTTTGGCCACAATTGTGGGGCAGAAAAACTTCAATTATTCTAATTGTCCAAATACTGTCTTCTAGTAGAAATGAGACTTTAAACGAAAGGTGGGTGGGTGGCTGTAACAAAGACAGAGCTTGGGGGAGGCAAGATTCGAGGAAGAGCCCCGCTGGGGAGCAGGGAGAAGAGGGGCAGCCAGAGCCTCGGGTGCAGCCCAGGAGGGTGGACTCTACGGGGTGCCAGAGCAGGGCCCCCACAAATGTGCGGAGGATGAGTGGGGGGCCACGGGGAGCCTGAAGCCAAGCGACAGGATGGCAGCCTATGCTGTGGGACTTGGGAAAGGGACTTTTCCCTCTCTGGTTTTAGTTCCCCCATGGATGAGTAAGGGAACAGAAAAACCAGCCTGTCACTGCATGGGTTTTCTGTAGCACAGAACATCCCTGACATCACCCAGCCCGATGTGACTGCCAGTGACAACTCATCCACCCGCTCAGGACGCTTTGTAGGCCTTGTATGGAGCCAGACTGCTGTCTGGCTAGCAGGTAACGGGACCAACACTTACTGTGGGCAACATGTAAAGGCCTGCGCTGGCCAGGTCAGTGGTATAGGTTGGTAACCCCAGCACTCAGGGAGGCAGAGGCAGGAAGATTGCAAGTTCAAGCCGAGTGCACTTGGGGAGGCAGAAGCAGGAAGACTGCAAGTTCAAGCCCAATGCAGTTAACTTAGTACTTGGTGAGGCCCTGTCTCAAAGTAGAAAAAATATTGGCTGAGGGTACAGCTCAGAGCAAAGGCTCCCGGTTCAATCCTCAGTACCAAAAAATGGGGAATAGCCTAAGCTGATGCCTCAGTTTCCAAGGAGGCTGAAATGAGCTCACACCTCATTTACCATGCTGAGCCCAACTCCAAGGGATGCCTATACCCTCATCCAGGTCCAAGCTCCTGTGCCCCACCCCCATATTCATCTCTACTCACCTAACCAAGGGCAAAGAAAACCCATAGCCGAGAGGGGGGGCCCCAGACCACCCCGGACACCCCACTGCTCAGGCTACCTCCTGTATGTACTCCTCTTCCTGCCAGGGCTCCATGTCCCCAGACCTGGCATGGTCCAGGCCCCTCGCAGGCGGCGTTCTGCCCTGAGAGCTGTGCTGGGCAGTGTGAGGCAGAGACCGCGAGGGCTTGGGAAGGAGCAACTCTGCTACTTCCTTGCATGGCTCAGGGAAGATCCTGAGTTCAGTTCCTCACCAGGTGGTGGAGATAACAAGGTGAAAGTCCCAGGCAGACCTCTGCAGGGAGACAGCAAAGGGAATCACTTCTTGTCCGTAATTCCTGATTCGCAACTACAGCTTCAGGGGTTCCTGTGGATTTCGGAAGGCAGACCTCACGCAGATGCAATCCACATTCTGCCAGCCCCACAGGCCACTCACACACTGGGAGGAAAGTATTTCTTCAGCTTTCTCGTCAGTGCTCAGGGCAAACTCAAGAAGCAGGAGCTGCTGCTTTTACAGGTGAGGAATCTGAGGCTTCCAGAGCTTATGGTGCTTGCTAAGAGCATACATACGTCATGAGCTGGATTTTTGCATCAAATTCTTCAAACCTGAGCAGGAACACGCTTTAAATAGAGAAGCCAGAGCCCAGGGACATGCTTGGAGGAACCCTGGGAGAACAGCAGAGGGGGCTCTTCTGGCCAGCCAGGAGAAGAGGCAGGGCAGGCGGCAGAGGCAGCCTCGGCAAAGATCTGAAATGAACCTTGAAGGAGTGCTGAGTGAGAGAAGCCAGCCACAAAGCACCATGCATTGTGCCGGTCCCTTTATGGGCAACTCGAGGCACAGAAAGTAGAAGTTGGTTGCCAGGGCCTAAGGGCCCGGGAGGAAGTGAGGAGTGACTGCTAACAGGTGTGGGGTCTCTTTCTGGGGTGAGGAGTGTTCTGAAATTGTTTGTGTTGATGGTTTACACAACTCTGATATTTTAAAAAATTAGAATAAATCCTCTAACTGGGTGAATTATATGATATATGAATTTTATCTCCACAAGTTGGTGTTACAAAAAGAGGATCTGGGTTTGACCTCTGAGTTAACTAAATGTGAACGCTTAGTGGTTAAGAGCCTGGCTCCAAATCCTGCTCTACTACTTGCTCTCTATGTGATCTTAGGCTAATTACTGAATTCCAGGCCTCAGTTTCCTTACCTAGACAACAGGGATAATAATGCTTAGGATTATAAGGTTTGAGTTAAATGATACAAATACCTACACTTCAAAGGCTCGACTCACTAACGCCCCAACAAGTGCTGCTGTTATGCCTAGTATCTGAGGAAACACCAGGCATGAGGCCTGTGGTCCAATCTGCCTGTTGCCTGGATACAGTCACATACAGTGCTCCCCCACGCAGAGGCCTGAAAGACTTCATCTTTGGTGGAAAGACTCATTCAGTCTGTTAACAAGCACTCCTCTTGGCCTCTGCCTTGAACTTCTCCTCTGGAGGCTGAAGAGGATTCCGGATCCTCTTCTGGGAGCTGAACCAGCTGGGAAGTTATGAAGAAGAGGATTCGAAGACACCCTTGCGATCATCTTGCCTTGGGAACCAGAAGTGTGCACACAGAACACTGAGCTTGGGGGGAAGTCCACTCTATTGAACAGACCTTCACCAGATAACTTCCTGAGACTTGCTTTGTTAAGCAAGATGAGGCAGCCTGACCAAATGGATGTGGGATTCGGTTTCAGGCAGGTTAACCTTAACTGCTGATGGCCAGTTTGGAGGGTTGAGTCCAACTTCACGTGTCTACATGATGCTCTGAGCTCACCATGAATCCTGGGCTTTCTGTCTGAATGAGCTATCCAAACAAGGCCAACTAATGACATGTTGTGGCCGTCCTCCAGAAGGGTGCCTGGCCCATCAGAGACCTGCCTTTGGGACCCAGAAGTAGCTGGGAAGTGCAATTCTGCACACCTAAGACATAGGCCATTGCTTCCAGGCTCTATGGGTTGTATATGAGACCAAGAGAATTGGGATAATTGTTTCCTTACTTCTAGCTAATTCAGCAATCATCTGGAATCACAAAGCAAAGTACTGACTTTGGAGGGCTTTGTACCTGTGCCCACCCATAACTCTGTGATTCTCACTATAATGCCTGACCACCTACGTGAGAGGTTGGACAGAGAAAGGGCGTTTTCTGCAATAGTGACCGCCCAATCACTGACAAGCATCTACACTGAGGAGCTTGAAAGGGATCCATGCACTAGCTGATGATCTGGCGGGTGGGGGGGGGGGGGGGTCCTTATCACTATTTTCTTTGGTTTCTCTTCCCTAAACTATCAAGGCTCAGTCATCTATAGAAATCATAACTGAATGAGCTAGTAGGAACCTCAGAGACCATCCAGTCCAGCCCCTTATTTTTACCAAGTAAAAAACTGATTTCACAGATGAGAAGCTAACTTGCCCAAGGTCACACAGCTATTCAGGGCAGAGCCTAGAGTCTTAAATCGACGTGTTCAATTGGGCCTGAAGTTAGACACTGACAGCCAGAATCTGCTGGAAAAGAAAATGTGTTTCAAGACTTTCTGCTTCCAGCTGTAGCCAAATGGCTTTTAATCAAAAAAGGATGTGTCTCAAACAGAGGATTTTAGGAAATTATCTTTTTTATAAGCTCTATTACAAGTAGCAATCAGAGCATACTCTGAAAAGTTGCAAGGTACCAGATTCACTTCCTGAGGTCACAGCCTTCACTGGGCACTTACCAGCTCTAGGGTACCATTTGGCAGCAAAGCACTTGAGCCTGCCATGAAACCGCCTACTTCAGGTGGCAACATCTTTCTTTCCTTCTTTCTTATAGGAAGTACATTCTTTGTTTTTTCAAAGTCATGCTCCTGCCCTTGGCTTTTCTTCAGAACGTTCTCACCTTGCTCTCTGTGTATGACGCAAACCACACCTGAAAAGAAAGCTGGCCGGCCTCTCACCCATCCACTCTGCCCCACCACCTCCTGTCAACTAACTCCAGAACAGTCTTCCCTGAGGAAAGATGAGGGTTTGCTGCTGGATAAGAGCGTGGCCCCACCATCCTGCACCTCTTACCTGTAACTCTCCCTGCTTCTTCTCACACAGCTAAAAAGGACACGTGCATGTATGTGTGCACACACATGTACACACGTGCTGCAGGCATGTGTGCACACATGCTCATGCTGAAGGCTACTGCAGCTACCCAACCACTTCGTTCGTATGCTAATTGTGTCCCTCTCAATCAACACTACCAAAGTCCTGTACTCACCTGAAACTAAACACTGAAGTCCTCTAACAGGACCTGAAGAGCTATCACTTCATGACAAAGGAGTTCATTTGTACTTACTAGCTGAGTATTTTTGAATGTGTGCCAAAATTAGGCGCCCTTTCTTCATAAAGAAGAAAACTAAGATGATTCAGGTGTGTGCTACCACTTTAATAAAGAATAATAATTTTCACAGAAAAGACCAGAACTTTATATAAAATAAAAGTTTTATATATCTGGTACATTATATATTATATTTTTAGGATCAGATGATGAGCTTAAAATTTCTTTTTGCTCTTTTCTATACCTAGGTCGATTCGAATCATTTCGCCTAAGCAAGCACATTTACTGCTGGGAGCTCCTGAAATCACAAGCAACTTTCTTTTCCTCCAGAAGAGATTATAGAAGCCAGATGCGAAAGGAGTGGCTGCCATTTACTCACATCCCAAACAGCTTCACGACTCTTCTCTCACCAACTTTTAACTGGATGCAGTGGACACTGGTGGTCTCCTACCTTCCTCTTTTAAGGTTTGGGCTGACTGATTTTTACTTGCACTCACCCCTCCCATTAGGTCAAAGTCAGGCTGCACAGGATATCAGTGTATTAATTTAATCCAATGGCGCTTTGGGCCATTTTCCTGATTGTGATTGGTTCAAGAGTAAGCCAATAAGAACACACAATTCCCTGAAGGCATATACTTGGAAGATTTAGGCCAATGAACCATAAAGAAACAGTTGCTGATGTTATTAAAGAGGACCATATTATGATGTGTGTGGGTCTGTTTAATTTTGCCTTCCTGCGCCCCTTCACCCATCTCAAAAAAGAATAAATGTGTGTGTTGTATTATATATTACATTTTTTGTTTTGTCTTCCTCACCATTTTTATTAATATACATATGCAATACATAGTGTTTACAATGAACTTGAGTATTTCGTGCACATATATATCACATTAGCTTTACAATCCCTTCCCATTGTTGGCCCTCCCACGCCCTCCCCACCCCCAAAACTCCCACTATCACATCATGTAGTTCTACAGAATGCCTGTATTTTGGGTTTCCCAGATCAGAGAAGCCATACAATACTTAACATATTTAATCTTCTGCATCTGACATTTTACTACTGTGCTAGTAGAAAGATAAATTAATATTATATATAAGGGCATTTTCTCCAATCTGTAAGTTCTTTTCTCATCTTAATATAAAAGAAAACATTTTTGTGGTCTTTAAACGTTTCTGTGTGGCTCCTGGCTCCCCGGCCCCGCCACGAGACAGAGCTGACCTGAACCCCGCCTTCCCCAGGTTTCCCATCACAATCCCATCAGTGTGTTTATGGTCTATGGCACCTGAAGGGGCTAACCTATTACCGAAGCCAAGAGCACCCAGACACCCAGAACAACAGGTGTGCAGCAGCCCTGGGGGGAAAGCGCTCTGGGCAGGCAGACAGCCCAACGCTGCAGTCAGCCAGACACCCTCCACCCCTCGCGTTCTGGTGGCTCCAGGCCTTCGTTTTTTGCATCCCTCAAGTGGGAATCACACCACCTCACAAGAAAGATGGCTCCAGGAGAGACCAGCCCGGCAGGGAAGGGTGCTCGCCTGCTGTGTGGCGGCACTCACTGCCACCATCCTGTTTTCGGCTGTGTATGCCTAGTCGTGGGTAATGCCTGAGCTCTGGGGCAGCGCGGGAACTTGAGCAGCGGCCAAAAGATGCATCAAGGTGGGACAGACTTAATTTTCACTTCTTTTTTAGTTTTATTCCTTTAGCTCTGCAGCAAGAAGGTTAGAGAAATGATCAAAATACAGTGAGCCAAAGAAGAAAAAAGAAGTGAGGAGACTGTTGTTGTTTCTTTTTAAAAAACTGAGAGATGATTGGAAGCTGCGGAATTAAATTTTCAAGGCAGCAAAGATCATATAATGAAGGAAAGAGCTGGTGTGGAAAGCAGGACCTTGGATTCCTAGTCCATGTCTAGGATTAATTCACTGCAAGCCCCTGGGAAGGCTGGTTTTTGTTTGTTTGTTTGTTTGTTTGTTTTGTTTTGTTTTGTTTTTTATCCCTCTTGGGCCTCAACTTTCATGTAAAATAAAATAAAAATAAAAGAGGAGAGTTGGATACAATAACTTTTAAAGGGCCAGGAGCCCCCATGTGCCTAGAGGCGACCATCAGAGACAGCAAGATACAGTCCAATGTCATCACCACAGAGAGTCCTACTGCACAGCACTACCCCAGAGTGAGGAAACATCACGGCACAGCACATCAGTATAAAAATGATCAGTGACACCCAATTGGCATACACATTCAACGAATGTTTGCCAAGTTTACTATTTGACACTAACTGCTTATTCTATTTATTGGGGATAAAACAGACAATGGAATAGACAGATACTTCTGCCCACATAAGATCTTAGCAAGTATAGGCTATTTGAGCCTAATGTAATATTAACAGTCACGTCAACACTGAGTCTTATGTGTCAATTCTAGAGAACAGGTCTACCTCTTCAGTAGGAGCATAATTTCAATTTTTAAAATAACTGAGTCCTCTAACTGGTGTCTCTTCTGAACACAAGTCTCAACTAAGAATTCTTTATCCTGGCATACAGCTTCTGGTGACATCATAAAACCAAAGACTTCCTATGATATTTGAATCTAATTCAAGAAAAAGATCTGATTTCAGCAGCTTTTAGTCCAGACTTTAGAAAAATTAATTATGCATGCATTCAACTAGCAATGAGCAAACTTGATAATTTAGGCAGTTTAGCAATTGGGTTGAAATTTTATAGCTAATTTAAAGTACTCCACACTACTGACTTCAGGCTTGAGGTTATGAAGCTGAATTAGCCTGGACAAGAGCAATTACTCAGCTCTTTCTGCACAAATTTCCTTGACTTACTTTTAGAAACAGCGAGGAGACTGTTCACCCCCACCCCAGTTGGCTGGACACCAGGATGCCCCGGAGGTCCAGGCATGCCAGGCTGAATTAGTCCTGTGTTTTCTGAAGCCAAACTGGGTCTCATTATCCCTGTTTTCTCTGGCCTAACAAAGGTCACAGCACTCTCCACAAATGAATGAAGTAAGTCATGGTGAAAGGATCCCCATAAATAATGACGATGTGACACTAGACAAGCTCCTTCACCTCTTTGAGCTCCAGCTTCTTCATTTGCAAAATAGAAATAATCACAGTATCTTCAAGATACCAGCAAAGAAACAGCGGTAACATATGTAAAGCGCCGGGCCCATAGTAAGTGCTCAATACATGTCATTGTTCCTTGGCTTGTTCAGTGTGGTGGCGTAAAAATACAACATCAGAACTTAGACACTTCTCCCTTGAGAACTGTGTCTTATGCTCCTTCCTCCCCGATCAGAGCTGATTGGTGACTGCTTTGATCATAGAGTATGGCGGGGGTGATGCTCTGAAATCTCCATGACAAAGCTCCTCAGAGGCTGTGCACCTGCCACCTGGCTCTCTCAGAATTTTCTCCTGGGACGTTTATGTAGGTCCTCTGGCCAAGCTGCCCATTGGGTCCCCCAGCTGAGGGTTCAGTCACCTTGGAGTGAGAAGAGCCATCCTGCCTGTGATCTGTCCAAATTTCTGACCTCCAAAATTCCTGAACATAACAAGATGCTTGTTGGTTTTTATTGCTAAGCTTGGGACAGTTGTTACCCAGCAGTAAGTCTCTGGAGTGCCCAAATGTCACTCATTCATTCAACATGCCCTGGGCCTTCTCTGAACAAAGCAAAACAGCAAGTTCAGGAAGCCTCAGGACACATGGGCTGGTGCCAGACCAAACGTAAGCAGCCGGTGGTGGCCAGGGAGGGCCTGGCTCACAGCATTTACCCATTCCCACGGTGCGAATACTCCCATCAGCGCCAATTTCAAGATCCTAACTGAAATCAGCCAGCTTGAAAAATTCCTGAGAATTTCACATCAGCTGTGTGAACCACAATGAGCTGGCTTCACTGTCAAAGGACCAGATCTGGGCGTGAGTTCTGAAAAAAGGGAGCAAAAATGTCAGAGGTGAAGGTGACTCTGAGTGGTGAAGGTAATGGCAGCTATTTAAACCCCAAATGCCCAATGAGTTCTCAAATAAAACAAATAAATGAAACAAATAAAACACACACCCTCAATACAACAGAAGACAGAGATTCCCCCCCAAATTAATTTCCCCTGAAGAGGAAAATTAAGCTCTGACTCCGAGAACAAGAAGCAAGAATAAGGACATTTTGGGGCAAAATTCAAAAGAGCAGACAAAGAGAAAGGAACGAGAGAGAGCGAGGGAGGAAGCACAAGCCACCCCGGGACAAGGATGTTTCCCTTTGAGTAAGAAACCACTGGAAGAAAGTTCTAGAGGATCAGGCCTAATAGTATCAGGAGTCTATATAAAGGGAAAGGGATGGACAGACAGTCTGTCAAAGTACTTGGGGGGAGGTGAGTCACCTTCAAAGTACAAGGAGAAAAAAAACAAGAGGGACAATCCATAATCATGCATGACAAAAGAAGATTGAAATATACCCCCTCTTTCTCTTCCCCTAAAATGAAAAATGGCCAAGGATGTGCCTGAGTCTCCTTGAGGCCAATGCTGCCCCATTTGGAAGATGAAGCTGTGACCAGGTCAACATTTCTATGATTCTGTACTATACACATACATCATTGGCTGGGTCCAGCAGCACATACCTATAATCCTAGCACTCTCAGAGGCTAAGGCAGGAGGACTACAAATACAAACCCACTCTATGCAACACAATGACTTAGTGGGAGGGTTTCTCCAAATCAAGAAACACAAAAGGGCTACGGATGTAGCTCAATGTGAAGGCCCTGTGCACAATCTCGAGGACCAAAACTAACAAAAAAACAAAACAAAACCAGCATCACAAAAGAGGGTACAGAGCTCCCCCCAGTACATTGCTTGCTGTGTTTGTTTGGGTTTCCATAAAGCAGATTTGCCTGAGGGGCAGAGATAGACTAGAAGCAGGAACAGAAGAAAACTGGGATGTAGGGGATATTGCTCAGCTACTTACTGCTGTGGGATGCTGAGGAACCCTCTAGAAAGCCTCTCAGAAGCATCCCTCTGACAGATGCGAGGCTGAGGCGATTATCCCTGGGTTAGCCCCTTTGCTCTGAGAAGCAGATGCCAGCACAGGACTGTGTGTACAAGAGATGCCACAGGGGAGATGCCTGTGAGAGCAGGTGGCAGAGAGTAGGGGAGGGAGGGCAGTGGACCACAGTAGAGGTTGCCCCCTCAGGCAGGAATGGCCAGCTGGGAGATGGCACAAGCACACTTCCCAAGCTGCAGTGAGGGGCTGGATGGCCAGAGGTAGGGACCCAGAGAAGAGTAGTGGGACCCTGAGCTAGGACCTTGACAACAAGCCCAAGGCTACAATAGGTGTTGGGTAGCAGAACAAAGAGGGTCAGCTCACCTCCCAAGTGGGTCGCTATTCCTCCATCCCCATCACCATCACGGCCCTAGATAGAAACATGACTCGCAGTACTTTAGTTGATACATATCAGTCTGGACAGTCTGGGAGGCTGGATCAAGAAGAATATGGAACTTCCTGGAGCATAACATTGAAATATGAGCCTGCTACCCTGAGGAAACTTCATACGTGTGTGTGTGTGTGTGTGTGTGTGTGTGTGTGTGTGTGTGTGTGTGTAGTGGGTTGATGAGAGTCCCCAGAAGTTCATAACCACTTGGAATCTCAGCATGTAACTTTATTTAGAGATAGGTCATTTTCTGCTATAATCAACAACTATCACGGTAGGCCCTAAATCCAAAGACTGGTGTTCTTCAGAACAGTACAGAGTGACACAAATAGAAGACCATGTAAAGACAGAGATGAGAGCAATGGAGCCACAAGCCAAAGAACACCGGAGGCCACCAGAAGCCGGAAGGACAGGAAGGGGTCTTTAGGGTCCTCAGGGGAGCACAGTCCAGCTGACCCCTGAATTCCAGACTTGCAGCTTCCAAAGCTGTGAGGCATTGCATGTCTGTTGTGTGAGGACAGCAGACTGTATTGACTTGCTACAGCAGGCACAGGAAGCTAATAACTATTCTGTGCCAATCAAAAAAAAAAAAAAAAGAAAGAAAGAAACTCCAGAGGTGGCAGCAAGAAGGAACTGCCCGAGCAGGAGCAACTCCTGGAACTGGAATGCACAAAACCCACACCTCCCCCTCTATCACACCTCCAGGCAAGCCCCACCCCCCTGCCTTCCGCACAGTGCCCGTGCTTCCTACACGGGGGAAGCTCTCACGGTCTGAGCCCTTCCTCATCCCAACCTAACCTGCCTGCCTCTCTGGGACCTCAGCTCCCAGCTGGGCTTTGCCTTCTGGGTCCCCGTCTGCCTGGATGGCCCATCTCCTGCTGTGTCTTCCTGCTGCAGGCTACTTAGCCTGTCCCTTTAAGGAATAATGTAACTTACTAGAAATACAACAATGAACTAGAATATGCAAATTATCTTATCAGCTGTACTCTATAAAGACAATCTTTCCCTGATTAGCATACTGCTCTGACTATTTTCATCTGGGATTCACAGAACTGGCACACCCAGAGCTTCTAGCAACCATAGGGCATTTGGGGACAGCCACTGAAGCTAGGGTGGTCAAGTCCAGGCAGCGTGACCCCATCATTCCACAGACCTCTAGGGAGACTACCAGGTTCTAGAGTTTGGCCATGGGGCAGCCTGGGGGTAACGGGGAGATGGGGGTAAGGCAGGAGCCTGGGGCTGTGGGAATACAGAAGTCAAGTAATTGCTGTCAAGCTATTCCCAGAACAAAGTGCTAGAGAGAGAGAGAGCCAAAGATGAGACTTAGAGCTCTCAGCATGGGTCAATTAACTGTCACCCTCTGCTTAAACAAAGGGAAAAGGAACATACAATAGCAGAGATGTGACAATCAGGGCAGGTTTCCAGGAGGAGATGTCTGTTAGATCGGGCCTTTAAGTTAGAAGTGACTAAGGAGTCAGAGCATGCAGAAGGAACTGGGCAAGCAAAGACAAGGCCGGGGATACTCTAGTGTGTGGAAGGAATGAGGCACATCAGTGTGGCTGGAGGAAGGGGGCAGGCGTGCACCTGCAAGAGGGAGAGAAGGGGCAAAGATGAAGATGTTCTTAGTCTGAGTAAAGATGGCCTCTCCTGGGCTGTTTTTGTTCCCCCGTGAAATCAGGCATTCATGGTGGTCTCAAACTTCCATGTGCACAAGAAATCACCCGTGACATCCACTAAGCATTGAGATCCCAGCTTTGCCACTCTGTGCCCCTGGTGCCCTGGCCGCTTGGCACACCTCCCTGCCCCCCCCCCCCCTTCTGATTCAGAGTGTGGGAGTGGAGTTGGGCTTCCACCTAGTCAACGTGCAGGGCGGCAGCTCAGAGGCAAGACTCACCACGCTTCCTGGAGGCAGCCGCAGCCTCTCACCTGAACCCATTACCCACAGCTATGTGGGTGGCATGAAAACATATTAGCTTATGCCAGAAATGCCGGCAATTTCAGTTCATCTGAAAAGATGCACCAGGGAAAGAAAACCCATTTCCCGCCTCCATCTATATACTCGCTGAAAATGAAAGACCAAGCATCAATCAGAAATGACCGCGGGCGGGGCAGTGACCTCTGGGCTGCCCGCCCTTTTGCTGGCCTTCAGAGGCCACCGTACTTCGTAAAGAAAGGGGCCCTTAGGTCACTCAGGGTGAGCACCCTGGGTTCAGGCCCCAGATCTCAGGAGAAATGAAATCATGCCCTAGCAGAGGGGTCACTTCCTCACCAACAGCTACCGAGATTGAAATGGATATTTCATTTTATTTTCTCTTTTTTTTTTCCTTTTTTTTTTTTTTTGAAAAGCAAACAGGTATATCAGAAGTAAAAAATGATATCAGGAGCAAAACAGAACGAAGGATGGAAGGTGTCTGGGGTGACCACCCATGCTAAAAATCTTCAAATACCTCCCTCAGGATTGCCACAGGGACAGCCGCAGGCCCTGCTCAGGAGACAACAGCTCTGGTTCCTCCAGCTGCTCACCTGGCCTTCCATTCACCCTTCGGAAGAGGTGAAAGCTTAGTAGCAGCTGAGGTGAGTCACTCCATCCAGGGTTCAGAGGTAAAGACTATCAGGAGCCTTGTACCTGTGATGTCCCGAAAGCATATTCACCCGCAGGGTTTCTTGCTCCTAGACAGCCCAGGATCAGGACACACAGCCACGTTCACCCACAGTATCCATCCCCTGCGGTGGCAGCTGCCACCACTTGCACGTTTGGGTGGGTTCCTGAAGATGGTGCTGCCAAGAGACTGGCACAGTTGTGCAAGCAGATGTTAGGGACCCAACGGCAATGCCCCATCAGGAGAAGAAGCACCCATTCAGTGTTGTGTGTGTCCTACAAACAAATGAATGAGCCTGGCATAAGTTTCCACCTCACCTCTCACCAACCATTGCTCTCACACATGCAAAGGGAGAGAAAAAAACCTCAAAGGCACACCACTTAGAATGGTTCAAGATAATCCTCAACTCATAGCTGCCCTTCTCCCTACCCAGAGTATTCCCGGAGACCCCACTGCAGGACTGGCAGTGTGAGCATCTCTGCTCTGCTCCCAGGATCCTGGTGGTCCCTTAAAAGCAGCTTTGTCCCCGAGGACTCAGCAGACCCCTTCACTGTCCTGCCCAGATTCTGCTACCACCCCAGGGGCTTCCTGCCACATGGTCCTTCCCTTCTGGCTGGAAAAAGCCCATAGGGTGGCACCAGAAGAATAGGGGCTTCCCTCGCTTGGAACTGGCACTGGCACTCAGTTCTCATCTCTGCCTGGGAGATCATCACCTCTGTGGCTTAAAGGGATTCCTAGCTAAATTTCATTAATTTCAACCTTTAAGATCTTGATTTTTTTTTTGAAAAAAGTTTTAAGCCTTGGAAAAGACAATCAAATGTGTATATATAAAACATTACATATATCATATTATATATAATGATTTCATATACATATATCATATATATTTGGGCATTCTGAGAGTAATTTCTGAAAATAGCTAGAAGCTCCTTTACTAAGGGCAGGGGACAGGGCCTTCCTCATCTTTGGATTCATTGCACCTGTAGATGCTTCAGTAATGCATGTTGAATTGAGCTGAACTGAATCCTAAACTCCATTAGTCATGGACATGATAGTTCTCACCCTTCTCTCTCCGTGCAGCTGCTACCTACAGGGGTACATCTGCCAGCAGCATTAAGGGGTACATTCCCTCATTTTCTCCTCATCCTTCAAGGTTCAGCTCAAATACTCCCTCTCCCATGAAATCACCCAGAACAGAAGTCTAGCCCACTGGAGAAGGGGAGGGTGGGTAGGCATCCTGCAGGACTTCATGGGGGAAGTTCCATCTAAGCGTGGCCAAACCGGTTATGCAAGATGCAAGGCAGTGCTGCAGATGCTCAGAAGTCTTGTGACTGAGTAGGGTGCCCAACAGAGCCACCAGCAGATCAGCAGGTCTGATACACAGAGCTTGAAGTAAGATATCAACAGATTTGACTAAGTTCCTAAAACTACTGGAGCCTCAGAGTCCTCATCTGAAAAATAGGGATAAAGATATCTACCTTCTCAGTGATTCCTTTAGCACAGAGGACCCACTCTCCACATTGTAGACCAGTATTGGTCTGTGGCCCAGGACAGGGCCCCTGGGACAGATGATCAGGAAAGGCAGGAGGTGAGCAGTGAGCACAGCTTTGCCTCCTATCAACCTGAATCCAATGCCACTGCTGAGGGACAGGAGGCGGAACTACACCCTCTGCTCCCTTCCTGCTGCTGTTCACCACTTCAAAGCTATCCTCCAACAATCCACTACATGATAAATGCCCCCCCACCCCACTCTTGGGAGAATAGTCTTTAACTCAACTGCTCCCTGGTGTAGAAAAGGCTGGAGACCACTACTTTACCACACATGAAACTAGCCTGGAGGTCTTATTACAATGCAGAGTCCTGGGCTTTCCTCTTCTCCCTTCCACCCCCACAGAAACACAGAGCCTGGGTCTGACAGCACTCAAGAACGTGTTTGAGAGCCCAGCTTCTTCCCTGAAATTCATTAATTGCACAGGTTTTAAAAGAGTGGCAACTATATTCTGTCTTTATTTCACTTAGAGCCAGCCTATTCCCGTATCTGCTTCCCCCTGAAAGGATCATGAGCTTGTTTAGGGGAGGGACGATATGAACATCTCCAGTGTCCAGCAGGCCCCTGGCCAGGTAAGTGAATTGTGAAGCCAAGGAGAGAAGGCAGCAGCACTATGTCACAGTCCCTTGGCCTGGCTCACTGTTAATCAAGCAGTAAGTAGGTCAATGGGCTAGAGGGGCCCTGATGGCCTCCCCCAAGGGGAGGCCCGGGGCTCTTGGAAGAGTCATAAGAATGAATCTGTCAGGAAGCAAGGCCCCTCCAGCACGGCTCCTTCCCACTTACAGCAGCCCTGGGAACAGTGCAGCTTCTTGGGTGCATTAAGTACAAGCTGCTTGACCACTCCACAAGTCCTTTATGACATTTTCAGACTCTGACTGGAATAATATTAATGAAAGTTTCATGCCCTGATAAATAGTTCATAGGGCCACAAGGCAGGCTACAGCTCCACCCTCTTCCCAGCCAGCTGGTCTGGATCCCTGAGGCATCTCTCTTTGCTCTAATCAGGTGGGAGTCACCCTCCCCATCAGTTCCACCCCTCAGCCCCCAGCCCAAGCATCAGTGCAATTCCCGTAGCCACTCAGCTGGACCACAGCAACAGGCTCCTCAGTAGACTCCTGGCCTTGCCTAGCTCATCTCCCAGGCTGCCATAACAGCCTTCCTGAGGCTCAGCTAAGAACTTACGCCCTTACTCAACAGCCTGCAATGGCTCCCAGGGCTCCAAAGTCAAGCGCAAATATTTCAGCCCAACATTCACACTCCCCTGCAGTCAAGTCCGATCTAACTTTCTTTTTCATCTTCCATTGCTCTGATTCTTAAACCCTTCCTTTTAGACTGGTGGTTTTCAAGCTGCACATCCCACCACACAAGTGTGGTATCAAGTTAATATAGCAGGTCTTGGGCAGGAATTGCTAATAAATAGAACAAGAATGCCTTGTACACAGGAAGCTTGCCTCTCATGAAGCTTGTTTGAGAGATGTGTGTGTAGGTGTGAATGTACCATATCACACTATAAAATGTGCATCTTACCAGGAATTATAGTCCAAAAAAGATCTGCAAAGTGCTGTCTGGACATGACTAATCTCACTGTTTCTTCTCTGTTCTGTTCTTCTCTGTTTACCATTCTGTCTTCACACTTTTCTTCTCATGATTCCTTTCTTCTGAGTTACTACCTCCTCTCCTCCCCCAGCCACCTCCATTCATTCAAATCTCACATATTCCTCCAGACAGTCTCAGCTCCCAGAAGCAGACCCTGAAATCAGGGTATTTATTTTGGAGGGGACCCCAAAAAGCACAGGCAGGGAAGTGGAGCTGTGACACAGAGCAAGAGCTGCAGCAGACCTGGGGACACTGCTGAGCAGGTGCCTACTGCGGACAGTGAGAGTCCAACCCACTGCGACCATTGGGGCACAGGGAGCTGGGAACTTCGTCTACCCCACTGCAATGACTGGCAGATGGAAACTGGAAGGGTCGCATGGAGGGGCAGAGTGAGTGCCCAGGAGATATGGACAGGACAGTGACAATGACAGATATGCAGCCTCAGCACAAAGCTCATTTTTTACCTGAAGTCTGCTTTTATGCTCAATAATGTTCAATACATGTGCATGCACACACAGAAAGAGAGAGAGAAAGAGAGGGAAGAGGGAGGAGAGAAGGGAGAGACAGAAGGAGAAGGACAGGGAGGGAGGAATCATGGTTGCTTTCTCTTATCTTCATTCCTGAAGTTCATGGACACACAGGATTTTACAGAGCAGAGACTCCATTCTGCCATTCGCTTTGGTTGGAGCACCTTATGTCTCTATGGCCTGTTTCCATGTCTGCTTTCCCCAACGAGACCATGAGCTCCTTAAGGAAGAGATCAAATTAGCTCTGTATCCATACCCTCTTCTTCCTGGAGACAACCATAGTTTCCTTGGGGGAATAACCTTCCTTCCAATTCAATCCATTTGAGCCAACTGTAGTTCTATGTAACTGGGACAGAAATGAGCAGAGGCCCCAATATAGTTCCACTGAGGCTTACTCTGAAACTCAAAGTTTTCTGTATGAAGAAAAAGAATCAGGTTTTGTCAGGCATTGCTGAGAGCTACTGGATATTATCTTATCACTGTAAGGAGACAAGATTTAAGCAAACAGAGTTCACACCAAGAAAGGGAAGGGAGAGAGAAACTAGGCCTTGGTGTTGGTGCCTGTACCTCCGGGACCAGCCTTCCATAAAAGTCTTCCTTGGAAAGATTCAGCTCTGACCCAGGCAAATTCTTCTTTCCCCTATAGTTAGCTGGAACTGAGTTCCTCTCACTTCCAACCCAGAATCCCATCTAAGGCACCCCGCCTTATGTCCCTCACTGCATGGCCACCCAAAGGGTGGTGTCTCTGTACCTCGACACTGCCCAGCACTCAGTGGGGATGATGGACTCTAGAGAGAGGATAGTAGGGAGCACGCCATCCAAACTCGTTCCCAGGCCACTGTACGTTCCTGCCACCAGCAGACATAGACGCATGGTCATGAATCTAGTCTTAACCAGCACCTTGAAAAAAAAGATCTAGTGGACAGTCAAATGCACAGAATGGGCAGCAAAGAGCAGAAAGGACAAAGCTGTGGAAAAGGAGGTCAGGAACTGAAGCAGGTCTGGGTTGTCTCGGCCAGTCAGTCAAAAGGAACCCTTGGTTCCGACATAGCGACCTTGGAACTTGCCAGCATATTAACCCAGATTCAGCTCCAGAGAGGCCGCTGGTGCGGGACAGTTCTCCAGGTGGCCCTGGACTGACCCATTTCTCCCTTCCTTCTCACCTGCCCTTCTCAGAAACAGCTATAGAATGTGCTGGAAATGCAGCATCCCAGGATAGGGAGAAGATGGACAGAATACAGAAGGTGTGTTTTGAGGTCCCCCCCAAACCAGGGCAGTCTTTAACATTTCAGCCCAGCATGCCATCCAGCCCAAGGGGAGATGCTTCTCAGGATCCCTCAGTTGCAGGGAAAGTAGGGCACGCTCAGACAAGACTCTGTCCATTGCAGGCAGCCTTGCTGAGCCCCAGGAGGATGGCTCACCATCAGTCTTCTCCTGTTTATCTATCAGAAATAAACCCACTTTGTGTAACATGGGTTATCGTAAACGTGCAGCCCCAGGTGCAGAGGGCTGAAGTGATATCTCAGGCACGATGAACCGGCTTCCCCCTGAGGAGTGCAGTCTGAGGGATCTGGGAGGCTAAGAATACCTTTTCCAGCTCAGGGGAGTGGTCGCTCAGCAGGCTCAAGGCAGCCCCAGAACTAGAAGCTGGATTAGTGTTCTTTCCACTGCACTAGAATGAAAGTAGAAGGTGGCAGACAAGTCCACCTTGATGGACTACTTCACCTGCCACCTCCACCAGCCCCTCTGTCTTAGCTGCTTTTTCATTACAACGACACAATGTCCAACACCTACAACTTAAGAAAGTTTCATTTTAGCTCACAGTTTCAGAACATCTCAGCCCATTCCCAGGTGGTCAGCAAGGGTGAGTGGGCATGGCAGAGGAGTCTGGCAAAGGTCATGGCATCACAAAAAGGATCAGGCATTAGGGAGAAGCTGAGGCAAGAGTACCCCCTTCCAGGCCACACTGCCAGTGATCCATCACACTCTCAGTAATCTACTACTCCTAATCAGGCTTCACTTTCTAACAGCATGTGAAATTCATACATAATCTTTAACATCCAAATACATGAGGCTTTTTGGGGACATTACAGATCTAAACCATAACACCCCTTTGTCGGGGTTTTCTCCAGTGTGGATTTCCCAATGCTCAGAAGACCCCCATGTAACTGAGTTCCTGCCCTACCCCAAAGGTCCTAAACACCCATGCATGTAAAAACCATGTTTCAGCCTTGTCTTGGACAGGAGATCACATGGGTATGATATTTCTAGTAAGCAAAATTACAGTTCCTTTGGGAAACTTTCTTGCTACAACCAAGCAAATATGTTTAGTGCCTTAAGTAACAACACCAACAACAGTAATAATAATCGCAGCTAAGCCAGTGTCATAGTGACTCCTATGTGCTAGTCAATGTTCAAGTGCTTTACACAGACTAGCGCATGTAGTCCTCACATCTAGGAGGCGGGTACCAGAACTATCCTCACTTTGTAGGTGAAGAAATGGAGGCACAAAGGGGTTAAGTAGCCTGTCCTCAATTACTTGTCTAACAAAAAGCTGGCCACGACATAAAGCTAGGCACTCTGGCTCCAGGGTCCCCAATGATGATCACTGCACAATACTTTCTCAGAGCAGAAAAGGCTTACCACAGCAGTCTGAGGCTCTATCTCTGAAAAGGCCTGCTAGAGAGATTGGCCCCTGGTTGGCATCTGGGAACCTGGATTTCAGAGTGTCCACTATTCCCTGCACAAATGTTTCACTTGCCTAAAGTGTTTGTGCAAACAATGTGGTTTATACAAAACACCTGCTTTCCTGCTGGGAGCGTAAAATGTAGGTATGTGCTCAGCAGAGGATGCCTATCTGAGTGGACCCCAATAAAAACTTGGACACGGAAACTCTAGTGAGCTTTCCCAGTAGAAAACATTTTTACATGTATGTCAGACAATTTGCTGCTGGAGGAACTAAGTGTCCTGTGCGACTCCATGGGGACAGGCCGCTTGGGAGGTTGCACCTGCTCTTCTCTGGACTCTCCTGCACACACCAATCTTTTCCCTTTGCTGATTTTGCTCTGTGTCCTTTTGCTGTAATAAATCTTAGCTGTGAACATGACCATATGCTCAGTCCCACGAATCCTCCTAGAGATTTATCAAGCCTGGACATGATCTTGGGGACTTGGCACATCTTCAAAAGTCCTTAAAGCTGATCGTCTAAAAGGGTATCACAGAAAGTCTTGGCTCAGCTGGTCCTGGGTGACATTTTTCTCGGGTCCATGCTTATCTGGGACATAAGATCATCTCCGGGATTACAACATACCTTAAAGTGGGGTGTTCAGAACTAAGCTGGATAGGAACAGGGGCCAGAGGTGGCAGGGTTCCTGAAGAATTTTCTGCAAGAGAGCCTTCCCATACGAATCCCAGCCTCATGGGGCCTCAGAAGTGGGCTCTCAATGATCAGCAAGATGAGTAACATTGTTTTACTTACAGAGAAACTGAGGCTCAAGATGAGTGCTTGCTCATTTTCAAGGGCAAGAATCTAAATCTCTGGGCTTCTCCTCCAGAGATTACCCCTGCTCTGTCCCAGAGGGAAGAGCCAGCCCAATGAGTCAAAGAGCAGGAAAGACCTGTTGTTGCTGCAATCCAAGGAGTAAGAAACACCCTTTCTGTAACATAGTTTGCTCCCAAATGAATCATGGAGTGTGATGGAGAAGCATCAGTAGGGAAACAGAGGCTGGGTGGCTGTCTAGACTGGAACCCCTGCCTCCAGCATCTGGCATGTGATGCAGACATTTCATCTAGACCTGACAACACCAGGCCAGCATCCTTTCTGGCCTATGATATATAATTTTTTTCAGACTTTATGTTCCACCTTCTCCAAATATACAAGCAATCAGCAGAGAAGATACAGTGGGCTTTGGAAACAGATGGCCTTGAGTTTGAGCTCAGCTCTACCACACAGTAGTTCTGAGATCCTGGCACATTCTTTAAGCCCTCTGCTTCTCAGCTTTCTGGGAGATGGGGTGAAACCTTCACCTGGCCCTAGGCCTGGCGCCTGCCATGTTGTGTCCTAGCCCCTCGGTGCCAAGTGCTGAATGTACCCGTTTTATGAATAGGCCACCTACTTTCACTTCCTCCTTCTACCAATGGGAGGGAGAATTAGGTTAATTACATTGAGAAGAAATACAAGAGGGTAATAAGGTCTCCTATCGCATCTTTTGTTCACAAGTTAAATAAATGTAAAAGTTCTTACCCAAATGATGTTAAGATATTTGACCTCTTTATCTTGAGTGTATGGCAGTTAGACACTGAAAAGATTCGGTTACACAAGTATGAATTCTCTTATGTAAGCATGAATAGCATTTTTATATCGTCAATGGAAATATTAACTATTTATTAAATGTTTGGAGTTTTTTCCTCCAAGTAAGTGCACAGCAACAGGAAAAACCACTCCCCACAGTTGCGCACCCAAATCCAGTACTTTTTTCCAAGCTCCTTACTCAGCCTATCACTAAAGACACATATTTGCATGTTCATAGTCGTACAAAACACACTTCTGTCACTTAACATCTTAAAGATGCCTCCCCAGACCCCAACATGATTCTCACACTTGCCACTCTCCTGATCATGGTAGGTGTTTGGGAACACCTCAACAGGCTCTCATCTACCCCCAGTCCTTACTCCCTCTAGGGGTCTGTTTCCTCCTCCATAAAGTGGTGGGTTTGAACCCATTTAGGAGTTTCCAAATCCAGCTCTGTTTACATCATAATCAATAGAGGAGCTTTCAGATATCCAGCCTTCCAGGCCTTACCCTGACTTATGACTGACTCTCCGAGAGTGAGCCCTGGGGATCTGTGTTTAGCAAGACCCTCCCTTGTCCCAAGTTCAGCCTGGGGTCTGGCCACAGACTAACAGGACAAGGCTACCTATAAGATTTTTTGCAAGTTCATCTTCTACCTTTGAATGATGAACTTAAGAGAACAGATTCCTGGTTAAAAAGAAAATCTTAACCACTCCCCAATTTATTGGCATCTGAGACATTTTCCATTTTTCTAAGTATGACTCTTTAAGTGGGTCACACCACCATCATTTTTCTTTATCCACAGGCATCAGCAAAAACACAGAGAGAGCCCAAAGGAAAGTCCACATCCTAAAGGTCCATTAAAAAGTGATGGATGTCTCCAAATCCAGGTCAGTTTCAAAGGTAGGCTTCCCCGATTCATCTCTTGCTGACAAAGGGGCAGGACTGGGTGGGTTTGATTTAAATTTAACTGATTTAACTCACCAGTCAGGAGGACTCAATTCGACCAATTTTTCTCCTATAAAAGACGTGTTCTTTTTTTCTCAGAAATATAACCTTAAAGCCTTTTTCTTTTACAGCTCAGAGACAAATGTAGCTTTCCTCTTTATTTAAAAAAAAAAAAATGGTTATTTCGTTAGAGTCCAAGCACTTTGGAATATCAACACTGGGACTGAGTTTTCTTCTCCCATCAGGCCCCACAGAGGCAGTGAGTGACCTCCTGAGACCACACTGGAAGCCTGGGACAGGACAGGATGAACCACTCTCCAGGCCCCTAGAAAGCACTTTTCCTACCACATCCCACTGACTCCCCTTAACTCTGACCTTCTCAAGAATCTCAGGGCTTCCACAGAAGCCCTGACAATGACCTTGATTTCCTTTTAACCAAAACAGACCAGAGTGACAAGAGATGAGCAGCATCAAATGGAGAATATTTTCCAGATCCATTTTCAGGCCCAGGACTCAGATTCCAGTCACTTCAACATAAGGCTCCGCAAGTTGGGGCTGGAGGAATGGCTCGGCGGCTAAAGCACTTGCCTAGCAAGCACTAAGTCAAGTGCAAAGTACCCAACTTCAATTCCCCAGCACCACATAAGCCAGGTGTGGTGGCGCACACCTGTAATCCCGGCACTCAGGAGGCTGAAGCAGGAGGATTGTGGTGAGTCCAAGGACAGCCTGGCCTCCATAGTGAGTTCAGGACCAGCCTGGGCTACAGAGCAAGACACTGTCTCCAAAAAAAAAAAAAAAAAAAAAACAGAACAAAAAAGACTCCGCAAGTTATTAAGTGTTGTGGCCACTGAAAATCCTATCTATGTGTATGCCTAGTTATGTCTATGTGTGTTCAGGAAAAATAGGCTGAGAAAAATAAACATGAAGAGTGGCTGGATTAATAATTGCATTCTCTATTTTTCTAGAGAGTGTTGTTTCAAAAACACATATAAACTTTACAACCACAAAAACATACCAAGCTTTTAGAAAGAGGCATTTGAGGACTATCAGGAAGATGAGAGTAGCTGTCTGCCTTACTTATTTATGCTAAATAATACAACCATCTATTTTGGGTATCTTCCATAACAATGAGCACTGATAGCTATGCTAGAAAATTCACTGAGGGGATTCACATGCCCAGATTATACTGACGTCAGTGAGTGGTCTGAGGAGGACTTTCCTGGTATCTCCTGACATTCCCAGTTTACACCTCTGCTCGGGAAGCTGAGCAGGTGTGGTCACACGGCATTGCGTCTGTTCATGGAATTTCCATCTCCACTTCTCACTCATTCACTCATGTTCAGTTTTGCATGTCCTGGTCCTGTCCCCGCAGGAATCGAAACCACCACCTCCTTTTAGGTGAAAAACATCCTTGCTTGAGTAGCATGTTCACACAAACCAAGCCCTTCTGCCTGAGCAGAATCCTGGTTCTACTGGGTGATTTGACATGAACTCTACCTAAGTTCAGTTTCCCTGTCTTCAAAGCGGAGAGTAAAAGAATAGTATCATATAGGGTTAACTCCATTTATGTTTTTAAAGGACTTAAAACTATGTCTGGTGTAACATAAGTACAATATAATTGACAAATCTGAAAATACCTTTGTCAACCCAGAAGTTAATGAGGTCACCAGCAAATGTCCAGATAGAGGGGAACACTACAGGACAGATGACCCAGATTCATCAACTAAATTGTAAGGATTAAACAAGGGAAATGGAGGAGGGAGATAAAAAGAAGACCTTTAGATTAAAGATTCTCTTAGAGATATTTGCACACCTATGTGTATAGCAGCATTACTCACAAAAACCAAAAGGCAAACGCAACTCAAATGTCTACCGACAGATGAATGGATAAATGAGGCTGGCAAATAAATACAATGGGATATTACTCAGCCCCAAAAAGAAATTCCAGTACATGGCATGACATGGATGAGTCCTGACAACAAAATAAGTCAGTCACACAAAGACAACTGCACGATTCCTCTTACAGAAGTCACCTAGAATAGTCAAATCACAGAGACAAGAGGCCAAAGGTGGTTTCTAGGGGATGGGGGAAGCAGGCAGAAAGTGAGTATTTAATGGATACAAAGGATCCACCTGGGATAATGAAAGAGTTCCAGACGTTAACATGGTAAACCTTGGTGTATATATATATATATATATATATATATATATATATATATATATACAGCTTTTAAGATACTTAAAAGATATGTCAACCAAAGTGGGTATAGTGATGCATGCCTACAGTCCCAGCACTCTGGGAGGCTGAGCTAGGAGGATCATAAGTTCAAGCCCGACTGTGATTCCATCTCAAAAACTGAAGAATAAAAAGGCCTGGAGATATAGTTCAGTGTGACAGCCCAGGGTTCAATCCTCACTCAGTACAGAGAGAGAGAGAGAGAGAACAGAGTCTCAACCAACCCATGATGTGTGAATCTAACTCAAGAGCAAACTTAAAAATTTATGACATTTATGAGACAACTGGAAATCTGAACCTTGACTGAGTATTGTAAGATATTAAAGAATTAATGTTGGTTTTCAATTAGGCATGATAGTGGTTTTTGAGACTCCTTATCTTTCAGAGGTACAAATGAAAATATTTACAATAAAACCATATAATGTGTGAGATAGATGAGTTTCAGAATAATAGAGAGTTGAGGAAGTGGGTGAGGACAAGCACAGAACAGGACTGGCCATGAGCTGACCCTGGAGGAGCTGGCTGACAGGTATGTGTGTGTTTTTCATACTGTTCTGTCTACTGCTTGTATTTCCACAGTAAAGTAAGGCCAAACACATCATTAGAAAAAGAGCTGTTATATTGTATGGATTCGCTGTGTTCTCCAAGGCCTAGCTGATGCTGGCTCATCAGACTCTGATAATTACTTTTTAGTTTAGTCTGGTTAGTTCCAGTTCACTCCAGCCTCAGGACCTAAGAACTGTGGAAACTGTAGGCATCCCAACCCATCTCCCTCTGCACTCTCTGCTCACACACAGACTTCCTTCCTGTTGTTCACACACTTAAAGTGTTACAGTAGTAAACAACCTCATTGCTGAGCACTTTCCAGAAGAAATTACCCCCACTTCATAGATGAGACCCCTGAGTTCCCAGGCATTTAGTGACTCCCACCTATAAGCAGCAGAAATAAGGAGCTGACCTGGACCTGCCATTAGATCACTCCTCTTCCATGCTCCAAGCAGCCCTCTCTCTACTCCTAGCCTCCCTCACCCTGGAATAAGGTGCCTTCCCATGCATGCACCTTCTCCCTGCTCTCTTTCAAGGTGAGCTCATCATAGATCTTCATCAAAGAGACTACCCCCTTGTCCCCAGCATTTCCCAGGTAGAGGTGATTCTCACTCTCATTCCCAAAATGAGTGTTTTGTTTTTGTTTTGCTTTTGTGATGCTGGAGACTGCACCCAGGGGCTTCACGCAGACCTGCACCTTCACTCCGTTTTTATTTTTGATTCTGAGATTGTATCTTGCTAAGTCGCTCATTGCCTAGGCTGGGCCCAAGCCTGTAATCCTCCTGCTCCAGTCTCTCAAGAGTGCTGGGATCACGGGCCTGAGCCACAGGGGCTGGCCTCCCAACCTTCATTTCAAAGTCCTCCCAAGCTCCGCAGTTACAAGAGCTCCACCAGGTAGCCTTGCCAGGTGGCCACCAAGGGCTCTGAGGCTGACAACCAGGCTTCACATCAGAGTTCCCAACCTAGAGTGGCCTCAGTTCCAGCGGCACATGGAAATCACTAGGGATGCTTTGAAAAACTCTAGTGCAGAACCCAGAGGCAAGTGGCATGGAGAGGCCCCTAGCATGCTAGCTCTGTTAAACTCCTCAGCTAACTCTCTTCCTATCTCTCACTGCCCCTCTCATAAATAGCTGAAAGAAAAATTAACATTGGTATAAGTACATCATATCAATAGACTCCTATTACACACTGTTTAACAAAACATATGAAACCAGAGCAGGATTTAAAGAAATTCAACTTACACTTTTTTAGAACTAGATATCATCCTAAATTTCTTAGAATTAGGTATCATCCTCTGTCACCCTTTTCCCCATCCCAGCTCTAAAATACACTGATTACTAACTTCTCTGTCAGGATATCAATTCGGAAGCCACAGGGAGAGGATAACTTCTCTCTGTCCCTGTGGTTGTTAGCACAGGCTCTCCCTGACACCCTAAAGGGAAGTCCCAGGGGTTTTCAGTGTCAAGGCAGGTATGTGGGCCTGCACATGAATGCATGCACACACAGATGCATGTGTGCACGTGCTTGATGAAAGCCATGGGAAATATGAGACATCAGATACCGGCATTATTAAAAGCTTAGCGTCTTTTTTTACCTAAGTAGATGGCAGGAGGATCTGCATATAGCCCAGGGAGAAAAGGAGCCTGAACATTTACTGAGTGCACATGGCAAACCAAATCCATCTACACAATTCCTTCGCTCTATTCCCCCACCCTCCAACAACACAGCATGTCATGAGGAAACTGAGGTCTGCAGAGACTCGTCACTTGCTCAGGTCGCGAAGCTCATTGGGGGATATTCTGATTTTCAGTCTCTGACTTCAGTGGTGCTTCCTGCTCCTTCCTATGACCATTTCTCCAGAACCAGACCGCAGGGGCAGACAGAGTCACACTGACATAGAAAGTGGACCTCCAGCCAACAGCGGAGGCACTCAAGATTATCAGCAAGTGGTCATCACAACCTGCTCTTGCTCAGCGCCAATGCCCTGGCCCAGGCCCTTGGCACCTGACACACAGCTCCATGAAACCCTCCTCAGCCCCAGCATGCTGTTGTCTAAGTACCTGCCTCACCCATGACCTCCTCTAAGGGCCTGTGGTGGGAAACAAGGGCAAGTACTCAGCATCCAATCACCCAACAATATTTAGCGACGCATCCCTGGGCGCTGCACCAGGCTACTTAGAGGTATGCTTGATGGCTCATTAAAAAGAAATGAGCTGGCAAGCTATGGTGACTCACACCTATAACTCCAGCACTCTGGGAGGCTGAAGCAAGAGGACTGGAAGTTTGAGTCCAGGCAAGAAGAAGAAGAGGAAGAGGAAGAGAACAACAAAAAATGTGCTGATGTGAAGCCTCCATTCCAGCAGCAAGAACAAGAAGCTGGAGTATACAACATGCACCTCACGAGAGGCGCCGAGCAGCTGGCAGAGGAAGCAACCTGACGGTGGGGGCAACACCTGAGGCCAGGTCAGAGCTGGGGTTAACTAGAGAGGACAGGGGAGAGGGGAGCCCCGGAGGGAGGGCTACAGAGTACACGTGAAGACATAAAACAGGAACACAGTGCTCCGGGCGACTCACGGTACGTCCACTCAAACACCTGCATGTGGAAGTTTATAGCCGCGTTCGTCACAACTGCCCAAGTCACCTGGAAGCTGGCACGGTGTCCTCCAGCAGGTGAACAGATAAACAGTGGCACATCCAACACAATACTGTTCATTGTTGAAAAGAAACGAGCCGCCAAGCAACGGAGGGGACGGCTTCAAACGGACGTTGCAAGTGAAAAGTCGGTCAGGAAAGGCTACCTGACTCCGGCTTCATGACCTTCTGGACAAGGCCAAACCGTGGAGACCGCAGAAAGACCCGTGGCTGCCAGAAGCTAGGGAGCACACACGGTTTTTAGGGCAGAGCAGCTATTCTGGATGCCAGTATGATGGCAGATACGTGCTTTCAAATATCTGTCCAAACCCACAGAACACACAACGGCAAATGTGAGCTTGAACATGAACGGGTGGGCTTGGGGTGATGGTTGGGGTGCAGAGAGGTGGAAGGGGAAACCGTGCACCTGTTGGTGTGAGATGTTGAAAGCGGAGGAGGCTGAACGTGTGGTGCATACACCCTCCTCTCAATGTCTCTGTGATCCTAAAACTGCACTGAAAACTAAGTCTTCAAAAGAAAAGAAGGGGTGGGGTGTAGAGATTAGGGCCCAGAGAGCAAAGAGGCCAGAATAAGAGCTAAGAGTGGTGATATCCACACAGAACTTAAAATAAACATTGAAGATTTTTATCTTTATTCGGAGGGAGGTGCAAAGCCACTGAGGGCCCTGAGCGAAAGTACTTGGGCATACTATCTAGCTGCAGTGGAAGGGGCACTGGGAGGGGGCTGGTAAGGAGACAGGGAGAGGCTCAGAAAGCGAGTACAGCTGTCCACCAGCTGGTGTTGGTGGATGAGGACAGTATGGCTGAGGTGGGGAAAGGACACAGATCCAGGAGGTATTGGGGTGGCTATGCGGACACGGAGAAGGGCAGCAAGTGGCCTCTAAGCCTCTGGCTTTCAGGAACAGATTTATGACGTGGCTGTATATTGGTAGTGGTGGTGGGTGGTTCCCAAAAGAAACAGGACTTGGGAGGACAGCCAATGCGGCGGCAGTCACATCCAGCAGCCCTCACCCCAGGCTAAGCCCAGCCTAGTGTTGCCGCCTTATTGTAAAAAGAAGGGGGGGGGAAAAACAGCCACGCTGATATTTTGAGTAATAAGTGGGCAAGCACTTCAACATTTAATTTATATGTCACTAGTTTCAAAACTCATTTAAAACCCTTCCTATAATCTTACCAGGTTTACGTACACTGACATTATAACACCCAAATTATTTCTGATCTAAAAATAATTACCCCATATGTTGCTTTGCCTGAAAAAGTGTTGAGAGAAATTATTGGCAAGGAATATTTTCCTGTTGCCAAAGAACAGGGAGCCAATTACCAGTTGTGCCTTAACTCATTTCTTCCATTCTTAAGAAACCCATCAGAGGAGAGGCATATTTCAGAGTCACTGAGGAACAAGGGTGTCCCGCGGGAAGGCAGAGCCCTAGGAGGTGACTAAAGTAATGTGTAATGTGGGGAGATCTAGGCAGTCGGGAGACCTGGCACCAGGCAGCTGGGCAGAGGGACCGGCAAGATCCATCCTAGATTCCAAGTCAGCGGTTGCAAATTGGGTGGCTCTTAAACATACTCAACCTTAAAATATATTTTATTTAACCCCCACAGAGCTATTTTTAAAAACTGAAGCAACATTTTAAAAGTCCGATTTTTCAACTTATGTTAAAAAATCAGTAGACCTGGCCAAGGAGGGTCCTATTCCCTCGCATTGAGAAGCACCTGAAGCCGAGCAGCCGTGGCCCTGCTGGTGGGAGGGGCTCTCCACCCGCCCTGGTTCCGTCGCTCCCATCTTTACAGTGCTACCCAACTCCAGCTGTCAGGTGACATTTATCATTGCAAATACAGAGCTGTTTCTCTGATGGTGCAGAAATATTTCTCTGTACTCGTGTCTCTAATAAAGTGGGAAAAAAAAAACAAAACATAAACCAAGGGGACTGTATGCTTCCAAGAAAAACAGGACAAGAAGATTTCTTAGTGGCATTAAAATCTATTCCTCCAGGTGTACTATACCAAGTGTGTGATGCCTAGTTCTCTCCCACCTGCTCTGTGCATACGTTTGCGCACTCTGCGCTGCCCCCGGTGGCCTCAGATGCTCTTGAATTTGCAAGCTTTCAAAGCACGTAGGCCCCAGGCCAGGGACTCAAACATAGGTGAGGGCCTCGTTTAGGGGAAAGGCCCACCCTCAGTTGTCAAGAACCAGGACCCAGGGCTGCGGCCAATTTGGCAGTCCTAGTGGTAACGACCCCACCGACTATCAACCACCAACGGCCTTTCCTGAGCCTGACTGTGTGCTAAGTAACACATTTCCTTTTAAATCATTCGACAGATGAGAAATTTGGGTCTCAGAGAAATTATGCACCTCTTCACATGTGACTGGTAAGCCTCAAAGTCAGATTGCTAGGCTAAAACTCACAGCCTATCACTAATGGCAATTTCCACGAGGGATACATATCAGAATCGAAGGAGATATTTAGAAATGTACATGTCTGGGCCTCATCCTCAGATGATTTTGACTCAATCATCTGGAGTGAAACCTGAGTATTTCTATTTTTTATTTTATTTCTTTTTTTTTTTTTTTTTGAGACAGGATCTCACTCTGTAGCCCAGGCTGGTCCTGAACTCACTATGGAGCCCAGGCTGGCCTTGGACTCATGGCCAGCCTGCCTCAGCCTCCCGAGTGCTGGGATTACAGGCGTGTGCCACCAGACCAGGCTTATGTGGTGGTGGGGAATCGAACTTGGGTGCTTAGCACTTGATGTAGCACTTGCAAAGTGCTTTAACTGTTGAGCCAGTCATCCAGCCTCTCTCTATTTTTAAACCCCCTCTCTCGGTTCTACAGATGCACAGCCTCAGTGCAGGGTCATCACCTCGCATTAAATGAACATGTGAACACAAGGACACAGGGCACTTTTCCCAGTAAATGCAGTCATAGGGCCCTGTGTCTCGGCAGTCACTCCACATGCACACAAGTGCCTGTTCCCAGTCCACCACCCTGTTGACCCCCCACAAGTGAAGCCAGCATCTGTCACACAAGAAACCAGTTCTTCAATGCAGTATCCTAAAAGATGGCTCCTCCACCCAGGCCATGGTGGTGCTCACCTCTGATCTAGCACTCTGGGAGGATGAGGCAGGAGGACCACAAGTTGAAGCCTGGCCTAGGTAACTTAATAATTAAGCTAAAGACCCTGTTTAAAATAAAATAGAAAAATGCAAATACCTCAGTATGAAAGTCCTGAGTAACAATTTTTATACTCAGAAAACTCTTACCTGGAACCAATAACAAAGGAAACAGACAGGGCTCTGGCAGCATAAGAGAGGCTATGCCTTGAAAATTAAGGCTTTGCTATGAGAACTATCAGTCCACATATTCAAACTTTATTCTCCCTCTGGGCAACATACCCTAAGCCTGATGATATGAAAAGGTCACTTTATAAAGCTACGATAGTGATACTAATCAGCCAAAAATAGCTGTCAATATACTGCACTTCTCCTGAGGAGCTGGCATGTTTCAGACAGTAAAGATCATGAAATGGATTGTGTACATATAGTCTTACTTTGGCCACTAGGAAGCTCAGAGCCATATTTTCTAACTTCTTTCAGCATTTCCCAAGGTCTTTCCCATACATGTCTCTGTACTTACTTTAGTCCTCTCTCTGGGTTATGACTCTCCTTTCAGCAACTTCGTTAGTCTTCTGATTGACCCGTTCGCATTAAAGCACTATACTATTGAATTTTTAATAGGATTTTTGCTTGCTTATGTTACACTTTAACATTATTTTACTCACTTCAAAAACCAGACATCAGCAAACTTTTCTGTAAAGGCCTAGATAGTAATTATTTTATTCTTCAAAAACCATATGGTCTCTGTCACTTTTTTTCAGTAGTCCTTTAAAAAAATGTAAAAACCATTTATAGCTTTCAAGTTTAAAAAAAACAAGTGCCTCAGTTTGTTGATGTGTGGTATAGACCTAAAACTATATTAAAGTGTAATTAAGCAAAAATGATCACATTAAAATTATAGTACACAGCCTTTAAGACATTTTTGTACCTATTTTTAATAAAATCTGGATTATATTGTACGCACTATTTTGTGACTTGCCTGTCTCATTAATAATTCACTAATATTTTCTATGTTAAAATTGAATACAAAGTAGTATATAAATATTGCATAGATTATCAATATTTATTCACCCAAACTTTCTCCTTAAATATTTAGGGCATCTCTTATTTTTCACTGTTTGGACAATACTCAACTCCAATCACTACCTTAGGATACAGTCCTTGAAGTAGATTTTCTAAATCCAAAAAAACATACGTTAAAGTCATTTGATAAATATTTTTAGATAACACTCCAGAAAAACTATACCAATATATAGAACACTCCCATTAACAGAATGAAAATATTTAATTTTCTTTATCCTCATCAACAGTGAGAATTACCTTTTTTCTCAACCCATCTGGTAGATAAAATGCTATCTTATTCCTTTAATTTTAACTTATTTGATAGCTGGTGTGTTCAGATACGATCAAAGTTGGATGTGGTGGTAAGTGTCTATAGTCCCAGCTATTTGGCTGGCTGAAAAAGGGGCATCACCTGAACCCAGGAGCTCAAGGTCAGTGTGGCCAACATTGTAGGACCTCACCTCCAAAAAAAACAAAAAAACAAAACAAAACAAAACAAAAAAAAACTAGAGGGTGATTAAGAGGGTCAAGGCAGCTGACTCACTAAAAACTGTCATGAGTTTTAGTTAAGTTTATGGACCCAAGAGGTTTTGCAGACATGAAGGAGAGGCTAGGTTTTCTGAAGAAATACCCTGTAACAACATGCTAAATACATATGACTCCTGCAGTCCTTCCCCTACAGAATTTATGCAGGGAACCATAAACTTAGGAAGAAGAAACCCCAGGTGTTTTGTAGACTACTAAACACAGGGCCCAAGATGGCATTGACACCAGCACAAAAACCATCACCATCTGCCATCTGGAATGGATGTGAGTGAGGTAGCTAGGAGAAGGCCTCTGGATTAGGTCTAGATCATGGTGAGTCTTCAGGGGCCATGGTGCACAAAGCCTGCCCCAGTTCTCAAAGGCATAATTGGGAAGGCCATGCCTGAGTGTTGGCAGGCCCCATACTGGCTGCTTGGCCTGTACAGTGAAAGCTATCACGGTAAGGAGAGCCAAGTGAAAGTTTCTGGAGCTGCTTCTCCCACTTAACTAGCCAAAAAATCAAGTCAATATCAATCTGATTTCCTGTTAGGAATGGCAGGAATACCCAAAAGATTAAAAGCTAATGATCTCCATCACATCCCCACTCCCATTTAATGCCCCTTAAAAATTACATAGATCTTTGTGGGTAACAGTGAACTACTGCAACTCAACCAAGTAACACACCTATTACACCCGCTATCAGAGCAGAATCTTTGCTCGACTGGATTAATCCAGTTCAGGTGCATGGCATGTGGTCACCAAGCTGGCAAATCCATTCTTTCCCATCCCACGAGGAAGAAGGATCAGAAGCTGTCCACACTCAAATGGAACAAATATCAACGTGCATTTTGGTCTTTGTCCAGGACTATGTTAATTCCCCTACCCTTTTTTGCAGTCTGGACGGTCCTGGACTAACCAGACATTCATTATACAGAATATTATAGTGATTTTTATCTCAATGACATAGAGTTAGTCTGGCTAGCTGAGTAAAAAGGGGGAAGTATGCCCTGATAAGATGTTTGTATTCCAGAGGAAACTAGCCAAAGTCTCCAAAGATTTGAGGGCCTTCCACACAAGTGAGGTATTTTGGAATTCATGATCTGAGTCAGGCTGAGATGGTCTCTCTCCACCATCTTACACTTTCCGACACTAAAAAGGCCTCCTTGGGCACCAAAAGCAGCATATTTTATACTTGAGAATGCTGTTCTGACCTATTTACTGATTGGCACAAAATGCTGCCAGCTGTGAGTAAAACCCAGGCCAGAGAACGTCTCCGCAGCAGGTCTAGGCTGGGGCCCAAGCGGCCCTGACAACTCAGCCATATGACCCTGCAGACCCCACCACACTAGAGGGACCTGGTAGGAGAAAAAACACCATGTGGAGTTTGTGTCAGGCCTGAATAGGAGAATCACAACACAGACCCTAGGGTTCTGGAGTGAGGCCACACCATCTGCAGTTGGAGAACGACACGCTATTCGGAAGCAGCACTTCATGTGCTCCTAAGCCCTGGTGGAGACAGAGTGTCGCCTCCCACTCACCAGGGCTGCTCGAACTTCTCACATTGCTGAGCATCCAACCTGCCAGCAGCGAAGACCAAAGCTGAGTCTCCATATGGCACGACCCTCGGAGGCATCCAACCAGCCTCTTAGAAATGAGTGGATTCCACTGGACACCTTCGACTTCAGAAAGTGAAGCAATTGGGCCTGGCATTCATATAAGCCAGGTATAAGCTCACCTGTCCTGCCCATGGGACCCTTGAGAGACCACTATTAAAGGAGTCATATAGTGTTTGATTCACTAACATTGGATCCTGGTTAACAACATTTCAAACCAGGTACCTACATCACAGCAAAGAGGGGTAGCAGTGCCCACAAAACTATGGGATCTATACATCCTATCACAGACTCAAACACTGAGGAGCCCCTATCCTGACACAGTAGTAAATGGACTTCTGAGGACCTGGAGGAGAGGCTAGCTTGGAGATGACCCCCACAGAAGAGGGAGCACATTCCATGAAGACGCATGAGCGTGGGCCCCGTGGCTAGCGGCAGGAATGTCTCCACTTTGCTCCCTCACAGTGACCACTTGCAGAACGCACGTGTCTCAACCTAGCAGCTTTACCCCAAAAGAACTCACTGTGTCCGCAAATCTCTCCTATTCCTACCAGGGTAGGACAGTTCCCGTGCAATATCACAGTCCCATGTATCTACTGAACACCTGAAATGTGGCTAGCACAACTGAAAAACTGAATTTTTATTGTATTTAAATTTAAAGAGTAACTTATGACTTTTGACTACTAGACAACCAGCACAGGTCAGGAGTCCTGCTTCCAAGGGAGAAGGCTTTCAATGCAGAACAATCACAACAGTCCCACTAAAGCTTAAGACACAGTGACCACGTGGTCACTTCATACCTCTTGGGTCAAGAATTTAGTAAGCTAATGAAGACGACACCCACTAGGGAAGGGCTGCTTTAGGGAGTAGGGCCTAGATGAGTGGGGCCTGCTGAGGGCTAGTGTGGCAGTCACAGTCTGAGAAGGACATGGCTTCAGTGGCTACGGGTTGAGAGCCCTGAGTCCATCCAGCAAGTCACCTCAGTCAGGAGAAGTTCTGGGCCTTAAAGAACAGAGAGCAGAGAAGATGGTGAGTACCAGATGTCCCCCCCATGACCAGCTATAGACACAGGGACTATAGTTTGTCCTACTAACTTCCTCTTATAATTTTCCTAAAAGCCTAAGTTAACATAACCATAGTTTTCATTTTTAAACATTTTAAATTTTTTGTAATTAATCTACCAATCTTTTGTTTTGTTTTCTGTTTGATTTGTGGTTGCTGCTCCTTGGGATCATGCTGAGGTCCGACAGCATCCCCATGATTGTATCAGAAACCAACACTACTACGTTTATGGCTTTAGCACTTTGGATTCTTAAATGTGAAAATCATTTTGCTATACGATGTATAAGTTGTGAAGTAACAAATCAACATTTTAATTTCATTTAGTTTATTTTCATTTTATTTTTTATTTTATTGGTACTGGGGATTGAACCCTGGGCCTTTCCACTAAGTGACATCTCCAGTCCCCTTTTAAATTAGTTAGTTAGTTAGTTAGTTAGTTAGTTAGTTAGTTACATACAGCGTTTTACTACATCACTAAATTGCCCAGGCTTGCCTAGAACTTGAAATTCTCCTGCCTCCGCCTCTGAGAGTACTAGGATTACAGAGGTGTACCACATGCTGAGCTTAAATTTATTAAATTTCTTTTTAACTGTGAAAAATATAGATAACAAAAAATTTACCATATTGGCCATTTGTAAGTATTCAATTCCATGGCATTAAATTCACTCACATTGCTATGCAACAGTCTTAGTTACTTTTTTGGTGCTGAAACAGAATATTCAACATCCACAACTTAAGAGGGGAAAGATTTATTTTAGCCCACAGCTTCAGAAGTCTCAGTTCATTTATGGACAACTGGTGGTGGTAGAAACCCATAGTGGGGCCACAGCCAATGGATGAAAGAGCTCCTCATGGCATGGCAGATCAGAGCCAAGTCTGAGAGGCAGGTCCGAACCATTGCACACTCCTCCAGGCCACGCCCCAAGCATCTGCTCCCTCTGACCAGGCCTCACCTCCCAGCAGTACACAGCCTCCATAGGTACTGAGGCTTTGGGGGACATTCCAGATTCAAACCATAACAGCAACCACCACCATTATTCATCTCCAGAACTTCTTCACACTCCAAAATGAAATTCCATACCTCAACAAATTCTCCCTTCCTTCCTCCAGTCTCTACCATTCATTTATTCTACTTCCAAGTTCCATGAATCGCATGACTCCAGGTAGCGCATATAATTAGAATTGTACAATATTATGTGTATCAATCTTTTTTCACTTAGCATCAAGTTTCAGCCATGTATCAAAAAAAATTTCCTCATTTTAAAGAGGAAGTAATATTCCACTGTGTGTGTGCATATTCAAACACACACACACACACACACACACACACACACACACACACACATTTTGCTTACCCTTTCAGCTACTAACAAAAATGTGGGTTGTGTCAATATTGCTGCTGTGGACACTGGTATGCAGACATTTGTTAAGTCTTTGCTTTCAGTCCTTTGGGTACATATCAAAAGTTGAACTGCAAGACTCATTGTCTGGGGGGCGGTCTTTTCAGAAACCACCACACTATTTCCCACTGTGGATGTACCATTTTGGTAACAGTGCAGAAGAGCTCCAGTTTCTCCACTTCCTCACCAGTGCCTATTACTTTCTGTTGCTTGGTCTTGTTGATGCTTTGCAGTAGTCGCCCCAATGACCGTGAAGCGGTATCTCACAGTGTTTGGACCCACAGCTCCCTAATGATTATTGAGCATCTTTTTATGGGCTTATTGACCATTTGTGTATCTTCTTTCCAAAAACGTGTATTCAAGCCCTCTGTCCATTTTTAATCCTGTTATTTTTTCCCACATTTTATTGATACGCATACGTGCAAAAATTCAAGGTTTACAATGGAGTTGAGCATTTTGTGCACATACATATCTTGTCAAGGTGACAAGGGCTTCCCACTTTCCTTTTGTCCTTCCTCCTACCCACCCCTCCCTCCTTCCTCCCCCACCTTACTCCCCTCATTCACTTTGTTTTTCATCTTAAGTTCCATAGGTGTTGTGATCTGGGTCTCTCATATCAGAGAGACCATTCGATGTTACACCTTCTGCTTCTGACTTACTTCAATAAGCATGATGTTCTCTAGTTTCTTCCATTATTTTAACATTTGACTCTTTAAATGTGAGCACCTAGTTGTCCCCCGAGCTTTTGGTTGAATAAGTTGGGTTTTCTCAATCATTTCACACACTACATTTACACATACTAAATCATTGTAATTATTCGGACACGCTTCTGGAGCTTATTTTCTGGCCTACTGATAAGTCTGTTTCTTTTTGTTATAAAGTACACTGTTTTCATTCGTATCCTTTGTAAACCATCATATTAGTTGCTTTTTTAAAAATTTAAGCTGCTTTGAATCATTTTAGGAATAAGGCAAAATATTAACACTATAAATCTTAATACCCAGGATGTTATTCAATCATTATTCCACAAATACATGTGGACCATTATTGCTGGGACCTGAAAACACAGAGCAGAGTTGAGGGACTGGGGGTGAGAAGGTGGAGGCTGGGACCTGGCACACACAATAAAGTAAGCACACAGGTGCAGAAATCCATAAATACATGTCTAGAAAAGCTTCCTGGAGGAGGTAACATGTGAGCTGAAATCTCAGCTCAATCCAACCAAGAGAACTCCACCAGGTGAACTAAGGAAGTGATGGAGTGTGGCTGGGATGCATTACTGGCAAAGGACAGCATGCCAGCATTCCAGTCTGCATGTGTGCAGTCTAGCTGAGATGGACCACAGCAGAAGGCCAGGGACAGGCAGGCAAAAGCCCAAGGGCCAACTGAAGGATTCTGGACTGTCTCTCAAGAGTGGGAAGCCATCAAAGGCTTCTCATTGAGATCTGGCTTACCTATCATCCAGTCACCCCATGCAAAGTATACACTTGAGTAATTTTGAGTATATTCACACTTATATGCAACCATCACCACAGTCAATTTTAGAACACTTTCATCACTTCATAGAAAAAAAAAAACCCTGATTTCACCTCATGCTTACTGGGATGGCTATTATCAATACACGAACAAAAACCACAGAAAACAACATCTGTGAAGACCCATGGCTCTGTGAATGTAAAATGGTTCAGCCACTCTGGAAAAGATTATGACCATGCCTCCAAGAATTAAACCTAAAATTACCATATGATCTAGCAACAGACCCAGAAGAACTGAAAGCAGGGTCTCAGAGAGGTCAGCCCACTGCAGCCTTCACAGCAGCTGAGTACGGAAGCAATCCAAGCACCCATCCACAGATGAGAAGACAGCAACAAGGAATATTATCCAGCCCTTAAAAGGAAGTAAATTCTGATGCTTCTACTATGGATGAGCCTTGAGGACATTCAACTAAGCAGGACAAGCTAGCCACCATATTAGTAGTTTAAAGTCATAAAGACAGAAAGCAAAATGGCTTGCCAAGAGCTTCGGGAGGAATGAGTGGAGAGTCACGTGTTAACAGAGTTATGAAGACGGATGGTGTTGACAGTGGTACACCATTAGGAATACATTTAGTACCACTGTACTGTACATTTAAAATCATTAAGATCGCACCATGTATATTCACAATATCGAGCAACCAACCTTCAGGATTTTTTCATCTTTGAAAAACTGAAGATTTACATCCCTTAAACAGCTCCCATCATTTCTCCCTCCCACCAGCCCTAGTAACCACCATTCTACTTTCTGGATTTGACACTCTGGGTATCTCATATAAGTGGAGTCATATGGCATCTATCTTTTGTGACTGGTTTATACCTCTTAGCACAACATCCTCAAGGTTCACTGTTTTGTAGAATGTATCATAATTTCCTTCCTTCTAAGGTGAGAACACACACATACTGTTTCCCTGACCTGCCCAGAGCACAGGTCTATCCAAACCCATGTTCTTCAAATACCACACTTCAAGGCTTCTTCAGACTCTAATCCTCTAGGTCCTTCAGAGTTGGGGTCCACTCTGCCAGATGCATACACCTTTATGCTATTACCTTGCTGCTCCTGACCCACCTTTATGACCCTGACCCCCCTCAGTACATTTCCAATGGACACAATAACTCTCAGGCAAATTAAAGGATACAGGGAGATAAGGAGCTTTCATCTGAAATCTCCTATTCGGTTATTTACTGTTTCATTTTTTAATTAAATTATTTCTTGATGAGAATTAAACACTATCTCTTGAAGATCAGTCTGAACCTTTTAACAAAGCTTGATAGACCCCATTACACAAAAGTTGATTACATCTCCCTCTGTATAGTCTAAGAATTCTGTGATCTAGTCTGAGAGATTTGGCAATTTCTACTGCCTTTAATCATCTTGCCAGGCACATGACAGGCAATCTTCTACATCCACAATAATTTTATTACTTCATTACAGTGTAATCTTTTAGAACATATCATAAGCAATAATTTAGGAGTCTGGACGTACGTTAAAATTCAAGTGAGTGTAAGGCCTCCAACAAAATAAGTGACCATAGCAACAGAGGTGGAAAACAGATGAAGCTCTGTCTCCAGACAATAATAATCTCCACCAGGACTTACTCCTTTGCCTGCTGGCAAGGCCCATCCCAGCTTCAGAAACATGGAAATATCAAGAAAAGATGTGCACCGCAGAATCAAGAAGATACGGGGCAGGTGGGGAGCAGACGATATGAGGAAGGTTATGTACAGCAGCAGAAATGGCCGGCAGGTGCCAAGAAACAAAAACCAAAGCCAAGGTCTGGGGCTGTAGCTCAGGGGTAGAACATCTGCCTACCACGTGAGAGAGGAGGGCAGGGGAGAGGGGAGGAGCCTCAGTACTACAGAAAAGGAAAATGAGCCAGATAGCAAATGCACACAGCACTCACCACACTCAGAAGTCACACTGGGGCCGCATAATGATTGAAGAAGACAGCCAATGAAGATCTTGAATCACCAATAACAGATGAAACTTTAAAAAAGCATCTTAGAAGGTAGGAAGTTAATGGTGCTTTTCTCCAGCAGCAGCAGATGAAGGCAGAAGGTTCTCAATGCTTGTAAGTTTTTTTCTCCTTTACTGTTCTTATAATGAATATGCACAGAGAAGGTTTTATAAGCTCAAAAAAAAAAAAAAACCCAACAAACAAACAAGGAGTGCTGGTGACATAGCTCAGTGGCTAGAGTGCTTGTCTCACAGGCACAAAGCCCTGGGTTTGATTCCCCAAGACTAAGAAAAATTGGCCAAGCGTGGTGGTACATGCCTGTAATCTCAGTACTTAGGAGGCTGAGGCAAGAGGATTGCCATGTGTTCAAGGCCAGCCTGGGCTACATAGTGAGTTCAGGACCAGCCTGAGCTATAGAGCCAAACCTTTTCTCAAGGGAAAAAAAATGAAAGAATTAACATTTTAGAACGACATGAAATATGGCCGGCCAATCATCTAAAAGAAAACTACCATTGGTGTCTTCTTTAAGACTTCAGTTCCTCCAAAAAGAACACCTTAGTACAATTCATGCCCTGAAGCTCCTTAATAAATGAGGCACAGACGGACATGGAAAAGCTTGCATAACACCCGATCGCTCTGGTTTGGCCATAAAGCTCTGCCTCAGCGGCAAGCTCTTGTCTGAACTTTGCCCAGTGCTAATACTTCAGCTGCTATCTCTGAAGGTCACAGGAGCCTGTGTAGGAAGAGATGAATGATAATGGTTTTGGGTTTTGTAAGGATGGAAGGACGAAGGCTTGTTTGAGGCCCATCTGTTATTGCAAGTCCTATTCATACACCCCACATCAATCTCCCAAGGAGGAAACAAAGGTTTATAAACTTTGCTTACCAAGTGAGTCACTCCCTTTTCCAGCCTTGCTCCGGCCAGGCTATATAGTCATATCTGCCTCTGTCACTTTCTAGAGACTAAAACGGAAGGTTTATAAACTTCCCTTCGTAGCTCCTCTCACGGTGCCCAGGACAGTGTCTGGAACACAACAGGAGCCGAGTGATTTGCTGCTGAAAGGCATAAAAAAGTCAAAAGTCTGCAGGATTCCCATGCACACAGCCCAAAATTCATAGACATTTCCTCAGCCTTCTCCTTTGGAGACAGAACACACCCAGTCACAAAATATGACACAGAAATGTTTGTGGGGATCTGGGTTCCTTCACTTTGTTAATTTCCACATTTGTTTTAATCCTGGCTCCTGGCCTAAGGGCCCTAAGGATTGGGTGCCTGGACAGTCGGGTGGGTAGGGATGGGAAAGAAATGGGAATGGAGAAGTCTTAGTGGCAGGGTCCAGTCTAGTGACCAACACAGCAGCGCCTGGCATGTGGCGCATGTGAAGTACAGGGTTCACTGTGGGTGACAGGAGGGAAAAGCTGGTTGCATAGGAGGGTCAAAGACTGATGAGACCAGAAGTGGCTACAATGTGACACTGTAGCACCTAAGAGTCCCCCTGTCAAGCCCCCTGACCAACAGCACATTGGAGCCTGCTAGGCTGGCTAGTCTCCTGAGCTGGGTTTAGAGGTGAAAGTGCCCTTAGCAAACCTGCATGAACAGGAGACCAAGGAGGATCTGGGAGACCCCGGATTCTGAGGTTCAGGCAAGAGGGGGTTCCATGCAAGTTGCCCTTGGGGTGAAAGTAACAGACCTGGCCTCATTTTCTTCTACACCCACTGATTGCTCACGCTCACTCACTTGGGAATGGAACTCAGGACCCTGTGCATGCCAGGGAAGGACCTTACCTCTGAGCTACCTCCCAACCAGAATTTCTCTTTCTGCCATCCCAAGCTTCAGTGCCAGGAGAGCTGGGACACTGGGTTGGAGAGGAGTCCTCATATCCTAGAATGGAAGTTCACCAGGCCAGCCTCTCCCAGCCGGCTGAGTAGGTAGCTGAGGGTCAGAGGAGGGACGTGCCTTCCCTGGGTGTCTCCCAGGCATGCAGGAAGACAATGACACCTGGGATCTCTGACTGAGAGGAAAGGACTTGCTCTGGTCTCCTACCTGGCCAAAATTAGAGTCTGAAGGTAGATGGATTCCTCTGGACAGGAACTGGGAACTAAGTAAAATATCCCAGCAGGCACAGCAGGGTCAAGGGGAATAAGGGAATGGTTCTTTGGTCTGTGCCCAAAGCAGAAGCCACCACGGACAGGAAAGGCTGGAGAAGGGATCAGTGGGAGAAGACAGCTAAAAAGCTGTGGGAGGTGTGCCAGTACAGTGACACGGATCTGGGCCAGCTCCACAAGCAGCAAGGTTATGAAGAAAGGCAAGTGAATACTGTGATGTCTGACACCGTGGCGGGAGCTGGCTCACAGGGGAGGGGTGAAGAAAGAGAAACACCAAAGATGAACCAAAGGCCCTCAGCTTGGATGACCAGAGGGAAGATGGACCCAAAAGACCAGGAGAACAAGCCACACTGGGCCTCAGGTGGTCGGCCCAGCTGTAGCTGTGTACAGCTAGCTGTGCAGGAGATAGCAGGTCCCAAAAGCCATTGGTATGGGTGAAAGAACTCCAGCAAGGCTATGGGATTTAATAACGCATACAGACTGTTAGTCAGCCCCATGAGTTTCCACCTGACATCTCCTCCTGTAAGCATAAAATATACATACCTAACGGCCAGCACAGGACACTTGACACCTTTGCTTTTCTACACACAGATTTTTGTTGGGTGGATGAATTTCAGGTGGTACAGAGGAGTGGTGTGCAAGACCCCACTGAAGTTCCTTCGTTCTACACTAACTGTGTATCTACTGCAGATCAGTCAATAAACAGATGCCCTCATGTTCTTTCTTCCTTCACCTCTTCCAATAATAAGCCTGCCTCACAGCTGTGAGAGAATAATGCTCCTTAAAGAATGGTGCCCATGTCCTGGTCTAAGAACCCCGTGAATACACTCCCTTCTACAATAAAGGGCTTTGAGGATACAGGTTAGTTAATAATCCTGATTTGGAGAGATTATCCTGAATCATGAAGGTGGGACTGATATCACCACAAATGTCTTCATGTTTCACGTCAGGGAAGCAAACCTGTGAGGATCACAGCAGGGACAGAATGGAACCAAGAAGTATGTAGGACGCAGGAAGAGGCCACAGCCAAGGAATGCAGGTGGCCTCCAGAAGCTGAAAAAGACAACTCATTTCCTTCTCGAATCTCCAGAACAAACCATCCTTGCCAACATTTAAACTTCAGCAAGACTCCTTCTGGACTTCAGAACCATAAGATAATGTTTTTTTTTGGGGGGGGGGGTTGTTTTGTTTTGTTTCAGTACTGAAGATTGAGCTGAAGGTCTGTGTACTGACCTATATTTCCAACTTTTTATCTATTTATTTTACTTTGCAACAAGATCTTGTTAAACTGCTCAAATTTGTGATCCTTTTGCTTCAGCTTTCCAGAGTACTGGGATTACAGTTGTGTACCACCGTATCTTGGTATCATTTGTGTGGTTTTTTAAGGAACTAATTTTGTGTATATTTGTTGAAGGAGCGGTAGGAATCTAATATAGCACACCATCAAATTTAAGGTAGGCACTTGGCCACCCTAGCTACCAGTGAAATTTAAGCAGCCACCTTGCAGCTAGGTGTGACTATGTGAGAAATTTCTAACCATGGAATCGAATGGAAATGCTCTGTACAACTTTTTTTTTTTTTTTTTTTGCCATCTTTAGCTTTAGAACAAGCTGCTTTCTTTTGGCTCCTGCATTTTCCCTACGCCTCTTCACTTTTTGTGGGCAGTAACACAGGTGTGATAGTGACCCTGCTGCAACTATACCACAAGGACAAACTCTGCCGCATGAGGGGACAGCAAGCATTGAAGAATTTGGATTCCCAACTAACTTTGCAGGACAGAGACGCTCCACCAGCCTGGACCAGCCATACTGTTGATCAAAGGAGAAATAAAAATTTTTAACACGCTTAAACTTATTCTGGCCTCTTGGTCACAGCAGCTTACCTATAACTGAAACACTTTCCTAAAGAAATCTCAATTTATCTGGAGAAAACTATTATAGGATGGCAACTATGGTAAAGAGAGGGCACAAGATGTCCTTGGAGCACGAGGGGCCCTGAGATGCAAGGTAAAGTATTATATATGGGACGAGGGACCTCAACCGGTCATTCACTCCGTGTGTGCTCCCAATCACAGATTCCCCTGTCTCACAGGCCAGTACGATGACAGGAGCAGGGCTCAAGGTGAAGCCATCTTCTCACACAGCAAAATGACTATTGTACCATCTGGTTCCAAATGTGCGACCACTGGCCAAACGTGCCATCTGTGGCAGCTATTTTGAGCTCAAGAAGGTGGGCCCGGCCACTTGCGTGCCTCCAGCCTAAGCTCTTGCCCAGAGGGAAGTGTGGGAAGGCAGACCCCAGACAGTCACATGCTTGCTCCCAGCAGCAACTGGATGAAAAATGAATAGTCCTAGTCATCGGTTTTTTTTTTTATTAATAACTTCAGGGCACCTGAGACAGGTCGACCACATCTTATAGTTACTTGAACAGTTCTGTCAATTTTCCTGAAATTTTTCTGATTTTGTAGTAGCTGTTGGTTATGCTTTCTATCTTTTTATCACCTCTTTAATTCTCAGCCAACTGCGCTCATTCTGCCAAAAGAAGGAAATAAACAATACCTAGAAACACAGTTGTTTTTTTAAAAAAAAAATGGCCTTAAAATACAAGTCCTATTGCATCATTTCCCACTTCCCTGCCTAGAACTCTTAAAATTCCCATGGCCATAAGGTCCTAAGGGATTTGGCTCCTACCCTTCTTCGGCTGGAACTACACTACTCCATCAATCCTGAGGGCTGCCGCACTGTTCTCAAACTCCCCATCATCCATGCCCCAAGCCTAGCCCTAGTGCTACCCCTCCAGCTGCGACGTTTACAGGGCTCTCTGCTTCACTCCAACCTATCTCAGAGGTCTTACTGAGGCAGCTTTAGAGAGATTCCACCCACCTCTACACTGTGATCACTCATCGCTGACTCTCCTTGCTCTTCCCGGACAGGTTGAGCATCTCTAATACAAAAAACAAAAATCAAAAGAAAAAAAGTCAGAGTTAGGAATGATGATGGTGCCAAACAATCAATCTGTCTAGACTGAATCACAGAGAGTGGACACATTTGCTTCTGGATGGTTCAATGTACGTGCATTTTTTTCCATGCACAAAGTTATTTAAAATAATGTATAAAATTACTTTCATGTTATGTATATGAGGCACAGAGAAAGCATGAATATTTTTCATGTTTAAATTAGGTTCAAACCCCAAGTTCTTTCTCTTTTGGGGGGTTGGGGATAGGGGAACTGAACCTAGGACCTTATGTATTTTAGGCAAGCAGTTTACCACTGAACTAAACTTGTAGCTCCCTGGCCCACAGTTTTTTGTTTGTTTGTTTGTTTTGTTTTGTTTTGTTTTTTCATTTTGAGACAGGGTCTTGGTAAGTTGTTGAACCTGGCCTGTGACTTGTGACTCTCCTACCTTAGCCTCTTGAGTGGCTGGGATTACCAGTGCCAGATAAGATCTCTTTATGACTGAAAACAAAATATGAAACAGTTGTAGTCCCAAGCATTTCAGAAGAGACACCCAACTGTCTGAGCAAGCTAGGCGTTTTATTCTTGCATCATTTATCTGGCTCCCGACTTGAACAAACATTCTAGACAAACAGAATCTTTATTTAGTTCACTTGTTCACCAAGGAGGTACCGGCCTGGTCTGCTACCTGCCTGCCTCATTCATACCACACTACCTGGCTCACGATAGACCGTGGTTATTTGTTGAATAAACAAAAAGTGAACCCAGATTATCAACACAGAAAAATCAAGTAATAGAAACTACTCATTTTCTGTCAACTCTTCATTCGGACCTGATTTTCATCTTGATCATGTTTTCAATCCAATTGCTTTAGAACTTGTTTTCGGCTAAACAACTGCCACCATCCTGGGGGCACTTCCAACTGCTGCCCAGCTCTAACTGCTGGTACTTCATTTATTTATTTAGAAAGCAGGTCTAACTCTCCAAACAAACTGCAACCCATGGCAGCCGCACCTTTAGGGCAAGGTGCTTTGGCTGGAAAGCCCGCCCGCCAGGCGGCAGCTGGTGTAATCACGAGGTTGGTAATACCAGAGCTCAGCAAGGCTGCAATTAGCACTTGACAGGTGCTTTATGGCTCGCAATTTAAATGTCTATGGCATTGTAATTCAGTTCCTCATTGAGGCAAACATGATACTAACTTCATCTGGAAAACTGGATGAAATGCCTCCTCACATTTATGGCCTCCTAATTAGTGCACGTGGGGAGGTGAAGCACTCCATTCATTCCGCCTCAAATTTTCACAGAGCTTTCTCTTGCACATCCTCCCAAAATTCATGCAAAGAACTGGATTTGCATCTGCTGAGTGCAAAACTTACAGACTGAGAGCTAATGGAAGGAAGACCAAGATATGGTTTTATTTTACTTGATCGATCGATTGATTGGCTGCAGTATTGAAAATGAAATCCAGGGTCCTCATATTAAGCTACATCCACAGCCCATTTTAATTTTTTGATTTTGAGACAGGTTCTCACTAAGTTGCTAGGTTGCTCAGACTGGACTCAAACTCACGACACTCCGGCCTCCACCTACCAGAGTGCCGGAATTACGAGTTTGCACCACTGGTCTGGCAGAGCATGGTTTTAGGTGGTTGCTATTTCATCAGGTCTCCATACAGTTGGGAATGAATGATTATGATCTTGAGGGCAATCTCAACCCTCATATGTACAAGGTAGGTGGAGTCTAGCTAAAGGCAGGAAATCTACCTGCTTACAGAATAACTCTTTGAAATGCCAGTCCTTCTTATAGGAGAGCCTGGAAAATGATTTAATAGAATTCAACCCTCACTTCTGATTTAGAGCAAAACACAGCAAAGCCCTCTTAGTGAATGAGACAGAGATTACCTCCAAGACACAGCAAGGTATGTCACAAACAGCAGCCAGCATCCCAAGCATTAGCCAAAGCAGTCATTCCATCAGACTCAGACACAGACAGAATGCTGATGCTCACCCCTTCTGATCAGTCCTGTCCCTAGAGAAGGTGGCAGACAACCCATGGACAAAGAGGAGAGACAAAACATGGGAGCAGAAGAGACAGGCTTATTGTTCTTCACACATAATACGGCTATTCACCCTGGAAATCCAAGAAAACCCCTAAGAATCTATTGAGATCAATGAGAATGCTCATTTAGGACCTGGCTGGTTAGGAGAGTAATGACCACAAATCAAAGTTTTCTACCCATTAGCTAGAAAATAGTTGTTGAGAAAGAATGTCACTTGAGGATTAAGGTTATGGCTCAGAGGTAGAGCATGTGCTTATATACATGAAGCCCCAGTACCAAAAAAGGCAAACAAAGAAAATGGGAATGAAAGGAAGAGAGAGAGAGAGAAAGGAAACCTCACTCATAACTCAGATAAAAGTCATTGAGAAGCTCAGTGAAATCATCAGCTGCTCCAGAAATACTTGCTGAATGAACGTGATGAAGTCCGGGACACACTACCTTAAACACAGCACCACAGAATTGAAGGAAACAACAAGAGCAGGCAGGCTACTCTCTCCTTTCTTCACCTTTTTTCCACTGGCAGGTCCCCACTGGAAGGTCACTCCCTAACCTTTTCCACCTCTTCCTCTGAATTATTTATTTATACCCGTAGGTCCTTATGCCAAGAGGAAAGGAACTGTCTTGTCAAACAGGTCTAGGAAAGTTGGGCAGTAGACTGCTATTAGACCACATCACCTTTATCCAACCAGACTTCTCCATAACTATCTGCCTCTTCATCAAACTCAAGTATTGTGGTTTAGATCTGAAATGTCCCCCAAAGCCTCATGCATTTGGATGTTATGGGTCATCTATGGAACCACGTGCTGTTAGGAGGTAGGAGCTGGACAGGAGGGGTGGATTATAGGTGTGTGGTAGATTATAGATGTGTGGTAGATTATAGGTGTGTGGTAGAAGACAGATGTGTGGTAGATTTTAGATTCCAGGCTGTGGTAGGAGCTTAAACCTGGAAGGGGCAGGTCACTGGGATAGGACCTACACTACTTCCTTCCTTCCTTCTGGGACTGAACTTGGCTTCTTATTTGCAATGTCATGAAGAGCTGCTTCCACCTCCCCTTCTGCCATGTACTTCCACGATCGCCAGCTGCCCACGAACGGACTGTGACCTTCTGAAATTGTGAACTAAAATAAACTTTTCCTCCCCTAACTTGTGCATGTTGGCTATTGAGTTACAGTGATAAAAAAAGTAACTAAAACATCAAGCATAGAAAGATGCATGTTTTACCTGTTTCCTTGTGTGTATTCATTTCCTTACAAAGCCTCCGGTGTCATATAAAACCTACATTAAATAAACCTATATGCTTTTATCGTATTAATTTGTCTTTTGCTACAGAGCTATTGGCTATAAATCTAGCAGTGATGGGTGAGAAAAGAAATTCTTTCTTCTATACAAATGAATAACAATAAGCCAGGCATGGTAGCCCACGCCTATAATCATCCCAGCACGTTGGATGGCTTAGGCAGGAGGACTGCAAGTTCGAGACCAGCCAGGAAAACTCAGCAACTTGATCAGAACTTAACTCCAAATTTTTAAAAACATGGGCTGGGGTGAGGCTCAGTGAGAAGGCTCTAGGTTCAATCTCCAAGTTCTCTGAAATAAAATAAATTTTAAAAAATAAATTAAATAACTGTAATTTTATATAAAAGATAGGAATTTTTTAAAGTACCCTATTTCTGCATGTGAAGTCTCAAAACTAAAAAATGTTATCCTGCTCAAATAAATCTCTAAGTTTACCAAATTCCAACCAAAATTCTTTCTTTCTCAACAAAACGATTCTCAAGTTCTATGTTAGGAAAAAAAAAGATGGGGATACTTAAGAAATCCTCATAAGAAGGGGATTCTCTTCTCAGAAGGAGGCATACAAAGTTAAAGCCATTTAAATAGTAGGACACAGACACAGAACGCACCAACCCGATGGAACAGAAGGTTTGAAAACAGAGCAACTATATATAAAGTTGTTATTTCAAGTAAGTAGAGAAGTAAGTTATTCAAACAAATGGTATTGGGACATTGGACTAACATTTGGTAAAACAGATAACATTAAAAGTTCCCTTTATTCACAAATTTCTAAATGTACTAAAGATTTAAACATTTAAACATGAAGCCATTCGTGGAATGAGAAGAAAATCTAAGTGGATTATTTAGAAAGTCAGAATATTTGCAGGACTTTCTAAACATGACAGCAAAAACAGAAACCATAAAAATATAAATCTAGCTGTGTGAAATTTAAGAACCCCCATGTTGAAAAACAGCATAACATTAAAAGGCAAGAGAAAAAGGTGAAAAATATATTCACTACATACACGGGATGGGATTGGAATGTGGGGATTTTTCAGATCTGTACATTAGCTGAACAAACCAGTAGGAAAGAACTACATGTATGAATAAACATAGGCAAGAGATATGACAAGCCCACCCACTGAAACAGAGGGCTCATTAGATATGTAAGCACATTCAACCCTTCCCCACTGCCTCTCCTTATGAGATACTTACTGGGGATCAAACCCAGGGCTTCAAGAATGCTCGGCACGTACTCTACCACTAAGCTACAGTGCCAGTCCCAACCTTTCCAGGAAAAAAAAGCAAATATGCAAAATAAAACTATCTCAACTGCCCAGTAGTCACAGTTTTTTATTTTGTTTCTTTACTTAGTAGTAATTCCCAGGTAGGTAGCCCAGGAAAGGGCTTCCCCCAGCCCACTGCTGGCTGCTGCCCCAGGCAGGCACCCTGGGTAGGATTCCACGGGCGTCACACTGGTGGGCTTTGTGGGCTTCTGTCCTCTGCACCACCTCCCAGCTCTGAGGTCTGGGACATGTTAGTATAACTATTTAAGCTTCAATAGTTTCCTATTGAGGAAAATAATATTTCCTGAAAGACTAAAATAATAATAGCCTGTACCTATATTATCACAATTAAATGAGGTTATGCATATAAAGTCCATAATAAGTGCTTCACAAATGGCAGAGAACTATGTATTAAAATACTTAAATTTTGCAGTCCCTTTCACCAGCCAACACTAGATTCTAAAAAGCAAATCAAGAAGCATGCATATTTTGTTTCAAGTCCGCATATCGCAGCTTTGTGTAGAATTATCTACCACACACACATGCACCAAAAATACAGAGAACTCACATATTCAACAACACATTTGTCAAATAAACTACAGTCCAGTGGAATATTGAGAAGCCACTCAAACAACAGAGTAAACTCTGTAAAGGCCTAGAAAGCTCTTCATGAAGTAGAATTAAAGGGGGGTGGAGGGTAGGGAAACAGTCTAATTTACCACAGTAAAAAAGAGGTCTCTAATCCCAGCACTCTGAAGAGCTGAGGCCACATGATGATAAATTCAAGCCCAGCCTGGGCAACTTGGTAACTTAGTTTGACCCTGTCGAAACCACAAGATGGGCCTAGGATAGAGCACAGTGTTAAGGTTGTGGGTTCAATCACTGGTATAATCAATAAATAAATAAATGAATGGGTGGGGAGAACAGGTCACACAGTAAATGATCTGAATTTTTTTTTTTGGGGGGGGGTGTTAACACCATGATATCAACAGTGATTATATTAGATAGTGGGAATATGGGTGATTTTAATTTTCTTCTTTTCATTTGTACTTTTCCAATTCTCCACAAAAGTATAAATTACTTTTATAACAAGACAAAAACACTCGCTATCTCTTTGTAAATGCAAACTCTCCAAATATTAAAATGCACATTTGTTATAGAATAGTTTTTCAAAGGATGCAGATGATCTTGTAAGTGTGCATTTTCCTCCCCGGCTAGGAAAGGGCCAGTAGAGGAGACAGAGCAAACGCCATCAGCACAATGTTGCCCAAAGACTCAAGATAGAAACTGCTCCGGGACTCAGCAAAGCCTATAGATTCTAGACTCAGTAACACCTACAATTCTTACGTACATTTGCCTTCCTCAATCTGGAAAAAGGTCGACAATAAAATATTCCTTTCAAAATATAAAAACCAAATATTCTTGTGATATTCTACAATAACACGTTTCAAAAGCACAGAGTGACATGGGTCTAAGGTAGAGGACAACCTTGCCCCACCCACAGCTTCCCTTGCTGTGGCCTTCATTTGGATTCCCTGCCCTAAGGACCAACCTCTGTGCTTTCCTCCAGGCTGGACACTGCATCACCCCTTCATACATACACAGGTTGCTCCCCACGTCACCCAAATCAGAGTGACCTCTTTAGCACCATGGCCCATCCTGCCAGATTAGTCCCCTGGCAAATATCTGTTGAATGAATAAGAGAATAAAAGATGTTTCAAGGCCTCCATGTATACCTTCCCATCTGAATTACAATTCTTTCTTTCACATGTCTGTCTCTGCACTAGAGAACAAACCTCTACCAGGACGGACTTCTCCTTGACCAGACTCTAGGCGGGCACCTTGGAGTGCACTTCCCCACTGGGCCTTGGCCTTTATCTTTACATCGCTGGACTTTGCCTCCTGCAAAGTCAGAACAGCAAGAATCCTCTACTCCCAACACGTATCAAATTTCTCATCCCCCACCATCCCTACCCACTGTCTCTTCATCCCAGCCCACCTTACTCAGGAATTCCATCCAACCTGGACCCAGTGGTAGGACCTATAATCCCAGCACTCAGGGCAGCTGAGGCTGGAAGATCTTGAGTTCAAAGCTCAGACTGGGCAACTTAATCACTTAGTAAGACCCTGTCTCAAAATCAAAAATAAAACTGAGGATGTAGCTCAGTATGAAGCCTTGTACTACACACACACACACACACACACACACACACACACACACACAAAATCCACTCCAGCTGGGTTAGCTAAAACCCCTCATCCCTGGCGTTTCCCCCTACTTTTTCCATTTCTAACCCTTAGCCTGTTCCTTGGCCCTGAATCCTCACGGTCCATGCCATATTTGGAATAGAGCCTCATTCTATCTCGTTTTCTTTTTCTTTGAGACAGAGTCTCGCTCTGTAGTCCAGGCAGGGCCTGAATTCACTGTGTAGCCAGGCTGGCCTCAAACTCACAGCAATCCTCTGCCCTCACCTCCTGCATGCAGGGATTACAGGCACATCACACTATGCCACCTTATCAAACTTGAGTCTTCCCACTTCCTAGGCAAGTAGTAATCACTGAGCTATGCCCCAGCCCCTGGCTTACTTTTATTTATTTATTTATTTATTTATTTTTAATGTGCTGGGGAACCACACGCAGGGCCTTGTGCATGCTAGTCAAGTACTCTAACAACTGAGGTACACCCCAGCCCTGGAAGCTCCCATTCTGTATTAAGGACTCTTTCCTCTACTGCAACAGTTCCTGAGTAAAATGTTCTTTTACCCCTTTAACTCCTGCCTACTCTGGTTTTATATAGCAGCTGCTGCCCCTTCCCTAGAGCCCCCAAATTCCTCAGGGAAGGGTCCACTGTGCACGGAGCCCTGGTACCTTGGTTCCTCCCTTACTCTGCCACTCATAGACCTTCTTCAGCTGAACTGGGGTGTCACCTCTCCAAAGGCCACCTCACCCCAGCCCCAGCCACCAGTTCAGGCTTGCTAAGCTCAGGCATGTATAGTTCTAGCTAGATCGCTGCCTCTTTCTACACTCACCTCATCTGGATAAACCACCTGGTCGGGATTCTCAACAAACTCAGGCTGGGGTGAGCCATCCTCACCCGGGACGGTAAGAGATGAGAAATCTGGTCCAGAATGGAGGGTAAAGTATTCTCACCACACTGACTTAGCAGGATTCTTGGTGAACTGTGTGATACAAAAACAAATCTGTAGGTCGAAGTCAAGGGCTCACCGATGAGCATTCAGAGGGGCCTGACTACAACATGATCAGGTAAGGACTCTGTCAGGGTCACCCTGAGTATCACAGGGCTCAGGAGCCTCAGCCTCTCAGCGCCTGGCCCCAAGGCTGCCCACCTCAGGCTGACTGAATTCCCCCATGGTCCACTCTGGCACAATTTCCTTGATCCTCGGCTCCACAAACCCACAGTGCAGGAAGAGCCAGCTCATAAAATCCAAAGGACAAGGATGCGCCTAGTACTGTATGCCAACACCCAAGGCGGTGCCTGGCACACAGTGGTCTCTTAGCATTTAAGCATTTATAGGAGGCACAGTGGGAGGGGGTCTGAGGCCAAGGCTGCCAACGGAAGCATTCCCCCTCATCTTCAGAATTTCCACAGTCTCATGGGACCACCTCTGCCAGCACATGCTTCTCAGGCCTGGATGGGGCCCACTCAGTAATGTCAGGGCTTCAGCCCCCCGAGGGAGCCTGGTCTATTCTGACACTGCAGCAGACCTACAGTTTCCCTCCAGAGAGGAGTTTTGTTTCACAAGTGCCTCAAGCTCTTGTCACACACACTCCCTGCAAGGCTCATTGACTTTGTCCTGTCCTCATGCAGTTGGTTTTCTGAACCACATGCCAGATGATGAACCGACTCCTAACAAGGAAATCTTGAAGTATTGGAGCAACGGGGTGAATATAACCAGCGGAAATTTATTTTCTGGCTCTGTCATCTAAAACGTATGCTAATTCTAGCTTGCTATCACCAGCAAAATTTGACCAATATAACATCTATGGCTTTATTCAAATCACTTGAAAGAATAGATATCTTAAGAAATATATATCATCTTTTAAAAATACATAATATGCTCCAAGCCTGGAGGTATAGGCCTGTAATCTCAGCATCTGGGAATCTGAGGTAGAAGGATCTCAAGTTTAAACGTGGACTGGACAAATTAGCAACCTACCAAGACTCTGTCTTAAATTAAAAAATGAAAATGAGCTGGGGATATAGCTCAGTATGCAGCCCCTAGGCTCTATCCCCAGTACCAACCTAGATAGATGGGAAGACAGAGAGACAGACAGACAGAGTCAGATAGACAGACAGAGAGATGGATAGATAGGTCCATCCATCTGAAAGGTCAGGCAAAGAACAGACCCTTGTTGACAACCACTACAAATTACCTGCAGATCAACATCTTTTGAGTTATAAGTTTCAACAGTTGAAAGCTATGCTGATATGGTCCATCTTCTCTGTCTAGCTGAAAAATTAAGCAATTACTCAATTTTGTCAACACCTTCACAGAATTCACATTTGCTAAGTCAATTAATCTTAGATCCCCTAATTTAACCAGCCCAGTAAATTGTTCAACAAAGCAAGCCATATCTTATTCTTGGTGAACTTAAGGAGACCCCAGTGACCATCTCTTTCACTGTCCAATCTACCCTCTGAGCACCCACCTTGGAATCACAGCTAGACAAGGCCTATCAGCCTACCAGGAACACTGCCAGCCCTCCAGGGAGAGCAGGGAGGGGCACACCAGGGATAGGTCCTGGTAGCCAGGCAATCTGAGGAGAGAGCAAGGCATGGTGGAGTTGCGGGAGGGAGGCCAGTCTGGGCCAGATGCTGGTGCCGCCCTCATTCTGCCAAAGAGAAAAGAGGCTTAGGACAGACAAACGAAAGGCAAAGGCACTTTGTAGAGGAGGTTACCCCTGGAATAAAGACCTAGTCCTAGTCCTGGTCCTGGTCCTAGTTCTCCTGCAATCTCACTGTATTCCTTTAGTGAGTGAAGGCTCCTCCTTCAATGGGCTTCAGGTTTCAAAGCTATCAATTGAGGATAATGATCAGATTATTTGTGGTAAGGTAGGTGACAGCATCCTGAACTCTTGAGGTCCTTCTGAGAGCCAGACACAAAAACAGTTGAGCATAATGGTTAGGAACCGTGTGCTGGTACTAAAATGCCTGGGTTTGAACCCCAGCTTAGTCAGCTACTAAGCATGTAACTTTAGGCAGCACACTGAACTGCATGTGCCTCAATTTTCTCATCCAGAAAATGGAAGGAATAGAATGCTTCCCTCAGAAGCCCTCTGGAGAAGCAGACAAAGAGTCTGAGACAGAAGATGAGGCTGATGTGCTCACCCCAATAGTCTTAGCCATGCTGGTCACAGGACATACTACTGCTTCACCTAGGCAACTTCCTGCTTGCTCCTGGTTCCGGGACAGGGCCCCCACATTCCAGATTTTTGGAGGATCTTGTTCAGCTCCAAATAAGAACTGCCTTGGAAAGAAAGCAACCACTGCAACTGTAGAGTGGCCAAGATTGATCTTCTAAAATCCTTGCTGTCCCCAATGGCTCCCAGCTTGGCTCACCGTCCAAAGAGTCAACCTGGGAGGGCTTTGTGGCCCTGCTGTGATCTTGCTAGCAACATTATGCCGTTATGATTACAGAAGATCTGAAAGCTTCTAAACTGGCTTCTCATACATACACAATCCACGTGAGAAAACCTTTCCAGGTATATGTGTTTGTTCTGGTGGGCCATGAATCTCTGCTGACATCCTGACTTCCAGCTTAAATAGAATGAAAGAAACCAACTGCCCCTTTTCTTCTCTAAAAAGTAAATTCCAACTTAAAAACACGAATAAATAGCTCAGCCTTGACATCTACTGCCTTATTTCTTCCAAACACTGAAGGGAACCCAGCTAAGTGCCCACTGTCTTCCCAGCACCATTCTTTCCACTGCTTGTAAGGTTTCCACCTCTCACAGCAGACACACCACAGTCGAGCCCTCACCAAAATACAGAACCCCAGTGCAGCTCATCCTGCTCATCCTGACTTTGGCCAAGGGCTATTCAGGGCTGTTATCTGACTAAAACATAAAATCACTCTAAGGGGACAGCTGGAGAGCAAATGCTATCTCCATTTTACAGGTAAGGAAATCAAGGCACAGAGAGGCCAAATTCCCACAGAAACAAGCAGGATCAAGCCCACTCAGGTCACACCTGCATTCTGAACACATCTTTCCTTCCTCACAGTCCCCCAAAGCCATTATAACTCTCTCTCACTAGACACCCAGAACTGAGTCTTTTTTGGTAAAAATCCAATTTAGTCTTTATACATCAACTTCTTTATCAGTGCTTGTGGAAAAAAAAAAAAAAACACTGTATTGCTCTACTCAGAATCTCCTCCATCCAAATGCATTTTAGGAACAGCCCATCATTCTCTGCCCGAGAAGAAGTAATCTATGGCAGGCTGTAAAAGGGCTAGAACCTGGCAGGTCTCGAAAGGAAAGCCATTCGTCGTCCCAGCTGAGGAGCCAGAGCTCCGTCCTCTCCAGACGGCCTGATTAATCACTAGAATCCAAAATGACAGCAGCCCCTGGCAGTTCTGCTGTCTCCAAACTCAGAATCACCCCGCTGGGGGACAAAGGAGGGGTCCAATCCTGTTCAGATATCCTGCCACACACAAACCAAGATAGGTGCTAGGGACCAGGAGAGAGTATGGCTCCTCCTGCTTCTCCTTGTCACAAAAGAAGGCACCTCTGCAGAGGCCCAGTCACCCATCAGCCTGCCAGGGCGGGGCAGGCCCTGCAAAGTCAGTACTGGCCTCTGCCCACCCCCAGACAACACGGCTGGGCCTGCCAGCCTGGCTGCTCGCCACCAAGGTTCCACGAGTGATCCCAGCACAGCCCACTGCTGCTCTATGCTTCTCTTCATCAAGAAAACCATTAAGAGAAGCGGAAAGCTGATTGCCTCTATTACGTCCACCTACAGACCCAACTTAGAGTAAGCTTTAAAATCACTCCCGGGCCCTCTTCAGACCCTGAGTCATTTTTCCATTGTTAAAATTAGAATGGCCTCCTGGCAGCCTCACTCCCAAATCTAAGTGATGTCAAACAAGGCTGGGTCCTGTTCCCATTCAGCACTGCAGGCCTCCATGATGTGTGCAGCTCCAGCGGGCACTCACTCTCACCCTAGCCTCAGACATTCTGCAAGGCAGAAAGCCAGCTGCCCTACTGTGCACATGGAAAATCAGGCTGCATGGGTCGCTGGGCTTGCCCAACGCCACACCCTAGGAAGTAGCAAAGGCAGGGCTGAACTCCAAGTCTGCCTAATTCACCTTCTTGCATCTGTGACTTGGGCCTTTGTGATATCCCTGGAGGTGACTTGGTCCACCTCCCAGGTGACTTAGGAGTGGCCTTTAGCCAGCAGGAAGCCTCTTCAATGACAGCAATCTAGAAGCCAGGACCTTAAGGACACTCCCGGGGAGTAGTGATTGATTATAAAGGTGCTTTCAGAACTTGTGGGCCCAAAGATGGTAGGTTTCCAGGCCTTTCAGCTTACACTCCACAATGATTCTGCGGTCAGCATCATGAACCAACCACATCTGAGTGACCCGGCACTATCTCTGAAGTCCACCTCCCAGTTTGCTCCTCCCACGGCACTCTTCTGCATCTCCCTGCTGTCCTTCACCGCCAGGTGCAAGGTTATCTGCTGTGGAGCAGTAAGAACTCACTTCCTCTCCTCTATACTCCCAGAGCCTTTACAAGGCCTCTGTGAAGGGGGGATTCAAACATGCCCCCCACCTTCATTTTATCTAGCAAACACTCCTCCAACAGTGCTTGCGCATCAGCCTCCTGCAAACATTCTCAGATTGACTGCTTATAACTATGCTTTGAAGGAAGTGCTAGCATTCTGCCCCCAGTGTAGACACAACGCTGTGTCACTGTGTGCTCAGTGAGAACACCAGGCACAGGTTGAGGAAGTGACTTGCTTGTAGCATCACTGCTTGCATCTGCATTATCCTGTGAAACCCCTAAGGGGAAGGATCACATCCAAGTCACACTCAATGTACAAAATGGAATTAGGCAGGCACTGTGTGAGCTTGCTCCTGAATGGAACTCAATGCCCAGCACAAGGTCCCCTCCCTACTCTGAATGTCCAGCTAACAATGGCCTGTACCATGGATACTGTCCACCAAACTTCTAGACACTTCTGCCACCTCTGGCCATCTTTCCTGGGGTGCTCAGGCAAATGGAGTAGGAAGTATGTTCTCCGCACAAAGCTGCCAGTGTTACACACCTCACCATCCACAGTCCATCTCACAGTTTCCAAGGCTTGGCTGGCCGGCGTCTGGAGTTGCTCTGATAGATTCCATCCTGGGCCAGGATGGATCCTTGTGGAGCAGGACCGCATAGCCGTGCAGCTCGACCACAGCATGACTGGGGGCAGTGGGTAGTGCAAAGGGCGCTGGACTCTGGATCAGGCCGTCACCCTGGCTGTTCCGCTTCCCCTGAGCCTCAGTTTCTCCAGCTAGAAATAGGCCATGGCAATAATTCTTTTCTTGTTAACTGTTACAATAGTAGCTCTCAGTAACCACCCAGTAGAGAAGAATTATTTACAAAAGCTAAATGAGAAGTCAACTGTGCTTCCCTCTGCCAGACAGGCCTGTCCTCTGGATGTTCAAAGAACAGCAGAGCATTCCAGGCTGTCACTCAGTAGCACCTTGCCTGGTTCCCAGGCCCTCCAGAGTGGCCTGTGCTAATGGATTTCTCAGCCTTCCTCCCCTATGCACTTCAAGGTGTCCTCTGAGCCTGGCCCTGAAGCCAACCTTAGTTCCTTTCACCTCATCCTGTGGCAACAGTAGCAACAGAGGCCTGAGCGTTTTTCTGAAACCAAGGCCCCCAACAGAAGCCTTAGTCTCCACAGCCACACACTCTGGGTTGGGCTGGTACCCAAACAGAAGCTAAGGCCTATAGTTATTTACAATGAGGACTTCCAGTTTGCAGAGGGACACACAGCCATCATCCCTAGGGTCTCCAAGATACTAGGAAGGAGCTGGGAAGCTCCAATATCAGCCACCATTTCTACCTCAGCCACACTGCCAGCAAGGTCCCTACCACAACCGTTTTCTGTCGCCAGGTCCCACACAGGCTGACACCCAGTAAGCAGTCCTAGCAGTTTCAGACACCAGTTCTCCCTCCCCACCCCACCCAGGGGAGAGTCTAATCTCACTGCTTTTCCTCTCGAGGACTCTGTGCTCTTTAGACAACATGGCCTGTTCCTCAGCAACCTCACAGCTCCTTAAAGGTATGGGGAGGGGCTTCTAGAAACCTGTGGGAAGGCAGAGCCAGACCAGAGCCCAGGGCAATGTTCCTGTCACCTCCTTCCCAGGACCATAAAGCCTGGCTTAATATCTGTGCTATGAGGGCTGGAGGAATGGTGTTCAATTACCCAGCGCCACATAAGCTGGGCATGGTGGCACACACCTGTAATCTCAGCACTTGGGAGACTGAGGCAGGAGGATTTCTGTGAGCTCAAACCCATCCTGGGCTCCACAGTGAGTCCAGGACCACCTCTGGGCTACAGAGCGAGACCCTGTCTCAAAAACAAAAACAAACAAACAAACAAACAAAAACAAAAAACAAAAAAAAAACCGTGCTGTGAAAGAACCATGCAGGTGACTCACACTCGTACACAACAGAGGTGCTCAGACCTGGAGACCACAGGGGCCCGCATTCTCTTAGGTCCATTCTGCAAATGTCCACCCTATCATACCCCAATGTAGAAGTGGGACCCATCCTGACTGAGCAGCCCCCAGTAACATCTGCTGAACATCCACTGCACGCCCCGTTCATCCTCTTTATCCCATTCAGTCCTCCAACTGTTCAGCTTGCCAGCTAAGAAAACTCCCATGCATCTAGGCAGATGTTTAAGGGAAAAGCCAGCCCCAGGCTGCTGAGTAAGGCTACAGGCCATCTCAGCCACTTCAGCACCAAGACCAGGCTCAGGGCACAGGTGAGAGCACCGAGCACAGAGTCTAGAACAGGGAAAGCGCTCAGTAACATCTTGTCACTTTGCTCTCTCCACTACAGAGACACAAGGCTAGGAGGCCACAATGGCCAAGCCATAGCTTGCAGAAAGTCGGAGGAGCCAGGGCAAAGCCAAGCTGATGAATTAAGATCCCAGTGTCCACAAGAGTGCAACTGGGAATATTCCGAGGAGTCAGCAGCCACCTCACAATGAGTAACCCCAAGCCTCTTAGGCCAGGTGCATCACTCCCACACTGCCAGGCCCAGAACTCTAAGATCTCTCTCAAACGCACGTATACCTGCTTGGTGAGTGTCAGAGATCTTTCCGGAGAAAACAAAACTATGAGATACCTCGGTTCTCCACTGCCTGACTTCAGTGGGCTGGCCCGGGCTGGGCATTTCATATTTCCATCTTGTATGCCAGGAGGCTGTTCCCTAGGCACCAAGCCAAGGGGTAGGCCTCATTGCCAACCTGGATCTCAAACCACTGTATAGAGCAGATAGCTCTCACTAACCCCCATGCCTCAAGTTCCTGTCCCAGGCCTGGAGTTCCACAGTCTATCCATGGAGGGCCTTAATGACACGCTGCTGAGGACATTTGCCTCTTGTTCCAGATGCTTTAATAAAGAGCCTGCTAGAGTCACCAAACCTCAGCCCCTGCAGAACTGATGTCAGGGTATTGTGATCTATACCATGCCCTTCTTTATTAGGAGGTCAAATGAAACACTCATGTGAAGGGCATCTCTGTGCCTTTTATAAACAAGTTACCGAAAACATCCAATGATCCTAAGAGAAAACCCAGAATTAATTACTCTCTGTACAGTTTCAGGCAGATCTTGTACCTATAGATCTTTATAGTTTTTAAAAGTTCTTTGACATTAACACACAAACACACACACACAAACACAAACACAATCTATCACCTCTCATCTCTATGGTAACTTCATGAAGAAATAGGAAGGACTTCCTTATTCCCATTTCAGAGATGATAAAATAAAGTCCACAGGGTTTTGATGTCTAGTTCAAGGTCACCTACCAGACAGTATCAAAGTCAAGTCACCCCGTCAGACCTAGAGATCTGACCACTGTCACCTGCCCTGCCTGTGACCTAAAAGATTTGTCTCTAGATCTGAAAGGGATATGCATTCTACTTGCACAGTACGCCAGAACCTCTCTCGCCTTCCAGCTCACAAATTTCCCATGACATCTTCTTCCTCTGCTCCACTTGGAGGCTCCACTGTAATTTACCCAAAGTGTTATATCTTACAATGTGTTTAGCACTACTCATTCAAGGCTCACTTGCTAAGCACTGCCAGTAAGCCAGGGGCCATGTAAAGTGCCCAGATGCAGAGACCTGCATTCACTCCAAGAGGTATCAATCACAGGTGTGGCCCTACGTGCTAGGACCTGGCAGGTGTGAAGCAGATGATGTGCCTGTCCTGATGGGCCAGCCCCAATCCTCCAAGACACGGTAGGCTTGACAACAACCCTTAATGTGGAAAATCCAGCCAGCGTGATTCGGACATAAGCACAATTTCTCTGTTGACCACCAACACAGTCACCCACTGAAATAAGAACCAACGTTTATGCAGCTAAATAGCATTTTGTATTTTCACATGCATGATATAATAATAAAATCATAACAGTAAAATTTAGAGGGTGCTTACTTGACGTGGGCCCCTGTGCTCAATGCTCTGCACGAATGTTGCATGTCGCCCCCCACAGTGACCCCACATTACAGATGAGAACACTGTGGCTCAAGGGCAAGCAGCATGCACACCACCCAGATGCCTCCCCGGCCCCTCAGACTGTGAAAGGAAACGTTCATAATGCTTAGAGGAACTTCACAATATGGGATCTTCGCAGTTAGAGAGCACAGACGAAGCATGCCTATGCTGGTATGCAAGCATGGAAAAGGTAGAAGAGCATTCTAGGCATCGGGAGCAGCGTGCGCAAAGGGTCAGTGTAGGAAGGACCACGCTCAGCCAAGACGCATAAAGGACCATGTGACTAGGCCCAGAAGCAGAGGGGGAGGATGCTCAAGATAATCCTAGGAGGAGACAAGGCAGATCCCAGACGGCCTCCAAGGTCACGGAAGAACTTCTGCTCCCATTCCCAGAACAATGGTGCACCCCTGCCACAGCGTTAAGCAAGGAAGCGCCGAGCAGCGTGCTAGGCCATGGCGCTGCACTAGGCGGCAGAGGACAGTTAGAGACAACTCACACCTGCTGCAAGCTCACCAGTACCACCTCACTTTTTGGGCCTCGTTCCCAATGGACCTTTGAGGGCACAGCCATTTCAAGCTCACCTCTGAACGTCAGCACTGATGGCTGAAAGGTATAAAGAATGTCCCACCGCTGCCCTTGAGATGAAGCAATTACAACAGGAATCAGAGACATAAACACTGACAGCCCGAGTAAACAGGAGGTGACAAGTTTTGCAAGAGAGAAGTTCTCCAAGTGTAGACAGGTAGAGGAAGATCTACAGGAGCCAGCTGTGTAGACAGACACACTGGAAGTGAGTACAGCAGGCAGGGGTCCCCCATCCTGTGAGCAGTGAGTGAAGCTCCGCCTCCTGTCAACAGCTCCTGTCAGGTTCTGATGCCATTTCTATTCTGATGGGAGACAGAATCTTGCTTCCTCCTGCCGCTGCTGCTTCTGCTGCTGCTGCTGGCCGTTTCAAAGCTACCTTCGGGGCTGGGGTCGTTTTCCAGTGGTTACAGCACTTGCCTAGCAAGCGCAAGGCCCAGGGTTTGATTCCCTAGCACTACAAAAGCTGGGCTTGATGGTGCATGCCTGTAGTCCCAGAACTTGGTAGCTAAGTGGATTGCCATGAGTTTAAGGCCAGGCTGGCCTACATAGTAAGTTCAGGACCAGCCTGAACTAGAGTGCGACCCTGTCTCAAAAAACAGACAAACAAAGCTACCTTCCAATAAGTCCCCCTCTTTCACACTCCTCCTCTCCCCAATCTTCCTGTCCCCGCACCTCCCATCTGAGGAGAGTGGTCCCTCGTGTCAAGAAGGTTGGGGACAACAGGAGCAGAGTACAGTGCTAGTGGTGTGTGCCTGAGTGGGTGACAGAGAAGGGAGAGGGTGGGGTGGAATTAGAGGGAGAAGCAGGCAGTAGGGTGAAATTCATAAGGGAAAAGCTGTATCAGCTTTTTACACAAGTAAAAAGGTCTTAGGGCAAAAGAGTAGCATATGAAGATACTCTCCACTCCATGCCAAAACTGCAGACAGCAGTGAAAAACCCTCTGGACTCGAATTCCAGCTTGCAGCGTGGTTGGTTAAGTAAGTAATGTTAAGTAAGTCACTTAACCTTTCTCAGGCGCAACTGTAAAATGTAGGCAATAATAGCGGTGACCTCATCGGATCATAGTGAGAATTATTAATAAACAAATGAACAATGGAAAGTACTTGACATGGGAAGGGACACGAGACCTGCTGGGGAAGGCCAGTCACTCCTGTTCTTTTTCTTCTACTCACTTGCAACAAAATTTCCTGTTCTCTTTTCCTTTGTGACAATAAAATTAAAAGCTCTCCAACGGTTTCCAATGTTTCTTAAATTCTAGACTCATACAAGGAGTCCAGAGAGTCTGTGAGGCCCTGTGGACACTGGGTGACACGTAAGTTGACTATGTCATTCTTCAAAGTTAAGGTGCTCTGTGAGCTGGCCTGAGTGGTGTTCTGGTCATATGCCCCCACAAGAGTGTCCAGGTTCCGGTCTGCCAGTTAAATCTCTGAAACAATTCTGAGCATTTGCAGAAACGCTTCAATGAATGGGTAGTTCTAGAAACAAAGCGATTTGGATAATACAGCGATGATTATTATAAGTGTAGCTGTTGCTTTCGAAATCAGTTCCCTCTGAGCAAAGTCAAGTGGATCATGAGCAGAGTGTGAAAATATCATTTTCTCTGTGGCGGCCTCCTGACCCCACTCCACAAGAGCAGCAATAACGCATCCCTCCACACAGTTCTCCTTTGGCTGGGTTGTATCAGGACACTGACTGACAGTGTCCTTGCCAAACGGCTGGAGAAGGGGGTGGCTTCAGCCAGTGCCCGTGGACCGTGAGCACTGATAGATGAATCCATTTACTCTATACTTTAGATCTACCACTAATCTTCAAAAATGACAATGATGCTACATCCTCCCAGCAACCCAGACAGGAGAACAAAAAGACCAAAAAACTAAAACACTGACAAAAGAATTCCCTAAACAGTCCAAAAAAGTATCTCAATGTTTGTGTCTTTCACTCAGGCAAGAATTTCCGGATCCAAAGTCCAATCTACTTGTACTTTGCCCATGATTCTAACAAATGCGGTTGTCACGTCTGAAGTCCAGGTTTATTCTGTCACCATCAAAGAGAGATAGAAGGTCACTTTCAGCTGAGCTTGCCCAATTTCTAAGTGAGTCCTGCCCACAAGAAGATAAAGAGTAAAAGCCTCCAGCCCAGGGGCAGAGAGCCGAGAATAAGTCTTATTAATCAGGGGTTTCAGGGCACCCCCTAACTCACATTTGCCATGGGAGCCCTTGACTCCCTAGGCAGATGACTTGACTTCTTTGGACCGAAGCCCAGTTCCACCTCAGCTGGTAATCAGGTTCCCTGGAAGTGGGGGTAGGATACTGGAACCTGCTTCCTACGTCTTCCATTAGAACACTGCTCCAAGACACATTAGCCTCCTAAAAACATAATATGTCTTGGCCACCAAAAGGTACTTCTTTCCTAGTTTTGTGTGCCCTGGAGGATGCAATGTACATTTGTCAGGAAGGTGGAGAATGACATCAGTTTGGCACATAATCTCTATTATAATATCCAACCAGCATCCTTTCCTCTTTTCACACCTCCAAAAACATCAAGCAATAAGAACTTCAAAGAATGAATAAAAAGCAGGCAGGAAGTTCACCCCACACGGCTTGGCATACAAAGTACTTTTTCCATTTGTTAAAACTATGCCCATTAATCCTCTTAGAACTGGAGAGCTGGAGTCCAGGCTTTTAGATCTGTTTGTTCAATAAATATTTATTATGCTCCTACTCTGTGCCGGGTCCAGAGATGTTGCCCAGGGGGAGCACAGAGCCAGACACACCCCATGTCTGTCTCTTGGTCCTGACAACGGAGCCCAGATCCTCCATCCAACGTGCTGCAATTCAGAGAGCAATGAAGACTTCCCCATGGTCTCAGTACCTAACCACGCAGAACAACCGAGACCACAGACATTCTCTGGGGCTCCCCCTCCCACGTCTTCAGCCTGGCACACCTGCTCCTCCCTAGACAGCCAGGTGCAGGGGGAAGGCATTTCACCAGCTTTGCGGTGTGTTGTTACGTAACCACGGAGATGAAGAAGAAGAAAATAAAGTAACAGATGTGATGCAGCTGCTCATTGGGCAAACTATGCCATTTCACTTTCTCACCTTCCTAGATCCAAAATAAATAGCCAAAAAAGTAAGAGATAAGAAGTTCCTGAATAACACGGGGAATGAGCAAGCAGGTGCCTGCCTGGAGGGGGAAGTCCTTCCCAGCACCCTCTGATGGCTCCTATCACAGCTGGGTGGCACCACGTGCAGGTCTATCTGTCCTGAGCACCTGCTAGAAAGCAAACCCCACAGGAGCACAGTCTGCCTCTCACCCATCTTTACATCCCAGAGTCTTTGCACAAGGCCTGACAGAAGGTTCTTGAGATCATAGCATATACTACCAGGGCACTAACGTAGAAAGAGGCTATGTCCAGCCAGGTAGGGCACTCCTCTCCTTTGAAGAGAGAGACAATAAATTGGAGGGGCAGTCAGGTAGCACAGCGTTCAGTGCGGATACCATCTCCCAGCACCCACTGCACAGCCTGGCTCAGTGAGTCCTGACCCCCACTGGCGGTCTTTCTCCACAGCTCCCCATGGGTCTGCCCAAGACTTCCCAACAGCTGCTCCTAGGTCTGAAATTCCTCCTGCCCAACTCTCTTCCACCCCCCTCTCCTTCCACAGATATCAGAAGAGCGTCAGAGTCAGGGAACTTCATTACCTATATATTTTTACCTTCACAGGTATGACCACCAAGATCTCTGATACTTGCAAACCCATCTTGGCATTGTTTTCTTGAAGGACTCTGTGACATCCATACACTTGTCTACATATCTGAGCCTCTTTGGAGTTAGGCTGGCCAGTGACAGCTTTTGTTCAATGAAAAAGAAGCAAAAATAATGTAACTCTCAAGTAAAGATGGTTAAAAACCCAGAGTTCCTCCTCTACGGACTCGTATTTATGCACACCTTGAAGTCAGAAGACGAGTAAGTCACAACACAAATGCAGTCTAGATTCTTATACTACTGCTTGGAGAGCAGGAAGTCCTCCTTGGAGGACCTTTGACATATACAAGACTTTATCTCAGCAAAATATAAATTTCACTGCATTAAGCAACAGAGATTTCAGGATTCATTTGTTAAAGCAGCCTAGCCCATTCTGACTAACAAAAGACATCTCTCCTATATACTTGCTTAGCACCTCTATTTCCAGCATTATCTCAAACTTGCCAATTTTACATGCTGAGATCTGAAAGCTCTGTATGTAGAAGGTGATGTTTCTCTGTGCACATTAGATAGACAGCAATTACTAAATAGGATCTTGGTGTGTTCACTCTACCTACTACCTCCTCTCATCCTGTTGAAAAGGAATTTGGGAACAGAGAAGTTTTCTGAGTGCCTGTTTATGTCTGGGAATTGGATGGGGCCTAGCATGGCCAAGGCAGTGCCTTCATTTTGGGAATCTCAGAGGCTGGTGTTGATAGAAATATGCAAAAGCCGGCAATATCTTGGCAACCAAGATCCTCCTGTCATAGGGTGGCATTTCAACCCTGAGATTACGGAGAGTGAAGGAAGTGAGCCAGGCCAATCACCCGATGCGATGCTAACTCAGAAAGCAGACTCTGATTTATTCCTCTACAGTCGGCCCAGCAATCATTTCCTATGCCTGTGGCATGCCCAACCCTGTGCAGGGATCAGATGGGCGCTGCCTTCAAGAAGGCTACAGCCCAGTGGGAGAAGAGACCATGTGGCTATGACACAGGCAGAGTGAGAGCTGTGCCAAAGGCACACATCAATGAACATCTCAGTGTTCGCATACTCTTTTGCTAACACTCATTCTCAGCAACACAGTGTCAGAAAACCCAGCCTTATAGTTACCTTGTACTGAGAGCTTCTGCATCTACTATTTACTCCATATTACAGCATTTGAGGTCAGCATAATAACCCTCATATTGCGCAACAGTGATAACAACAGTAACAAAGAGCAGCAAAGATTTACTTGAATTCGCTGTGAAGCATTGATTTGATTGTGCTACTGGATCCTCTCATTGCATTTGATAAGGTTATTATACACTACCCCCTCCTGAAGATGAAAAATAAAGCCAAATATGAAGGCTGAGGCAGGGGAATCGTAAGCTAAAGCCTAGTCTGGGAAAGTTAGTCAGACCCTATCTCACATACACACACAAAAAAGTGCTAGGAATGGATTAGTTCATTGCAAAGGCCCTGGGTTGAAGTCATAATATCAGAAGAAAGAAGAACGAAAGAAAGAAAGAAAGAAAGAAAGAAAGAAAGAAAGAAAGAAGAAAGAAAAAGAAAGAAAGAAAAAAGAAAGAAAGAAAGAAAGAAAGAAAGAAAACCAGTCAACTCATCCAAAGTCACTAAGCAGGTAAATGGCGTCAAGCAGCGTCTCTGAGCTGAGGTCAGGATACATTTAGCTGTGGTGGAGTCAGCACGTGCTGAGACCTGCAGACTGTCAGGGACATACGTTCTTCCCAGCCCACTAGCCCCTCTCCACTGTCCCTCCTGCCTCGTCAGGTCTTAGTGCTACCCACTCCCCATCACACCTCATACTGCCTCTACGTAGCCATTCAGGCCCAGCATCTCTCCACTCAGCTGCATCCTATAATACCTTCCTGGCTTCTTGGTCTCCAGGCTTATCCCACCTACCATACACCCTCTACTTTCCTACGGTCTTGATCATTACACGGTCTGGTTCCAGACCCTCCTGTAGATCCTCTCCATCCAACCTTGCCATGGTGTCCAAGGCCATCCATACCTAGCACCAGGCCACCCTTTCCTCATAAATCCTGTGCACAAGAACAAAAATATAAGCTCAGGGCTTCCCAGTTACACCTCTTGCTTCATGGCCACCATCCTTTGATCTGGGGACTCTTCTGGGGATCTGCTTGTACCTTCCAAGTCCCATGCCCCTTTGTATTAATATTATATTCACTCTTCCAGGCCCAGCTCAATGTCCTGTCCTCTAGGAGCCTCTCTTGACCCAAGATATTGCCTCCTTTGTTGAATACCCCAGCAACTCTTTCAATTTAGCAGGTGCCTTTGCAGACACCTGCAATCCACGTGGCCTTCACATCCCTCTGACAGTCTCTGGTGTTCTTGCAGGCATCACCTCTTCATTCTGCACTCATGCCAGTGGGTGAAGCTGACCTCATCTCCCCCTCTTCACGACAGGCTGGCAGTCTCCCAGACTCCGCCTAACAGTGCTAGGAGATTGGCTTGGAGACAAACACGTGAGCCCCAACCTGAGTAAGTCCTGAGTCTGGGACTCAGGCTGAAATAGTTGGGAAAGAAACATTCTTCTTACTGGAGTTTCTAAACTGGGAGTGTACAGACCTGCAGCTGCGAGAGGCCATCTGTGCTACCACATGGGGAATGCCTGCCCCAGGGTGAAGCTGATGGGAAATCAGAGCCAAGATGCAAAGAGGAAGATATTTTTAAAGATCTCTTTTGAGCCTCTGGATTCAGCCATGCCTGAGTCCAGCACACTCCCAGTTCGTTCAATGACATAAACAAGTAAAATTTGCTTTTCTGAAACAAGAGTCTTAACTATTACACTTACTGTGGACCAGGTACTATGCTAGACAGTGGGACTACAGCTACAAAGAAGATGGGTCAGATCCTAAAGGAGTGCATGGTCTCTCTTTTTATTTTTAATAACAGCTGCACTGAGATATAATTCACATACTGTAACATTCGAGCGTAGCATTCAGCGTAGTTCTTCGTATGTTCACAGAATTATGAAAATATTTCCATTCTTATTTGCTATCTTACATTACAAAAAATGAACCTGATCTTGCCCTTTAGCTACCTTCCTCGAGCCAGGGATGTGGTTAGCAGCTTTCAGCAGCATCAGTAACTCTAGGAGGCATTCCGTACACACTCCAAAACCCACCACGGTTGGGATCCTTTTTAAATAAACGTAGCGAGAGAAGAGATACTTGCAAAGCTGATCAAGAAAAAGAGGGGCTCACCAATCACTGGGTTCTCTCTGGGTGTTTTAAGTTGGGCCTCTGTGTCAGGATCACCTTCCTGGAAGTTAGTCACTTGGACTATGCTCCTCTGGTTTCCAGAACTTTCCTTTATTACGAGTGTTTTAAAATAGTTATGAGAAAACATATAAATCCATCAATGGGGGATGATCAAATATTTATGAACCTGTAGGACAGAACAGCATATGGCCGCTAGGAATTATCTTTATAAAAAGAATTTAAGGAAGAATGTAATGCTGAGTTAAACAAAATATTTAAGCACTTGATATAGGAAATATTGCCAACTAGAAGGAAATAAAACTAATTATTAGATGTAATTTTATGTAGGTGAATTGGCACAATTGTTTTCGTTATGCTTCTCTGTAATTTTCAAATTTTCAAGTATCAAATCAGAATCACCAACATTATTTTTAAATTCATTCCATGGTTATTATTTTATTAATGTGCCTACCAAGGAATGAGAAAACCTGCATAGAGAATACTTCTGAATTCCATAAAACTATTTTTTTAAAAAGGATACTATCCTTCACATTCTTTTAATCAAACACATAAGTAATAAAATTACCAAGTTTACCTTTTTACCTGTAATGCTAGGAAGCTCAGAGCAAAAAAATACTCAAAATGCAGTACCTACATTAGCTTTGGTATAGTAATTTACATGCTTCTTCATAGTTTTAACTATATTTCTAATGTCTCCTTTGTGGTTTTGGAGGGGTTTGATTTTGTTTGGTTTTTTATTTCTTGCAGGGGAGTGTTTCCTGTTTGGTACTGGGAATTCAATCCACAGCCTTTGCACTGAGCTACATCCTCAACCACTTTTATTTATTTATTTATTTATTCATTCTTTCTTTCTTTAGAGGATATCACTAAGTCACTCAGTTGCTAGGATGGGCTCAAACTTGCCATCCTCCTGCCTCAGCCTCCCATGGTGCTGGGATTATAGACATGCACTGTGACTATCAGGCCCAACTTTGCTTGTGTCCTTATATTCACAAATCATCCTCCTCAGTAGTGATCTGACGTTACATCAGAGAGGCTGAGATTCTGAGAGAAAAGTATTCTGCTGTGATGTTCTTTTTTACAAACATGCAACATCAAGTGGGATTTGGGAAGTTCTTTAAGTTTTCTTCTTACAATGAATACAGGGTTTAATTAGATAAATATGTACAAGTCACCCTTGTGAGTCTATCCCCAACGACCAAATTAACCTATTCCATGGTGAAATCTTCATCGTCTCGTGGGCTACACGGACCCAGGTCCATCCTGGCTGCCCATAGGCAGAAGCCAGTCACTGCCAAATATCAGCAAAGCCAGCCAAAATATGTTCATCACATCCATCTTGCATTCAAATCTTCAGACAATAAGAAAGAGTGGTGAGTAATTAGGCTGTACACACAACACACAGACACAGGCCTGCTGAATAAACCAGACCTCGCACGCTCCCCAACCAGCCACAAACGCTCTTCAGATCGCCCTGGATGCTGCTACAAATTAGCCGGACTGATCCTTCCTACTGTCTTCCTACCCCTGCTGTAAAGACGAGGTCACTTGAAAACAACTAAGCAATCATATCACCTGGGCACTCTCCCACAAGTAATACCTCACAGCAGGGGATCAGAGGTTTGATTGTTAGAATTCTTTTTGCTGGAGACAACTTCACTGTCCATGAGAGTTCAAAACTAAGCCAAAGAAGGGGCGCTCTTAATATTTTCATTGTGCCATGTTGTCACATCTGAAGTCACCACATCTTCCTTGTCAATCCACACCAAATGCAAATGAAGGAAGGGAGGCGGAAGCATTTATTTGTGCTTACAGCATGCCAGAAGAGCCCGGGCGGCACGGGCCGCTGAGCCAGGCAGCTCCGGCACAAGGCATCTATCTCCCTGTAAGCCCCGCACCACAGCCCGGCAGAGTAGATACCCTGTCCCCACTGCATTACATGTGGACATTTTGCTTAGAGAGACTGGACGCCTACTTCAAGGTCACTGGGTGGGAAGGATCATTTCTGACTGGTGAACTTTGGCCCGAATGTACTCCAAAGCCCTGGATGAGGCTCTTTCAAATGGCTTGAGAGCTTCCCCGTGGGCATGAAGCTGAAATGAGCCTCCTTCTTCCCTGTTTGGGAACGGTCCCCACAACTGAAGAGCCTACGACTGCCTCATCAGAGGGGGCCCTCTCAGAAAGTCATCAAGACACACTTGAGAAACAAAATGAGAAAGCTTTGCCCCACCCCCTGAGACCAAGCGCCCACTCTTCCCAGCCACACACAGGCTAAGCAGAAATCTTCCAAGGAAGCTTCTTAAAGGGAAGACACCGGTGGCAAAAATGTTGTGCAGCCACAATACTCGGTGATGACGTAAGCAGGGCTGCCCTGTGTGCAGGTCGCTGTCTGCAAAGGACTGGCTCTCCGGTGTCCCCTCCAATAGAAGATGTAGAAGAGCCCCAAGGAAACACAGCCAAGAGGATGTGCCTCTGGTAATTTCATGGCTCTTTGCGTGTGCAAGACAAGCACCCCACAGAACTTGAAATGCTCCGGCAAAGACGAAGGCGACAGGAATGTTATTTTTAAAATGATTTCACACCCGGTTAACCCTGTACACCACCCAGTTTGCATCCTTTGTGGGGCAGAGGCCGTCTCGCTGCCTGCGGCACCCTGCGCGCACCTTCTCCAAGGGCCACCGGCTCCTTCACCTTTAATTTACAGCGCAGAGCAGGCTGGCTCCTCTGTGGGGCGTGGAGGTGGGGAATAAGATATAATCTAACTCTGCTCTTGTTCTTGGGGACATAAAAAGGGTCAGACAGAGGAGGAGGTGAAGTGTAGGTTACACCACCAGCCCCCGCAACGCGATTCTCCTTCCCGAAGGAGTCTGCACCCCGACTCCAGCGGACGGGCGCGGGGAGCCCCGGGAAGCGGGGTCGAGCCCGCAGCCGAGGCAGGGCTGCGAGAGATGGAAGAAGCGTCGCCAAGCCCACTGCACAGAAAATCACTGCCCCCTTCAGGCCGCGTCTCGGGCGATGCGACCGAAACACAGGGGCTCCCTCCGTCTGGAAAAACTCACAAACCTGACTGTGCACGGCCAGAGATCACTCCTCCGGGCCCCTCGGGGCGTCCTAGCTCTCGGGTGGGCCGTGAAGGTCTGCGCTGGGATTTCGGTCAGAACCCGAGCCAAGGGCGTGGGGCAGGGGGTCTCAAGTGGAAATCTCCTGGTTCTCCGACTCCACTTAGGGAAGGAGGCCGGGAAGGGGAGCCACTGCTGCGCCCCGAGTCCGTGCTCGGGCCACTGGGACGCGTCAAGTCTGCGGCTGGGGTAATTTCGCGCGCGCCCGGAGCGAGGCTCGCCGGGGCACTCTCTGAGCACTTAACCCAAGGCGCGATCTCCTCAAGCCACCCGGGCTGCAGGCAGCTCCGGGCACACAGGCAGCAGCACCGGGGCTGCCGGCCCACACTTGCCGGCGTCCAGCCCCGCTGTGCCCTTCGGCTCCTCAGGTTCAGGAGCTCTCTGGACCTCCGAGGACCTCCGAGGCGTCTCCGCTTCGCTAGGGGGCTGTGAGCAGGTCCCTCCGGTCCCTGCTGGCCCAGTCTGCAGTCCACGCGCGCGTTTCTGCCTCCCGGCACCCTACCACCCTCCACACGGCGCCTGGAAAGGGGCAACCACTGCAGGCCTTTGGAGGTCCGGTCCCCAGAGTCTCCACTCCTCTCCTGGTCAGAGGGGATCCTGCTCTTCCATTACACACACACACACGCATATACACCTACAACCCGAGAGGAGGAGGATGCTAGGCAAATCGGGGTACCGGCTGTACCAGCCAAGCCCAGTGGGACCTCGGGGGCGACCGCTGAGCCCGGGTCCGCCGGCCCTCGGCAGGCGCGGGAGGATGAGTCGCGGCCCCGACCGAAGGCGGCAGCTCGCCCGTGCCCAACAGTCCGCCTGCCCCGGCCCGGTCCCCGACGGCGCGGGCCGGACACTCACCTCGGTGTCGTAGAGCCGCAGGTCTAGGAAGTAGGGGCGCAGGAGCGACTCGTTGCGGATCTGCTCGATGGCCAGTTCCACGGCGGGGAGCACGCCGCGCCCGATGCTGCCCTTGGCTACCTCCTTGGTGAGCGGCATGAGGCCCATGATGGAGAGCGGCGGGCTGCTGGGCGGCGGCCGGGGGGCGCCGCGCGCCCAGCCCCAGGCCCCGGGCGCCAGCGGCAGCAGCACGGGCAGCAGCAGCAGCAGCAGCCGGCGCGCGGGCGGCGGCGGCGGCGGCGGCGGCGGCGGCCCGGGCTGCCCGGAGCTCCGCGGGGAAGCCATGCCGCGCCGCGGGCTGCGGGCGCCGGCTCACTCGGCCCGCATGGCCTGGCTCGGCCCGCCGCCCGGCGCCAAGCTCTCCCCGCGGCGCCCGCGCAATGGCGCCGGCCCGCGCCCCGCTCCGGCCCCGGCTCGGGCTCGGATCCCGCTCGCTCAGGACGGCCGCGGCGGCGGCGCCTGTGCCGGGTCGATCGCGCCGGGCAGGGCGGGAGCGAGCGGCGCGCGGGAGGCGGGGACGGCGCGAGCGAGCGGGAGAGGGGCCGCGTCTCTGCTGCGCGGCCGCCCCCGTGCGCTCTCGCAGCCGCGTTCCCGCCCGGCGCGGCGAGGCGGCCGCCCCCGGGAGCCCGGCCGGCGGCGGGCGGGCGGCAGGGAGCGCGGGCGGCGAAGGCGAGGCTGCTCCGCGCCGGCTCGGGCCGCGCGCCGGGGGAGGGGGCGGCGCTGCGGCGGCCGCGGGAGGGCCGCCCCGGCGCGCGCGCGCCCCGGCCCCGCCGCCTGCCGGCGACGGGACGCGAGCGCCCGGGACGGCGACCCGGGTGCCGCTTCGCCCGGGCGGCCTGGAGCAGCAGGCGCTGGTCGAGGGCAGCTCTCCGCGGGTTCGGGCGGGCGGACGTTCCACGAAGACGCCCTGGAGGCACCTGCAGCGGCCTGAGCTGCCCGGCTTGACTCCAGCTCGCGGAGGCCCTGACCGAGCCGGGGCTGTGGAAGATGCCCGCCGGCTCTCGCCAGCCCCGAGGTTCTAGGTTGTTGTCCCACCCTGGGGACTCGGTGAAAGACACCCTCTTTCCCCGCCCGAGGCGGCAGCCGCCCTCAGCCAACCCCAGGCAGGGGATGGGATCTGAACCTTGCGTTTGCTACTTACTGCCCTCTCCAGGTATTTGACCTCCCCGTGTCCCCACCCCTGAGGAGCCCCGCCCTAACAATTTCTCCCAGGTGGGAACTCTGTCCTAAGCCCAGAGAAGGGGCTGCGTGGCCCTGGATTGGCTGTCTTTCCGCCAGTCACATGTTCCTAACCTTAGGCCAAGAGGTCTTGGGCCAGAGTGTGTGAGAGATGACCTAAGAGCCTTGGACCCTTTCACCGCTCCCCCTACACAAGAAAAATGAGAATCGAGAATCGTGCGCATTAAGCTATAAAATCCTGGGGGCTCTTAACGAGAAGGACACACAGTAGGACATTAACCATCGAATCATAAAACATCTTTGAGCCTGACCCAAGTGTGGTGGGCTGTATTCACGACCTTGTAACAAAGGTGAGAGTTTGACCTCTACTGAGCGCTTGCTGCCTGCCGTGCAGTGCAATCCTCACAGCAGACCTGTATGCTGGGTGTATCATGCCCGCGTTTCAGGCGAATACGCCGAGGAGGTCTGGAGCCTGCGCAAGTGCGCAGAGCTGCCAAGGGAGGAATGGAACGCACAGCCAGCTGGGGTTCTCCGCACCCCGCCGCGGCAGCAGGCAGGGAAAACCAGGCTCCGCTGAAGGAGGTCACTGTGTTGCCTCTCGATCGCACCGAGTCTCGGTTCCTTCGGACATTTGGTGAGGGGATTGGACCAGATGATTGCCACAGACCCGGTGCTCCAGAATGTGGTAGAGGCTACCTCAATCGCTACTGGGCCATCAGGAAACAAGAAGACCAGAGGCCTAGGCTGAACAGGGCTTCTGGACGGTACCTTGGACAGCGCCGGCAGCAGCGGGCCGAACTCCCCGTGCCCACTCTTTTATGGGCTTCTGGACACACAGCTTTCTAGTTCCCCTTATTTCTTCATCCTCCCCTAGCTGGAGGGTTTGCATGATCAGAAATCATCTGAGCATAAGCACCCTCAAAGATGGTCCCAAAACAGCGTAACCCCTAGATGTGCACTCAGCTAGTATTGAACTTGACATCCTAGATGCCCTCTGACCAAAGGCTCTGTCACCTGCCCTTCCTCTTCTCCTCCGCTCAGGTTTCCGAATCAGCAGCTTCACCTTTTTCCTTAGTCATTTGTGTTTTCCTTGTAAGCTGGGCCAACACAGAGTATCCACTGTCACCTACATCTGGGAATATGCTAAAAGCTGAGATAAGTTTGCCTGACATTTACCAAAGGGGTTGAAGGCCCTGCCTGGCCACCTGACGTACAACTCCTAGATCTCTGCTTATGGAGTGACCTGGGCCCAGGATACATAGCCTAGGGTCAGCCCTGGTCAGAGAAGCACTAGCCTTTGTGTCCATCAGCCTGGCTGCAGGCCAGCCTCTGATCTCACTCTGGGCATCTGGGTATCCCTCTGCCTCTGAGCTCCTACTCTGGCCTTATGTTCCATTTTGGGTAACTGGGTCCCTGGCATGCTTCCTGGGTCTGTGTTTCTGTCTTTGCCACTGCCTGGAATCCATATTCCTCTAGAGCTAGAGTCCAGCCTCTTTCATTTTTATTTCCATTCATTCCTTTAGCCAATGTTTGGGAGTACCTACTCTTTGCTAGGTGGTGTCTCAGGAGCTGAGACTACAGTAGTGGAAAGCCACGTTCAAGCCAAGTGAACACGGCCTAAATCACTGCCTTGTAAAGTTGATGTTCTAGTGGAGAAAGAGAGACAGTAAAATGGATTCCAATACCCAGGAGGTAACCCATCCTCCTGCCCCCTCCTGCCACCCCACTGCTGGCTCTCTGCCTAAGTACTGGGCTGGTCATCCTCATCCGTCTGGGTTGGAGTTGATCAAGTCTGCCTCCTCTAAGGACCTGGGTCCCATTTCCCCAACCATTCCCAGCGAAAGTCATCATCCACACCTGCCTCCACTCTACTGACAGCATCAAGGCCATCATTCTTTTTTCTTTAAAAAAAATTATAAGCCATTTTTACAAGCATCTCTCCTGTATTTCTTATTCATGTTTACATTGGAATGCTTCTTTCAATCAAGTAATTCAGCTGTTTCCCTATGAATACATTGTTCTATGTCTTTTTTCTTTAATGGATAAGCTATGAATGATGGCTCTAACAAAGATTAACTGAATGAATCTAAGTAGCTTTTTCCTTTTTTTCAAGGCATTTTTTTAAACCGAAAACTTCAGTTTCAGGTATCAAATGTGGTCTGGTGACATGCTGTAGTAATAATAATAGCTACCATTTATTAAACACCCACCTATTCTGTGGCGGATACCTTGGTATGCATCATCTTTAGTCTTCATGACTGCCCAAAAAAAAATGATTTTAGGAGCTCAGTTTTGCAAACCAAGAGAAGGAAGTCCAGGCTGACTATGTGATATACCTAACGGTTCTCAGCTGAGGCAGCCATTGGGTCCAAACCCACCCTCACCCTCAAACTCCTGCACTTGCCTCTATTCCATTTGTCTGTCCTCAAGATGCCCTTCCCATCTGCAGGTAGAAGTCTTGAGGTAAAGAACACAGCTGAGGATTAATACCAGCAAAAAAGGAGACCAACTGGCCAGGGTCCCCTATGCAATAAAAGATGGGTCTGGTTATCCCTGGAACCCACTCCAAGGATAACAAAGATGGCATCAATTCTCTCACAAGGACAGAGATCTCATGGCCTGCCTGATCACCTCTCCTTAGGCCTTACCTCCCGACGTTGGAGGTGAAGTCACCTACATGTGCTTCTGGGGAGATATGGTTAAAGAGCAGCTGGACATTCTCTCAGTGGACCCTGTTGGGAAGTTTAGCTCATACTCAGGTGGTCTCCAGAAAAACACAGGTGGCAAAGGAGCTGAAAAGCCCTGCTTATTTAGACTTTTCAAAAATAGTATAAGACCTCTGACAAAGGAGATCATAGATGGGCAAGAGACAGAGGCATGTTCCAGATCAGAGGCTTAGATGGAGAAGCCTATAAAGTCCTAGAGTCCAAAGCTCAGCCGCCAGTCCAACACGCAAATACCTCCCTACCCTCCCTACAGGCAATAGTGAATTTTGGAGTCAGATGGTCTGGGATTCACAGTCTGTCTTACCAATCTTTGTGGTGCAACTTTGGGTAAGTCACTTTACTTTCTGAGCCTCAATTTCCTCATTTATACCTCCTCTTTCCTAGGATTATTATGAGAATTAAACAATACCAGCAGCTAACATCTTTTGAGCACTGACATGTGCCAGACACAATTTTAACCACTGTATATATAATTAATTCCCTTATTAAGAGAATAAAGTACTTAACACAATTCTAAGCACCTAGAAGCATTCAATAAGCTATAATAACACCTCACATCACGGCAACATCAGCGCTGATGGATGTAATTTCTGCACATTTTTTCCTTAGGCTTTGCCAAAGCTGGCTTTCCTATAGCTTTTCCCCTGAATCCTAATCTGCACCAGGGCTCCACGGTGCCCATCATTTTTACTCACGGTGGCCCTTCACTAAAGATAACTTGCAGGAGGCCCCTCATGCCGGCTCCCAACGAGATCTCTTCTTCCTCAGGAGAAACGTCCTTACATCTTTCAGCATTCCCTACCGTCACAGGTCTGCCCAGGTTCTTATTAAAGGTGATGGCAGAACCATCCACAAATTCCTCCCTGTGGCCGTGCTGGGCTGTTCCCTGGTGCTCACGCCTCTCTGTTTGCAACCAGGGTAGCTGCCCACTTTTTGCTTACAGCCTAATTGCCCCATTTACAGCCTAATTGCCCCATTGATTCCTAGAAAGCCTATGGTTCTCCAGAAGCCTAGACTTGTTTTCTATGGGGTGGTTGCTTCTGTTTCCAGTAAACAGCAAGCTAGATCTTTCTAATCCTATTTTCCAGCAGTTTAATTTGGAGGCCTATGAACAAGATTGAAATATTCTATCAGTGATCGCGTCCTGGTGTCCCAGCCCACTGAGGGCATTTCTCCCGGCAGGTCTGCTGTCTCCCAGGCTCACTGTCTCTCTTGGTTAGTGCCAGTGTTACTGGACAACCTGCATTTTTTCTTATTCTAAAACATATGTCAAAATGTTAAATAGAAGAGTGCTCAGGTTACAGCTCTGTCTGCCCACCCTTGAGAACATTCGCCTCCTCAGGTCCTGAGACTAGGTCTACTTAAAATCCCCCTGAATTCCGCATTCTGTAGGCTGTGGTTCTCTACTCTCCACTCCAGACCGTCTTGAGAGGTCTGGTTGATGCCTTTTCTGCACCCCTGAATCATGCTGCCTTCTGTGTCCCTAAACTTCCAAGTGAACAACTCCACAAGCAAAGGGGAATGTAGTCGGGCAGGTTCTTGAGGCACAACCCCACCCAGGGTCCACTCCAGGGATCACCAGCAACAATACTCCCCTATTGCTGAGGACCCTTTTAAGCTCTCAGAAACCTAGAACCCTGCTGCTCCCCAACCACTTGCCCTTTCTTTTACTCACCTCCCAGAGATTCTTGATGTTCCCTCGGGACCCTTGAGGGTTGCCTGGCCTGGTGGTTTCATCATCTGGTTCTTCCCCTGGTGATGCAAGCTCACTGGAAGCATTGAGCTGCCCACAATCATTCTGCTGACCTCTGCTTCCTTCTGAATCAGGCTTGGGCCATAATTCTGTTTGCTGGACCTTCTCCACCAAAACAACCAAGGTGTGTCTCTTACAGGATTAGAGCTGAGAAGGTGATGCACTCTTTTGTTCATCCTCTCCACCCCTACCTAATTACCTACTCTGGCTCACACCCCACCAAACCCCTTTGGTGGTCCATGATGTTCTTCCAAAGCTTCACCTCATTCTGGGTTAGGCACCTACCTGTATGACCAGCATTATGTGATACGCCAACATTCTGGACTCTCACTTTTAGCTTCTCTCCACGTCCCTAATTTGCTTTGCAAATTATATTGAGATACAACATACATACAAAAAGTGCACAAACTTTAAATATGTGGCTCAATGAATTCACAAAAATGAATGTAGTCACATCACCAGCACCCAGCTACCCCCACTGTGTCCCTGCCCAGTCACTCCTTTCCCTAAGGGAAACCACCATCCCCACCGTCAATACATAAATGGCTTTAACCCCTTCCTGAACTTGATATAAATGGTATCGCAATCTGTCCTCTCCTATGTCTGGCTTCTTTCAGCATTGTGTTTGTAAAGCTCATCCACACCACTGAATGTGATTGCAGATCTTTTATCCTTGTGGCCAAATGACAGCTAAGACCTTTCACAATGTGACTTCATCACACAGATTCATGCGTATGGTTTTCCTACCCTCAACCTGGCTGGTTGCAATGGTCCAACTTATATCTCTGCCTCTCTGTTTACTTCTCTTTAGCCTATTTTTCCTTTATTCTGCCCAACTGATTCTTCCAAAGCTTATATGTCACTATACTTCTGTATGTCTCCTCCCAACTCAAAACATTCTATGACTCCCTATTACATGAGACATGAACTCCCAAGCCTGGTATTATAAGCTATTTACAATGTGGTTTTAATGTTTTCAGATTCAACTACTAGGTCTCTATCCCCCACACTTTCTAGACTCTAACTCCTTAGAAGACACCAGCTGGCCCATAAACATGCCTGATCTTTCCAGTCTCCATAGCTCTATCACACTATTCTTTCAACCTGGAATGTCCTTCCCACTCTCTCTCCCACTGGCAAAATCCTTCCAGACCCAGATCAAGTGCCGCCTCCCTGCAACACCTCCTCCAGTCACTCCAGTAGGAATAATTGCTCCCTTTTCTCAGCTTGCTTCTTGCCTAGAGATAACACTTATCACTTCTTTAAAAGTTAATTACCCCATTTCAACATCCTAAGAGACATAGTCTTACTCATCTCTAGGATGGGAAGCACTTTGCCCTTGATAGCACCTTAGAGTTGGAAATACTTTTTTCTTTTTCCCTTGCTTTCTGGGATATGGAAAACAATGGTCTCTTAAAATCAATAAAATATGTTTTGCTTTTGTCTCAGGCTATTCTGGTGTGTGGCTTTGTTGCCGCCCATTGTATTGTATAGTTAGTTGTCTATAACTCTGGGTTCCTTTCCATGCGTGAGACCATAGGCACAAAGCCAGCAATGCATGCCTACTGAATGAAGAAGCGAGCCCTGTCTGCTCTACCCGGGCACTTTCTGCACGTGCTTCTACAGTAAGGAAGTGGGGGTGAGGACAGCACTGTGTGGGGCATCATGCAGTTCTTTGCAGACAAGGAAGGTTCACTCTGGGGTGCCAAGGGCCAGGTAGCAGTGGGAAGGAGCTGCAGTCAGCCATAGAGGGCTCTTCCTGGTGGTTGCATGGCAGGGGGGTGTGGAAAGAACATAGGATTAATTTAATGAAGAATCCTTGATCAGCAAAGCAAACTTAGTTACAGCATCGTTCCTGTTGGGTAAATATGGTTTGCTTTGCGCAGAAGTGATTGATGGTTCTGGTGCTCCGGAGCACGCCATGATAGGACACTGCAGCATCCTGTAGTGCCAATCTTGTTACAGATTTCCTTACTTGAATAACTTACAGAAGGTCTTTCAATTTGCTTTTTCCTAATGAAATCAGATATTCTTCCTTGACCCCCTCCCAGTGTCCCAACTGCTCTTTCATATTCATAACAAAGAATCCAGATGGGCTGGCATCTGACTTTAGTGGTACCTTAGTTTCTCTTTGTTCTTTATCTAAGATTCTGGTCATTCTCATTTCACATGGATTTTAGCAAGGTCCAGCGTGTGGATTTTGGTCTGATTAAGCCACTATAACAGAATATCTCTGGACTGGGACATAGCTCAGCAGCTAAAGTGCTTATCGAGCATAAACAAGGCTCTGGGTTCAATTCTCCAGTGCCACATAGGCTGGATATGGTGGCATTGGCCTGTAATCCCAACACTTAGAGGGCTGATGCAGGAGCATTTCTGTGAGTTCAAGGCCAGCCTGGGCTACATACTAAGTTCAGGACCAGCCTGGCATACAGAATGAGACCCTGTTTCAAAAAAAAAAAAAAAAAACCCACCTCAGACTGGATAATTCATTAACAGAGATTTATTGGTCACCGTCCTGGAGGTGGAAGTTTCAAGGTGAAGGCTCCAGTAGAGTTGGAGTCTGGTGAGTCCTGTTCCTCAGGGATGGTGCCTCTGGGTCCTTACATGGCAGAAGGAACAGCGAGCTCCCTGTAGCTTCTCTTAGAAGACATGAATCTCATCCCCAATGATACAGCCCTTATGATCTAATCACCTAGTTAAGGGTTCTACTTCATACCACCACAATGGTGTTTTAGTCATTTGCCCATCCTTGGGACACAATAGCCAACACCCACAGCTCAAAGGACGAAAGGGTTATTTAGGCTCACATTTCAGAGGGCTCAGTCCAATCATGTTTATGGGGCAATGGTGGAAGGGCATGGCAGAGGGCCTAGGCACAAGAAAGCTGTTCACCTCGTTGCAACAGGAAGCAGGGTCGGGAGTATTTTCCCAGGCCACACGACTAGTAATCCATTCCTTCCAACCAGGCTCTGCCTCTTAAGAGCACAGGAAATCATCAGTGGATTAATCTCTGATGAGTATAGCATCCCTCATCATCCAACCACCTTCCAATAGATGAGGCTTTGGGGGGACATTCAGGTTCAAACCGTAACAAACAGGAATCCAGTTTCAAAGTGAATTTTAGAAGAACACAACCATTCATGGCAATGTCTTCATGGTTTTTCACATGCTTCTGAAATTTGGAATTACAACATACATGGTACAACGCTTTGAGATCATGTGCTAAAATTTATGCAATGACGGCACCTTCATTTCCTGGCAGTGCATCACCTCACACAAAGCCCCTAAATTCAGATGGACCCAAGGCTGTGGACCAGGAACAGCGCAGAGAAGATTTAATCCTATGTTCTTTTGGGATCCTCAACAAGGTGACAACTGTGCAATGTTTTCTCCACCTTTAAGTTAGTTTCCTAAAGAATTTGAGGTGCTTCTGTGGGATAGTTTTCCTGGATATTTCAAGGACACGGGAATTGTCAGACCGATGAGCATCATGAAGTTCAATCGCATGGCCATCTGGACTTCCTTTGGGGAGTTTCTTTGATTGATATCTTTATTTGTAAAGATCTAAGAAAGCACTTTACTCTTTCATACAATGTTCATTATCTTTTAGCAAATTAGATGCCTCTGGGAAGTTCCTAAATTCTATCTTCTTCAAAGAAATGACTACAATCACTTGCAATGTGGAAACAACAGGGAAAGTTTCTGGCTTTCAGGAGAGGCTAACTCTGGCTGACAGACCAGGGGTCAGAGGGTAATATAATTGGATAAGAGGAAAATTTTATTTTTCATTGTACACTTGTTTATGTCACCTGAAGTGGGTTGTTTGCTTTTCACCATAAACATGTCTTCTTATTATCTTAAATGGTTTCTTGCATTACTTGGCTATTTTGCTATTGCTTTTAATTCTGTTTTTCTCCCATTAATATTTTCATTGGTGAAGTTTGTCCAGGGGATGACTCAGTTTATTTAAGAACTCCAATGACAATAACAAGATGACAAAAAGATTAAGGCAAAAACAAAAATCGACCCACCATCATTGTGTTTCTATTGTTCGCTATTGCTTTCCGATCTTAATTTTCTTTTTATCTCTGCTCTGATCTTTCTTGATACTAGATTTCATTTTATAATAGAGACAAAACAAAAAGACATAATGTCGGTTTATCTAAACTTCGGAGGAGGGCAGTTATGGACCTTCTAGAGAATCTGAGGATGGCTACTGACTCCTCTGCCCCTCCCCAGCCTGAGCCGAGCATCTGGCCCACGTAATCTAGTGCATATGTTCTTTGCATATATCATCTCATTTAACTAACACTAATAATTTTATGAGACTTTTATATACCCATTTTTCAGAAGAGAAAATGAGGTCTTAAAGAGGGCCAATGATTTGCTCAAGACAGCAGGGAAACAATGAGACTGGGGCTGTAATTCTGCACTTAGAGAGGCAACCAGCCTTCTCCACCACATCACAGCTTCAAGGCTGAGTAAGCTATTGATTTTCTAACTTTTCATTTTATTTTCCTTCCCTTTGTTAGAACTAGGTCCTTCCTGCCTCGCATTGCTTTCTCTGCAGCCTCTTTCAGCAAGGTCCCTTGCCGCACACATGTCCTCTGGGTACAATTTTGTGCAGGGTGGGCATCTCCAAGGCCATCCTGTGATCTACTGTCACCTTGGAGGGCCTCAAGAAACAACCCAGAAGGGAATCAAAGGCCTTAGAATTCAATCTTTCTAGCTTTTGGCACATAGCAGCACAACTCTTAGGGGCATGGATGGAAGGCAGGGTGCAGACAGGGAAGACACAGAGGAAGCAATGGAAGACACCTGGGACTTTTCATTCTGTCCTCAGAGTGCGAAACTTGGTCATCAGCTTCTTCTATGTAAAATGGGGTGAATTAGTTGGGAGCAACTGTACTAACAAACTATGGTGAGCATTTACTGGCCCTGCGCTTAGCACTTTGCAAACAGAAAGGGGCAAGGCTGAGACTCTAACCTGAGTCTACAAGTCTCAAGCGCCTCTGTCCTACTATCTCTCTCGTCTGATTCCTGCTGTGATGCCCTAACAGCCCCATCCCTCTCTGTTACTAGCTGTCTATCTAAAGACAGGCAATACCAATCCTTTCCAAATGCCTCTTCTCTCTGTTTGGGTGAAAAGTATTTCTTGCACTAAATCTACATTTTTAATGTTCATGGAAATGATATTATGATCAATGAAAAATTAATATTCTGTATCTATTCTTAGGCATTTATTTGTCTCCCAATCCATGATGGTAATGTGAACTACCTTGGGAGACATCTCACTCCTTTTGGGTTCATTTTCTCTTTAATTCACAAAATCAGAGTGTTCCAAAGACTTATTTAAAAAAATATTTTTTTTTAAAGCCAGGCTGTTGGTACAGACCTGTAATCCCATCGCTGTGGGAAGCTGAGATTGGAGGATTACAGGCTCAGGCCCAGCGTGGGCAACTTAGTGATTTAAGAAGACCCTCTCTCAAAATAAAATAAAATAAAAATGAGCCGGGGATATAGTTCAGCATGAAGACCCTGGATCTGATTCCTACTACCACAAAAGAAAACGAGATTTTCTTTTCATATACATGGTGTAGGGGATTTATCCCAAACAGAGACCAAGATAGTCATCTCTCATTGTGATCATATGGTGCAATCTGTCATTGGTCACTTTTGACTCCGATAGGCCTGAATGTTTCAACCTCTGTGCTGCTTGTACACAAGAAACTCCCCTTGGCAACCTTTCCCCACCAACCTTAAACTCCACACACTGTTCAGGGTCCAAATTAAGTTCTACCATCACCACAAAGCCTTCCGTGTTGGCCCCTCCAGGAAGAGGAGATAAACCCATAACCCTTTCCACTCATCTCCACACCCCCTTCAGGGCTCTCTAAGCATGACCTGCCTGATGCCACCCACTTGAAGATTCAGAGCTGGACTGGGGGTATATCCCAGTGGTTAGAGCATGTGACTAGCACACACAAGGCCCTGTGATTCAATTCCTTAGCACCACATAAACATTAACTGGGTATGGTAGCATATGCGTAAAATCTCAGCACTCAGAAGGCTGAGGAAGGAGAAATTCCATGAGTTCCAGACTTGCCTGGGTTATATAGGGAGCTGTTCAGGACCAGCTTGGACTACAGAGCAAGACCTTGCCGAAGAAGAAGAAGAAGAAGAAGAAGAAGAAGAAGAAGAAGAAGAAGAAGAAGAAGAAGAAGACGACGACGAAGAAGAAGAGGAGGAGGAGGAGGAGGAGGAGGAGGAGGAGGAGGAGGAGGAAGAAGAAGCAGAAGAAGGAGAAGGAGGAGAAGGAGGAGGAGAAGGAGAATAAGAAGACGACGACCTAGCAGTTGAAAAATAAAGATTCAGAGCTAGAGCTGCCTTCCTGCTAGGCCATGTCCATTTGCCTCTCTTTACTGGTCAGGCCAGCCCAAGGCTAGGCACAGAACAGGTCCACAGACAGACTGGCTGCAATGCATTGGTGAGGCTGGAGACCCCTCATGCCTTTTCTCTGCTTTCTCTTGTCCTCCTGCCCTGGAGCCAGTGTCCTCTGAAGCACATTTCTTCTCACACCCTCCGTCCCTCTGGGCTTCCTGGCATTCTATCTGCCCTTTTTTAACTCTTTGTAATCTTCTCTTTATACTGCCTGTTTGGGTGTTCTGCTGTTAACATTACAAACTGTTCTCAAATTTTATGGCTTAAAATCACAGCCACTTTGTTTGCTTTTGACTGTAAGCATTAGTTATGTGCTGAGCTTTCCAGCTGGGCTCAGGTGGGAAGTCCTTTGGGTCTTGTTGGTGGCTGCAGTCATGTGGCTGCATTCAGCTGGCAGGTCAGCTGAGGGCTGGGCTCAGCTGGGAATGTGGGGACAGACAGGTTCTCTGTGGCCTCTGTGCCTGTCTCTCGGTATGGTCTCTTCAGCAGGGTAGCCAGTTATGTGGTAGCTTAGGGCTGCAAACGAGCCAAGGACATGGTGCCAGGCTGCCTTTAGGTTAGGCCCAGAACTGCTAGAGTGGGCCTTCCACCATCCTCTAAGAGAAAGCAAGTCAGAGCCAGAGCCTTAGCCCAAATAAAAGGGGGGGGGGGGAGGGCTTTGAAAGGGCACAGACACCAGCAGACATGGCTCACCAGGTCACCGATGCCACAGGCTCGTGTGCTAAGCAACAGGTCTATTGGGCTGTTGCTCTACGCCCTAACACCCCCCCCCCCCCATAACTCTTCCAGGGCAGGAACTACACCCTCAGAACCAGCACAGCCCTCTGTACATGGAGGAGAGGAAGGAAGGAGCAGTCCCTAAAGAGAAGCTGGGAAGGGGGCCCCCACTCAGGACCCCTCCCAGACAGCAGGAGATTTTACCCCTCTGTCCTTTGTTTCTAAATAAAGACCTGTCAGTTCTGCCATAGTGTGACTTAGGCCACTTGCTGCTGTTCCTCTCCAAGCCTCAGTTTCTCCATCTATACCATGAGAGATTGAATATATCTTGAAAAAATTTTTTTAAGTGGAAGCTGTCCTTCTATGATTTCAGACGGCAGCATCCAAAACCCTGGATGAGGCTCATGACACCCCGAGAGCTTCCCTTTCCCTATTCCCTGCCATGGACACTGGGCCCTTGGCCAGCCATGCCCACTTCTTGCCGTCCTCTGAATAGGCTGTTCCCAGGCCTCTGTTTCTAGCCCAGCATGACCCCCCAACCTGGACCATCCTCCTCCTTTTCCATCCTGCCAAGGTGTAGTGTTCATTCCAGTAATTCACTTACAGGGCTGGAGTTCGCGCTTCCTGGGCTGGAGACACACTCCTCATCTAATCTGCTCAGGCCCTTCTCCTGTCTGGTCTGTGCCTTCTTCCCTCATTTGTATCCTCTCCCATCCCCCAACACGGCCAGTCCTCCCATGTACCTGATGCATGTCACACATTTACCTGACTTTGTAAAATACTCAGTTCTCTAGCAATGAATACTATGCTACTTAAGATTCTCTCTTTGTCTCTTCCTCTTCCTCTTCCTCTCTCTCTCTCTCTCTCTCTCTCTCTCTCTCTCTCTCTCTCTCTCTCTCTCTCTCCAAGATCTAGCTAAGTTGCCCAGACTGGTCTCAAACTGGTGACCCTCCTGCCTCAGTCTCCCAAGTACTTGAGATTACAGGCTTATGCCACCACACACAGCCAACTCTCCATTTTCATAAACTCTGTCAATGCCCCTGTACATCTGTCCTTAGGGTCCTCAGGAGTTTCTCTCAAGTGCCAATACCTGGGATTGAGACTTTCTGGAGCACAAGTATTAACTGGCCTAATCAGAAAGCAGGCACCACTGGAGTCTTTAACACTGAGGGCTTGGATGGAACAGTGGTCCCCAGGGACTGGACAGGCGGTAGACCACCGGAGACAGTGAGGCGGCTGGGATATCAGTAACAGCAGGAAACTGCCGCCTTCCCTGGCCTGCTGTGGCAGAGTGAAGAAAAAGTGAAGAAACCTATCTGGGAAAGCTGGCTCCTGGCTAACCAGTTGAGCCAGAGCAGGCCTCGGGAGGGGATGTAGCTGCTGCCCAGGTATGACACCTGAGGTTGACCTGGAGGAGCTGTGGCACTTGGCTGTGGCCATCCTCCACAGTCCACGCAGCTTCGTTTCCAGCTTCTCTTGGGGGTGACGTCTGCAAGACGGTGGTGTAGAAAGACAGATGCTTTCTCATGTCAGTTCCCACTTCAGGCTGGCACAGGGTGTTGACAATCATCCACCCTCAGCTGTGTCTTCTTCCTTGAGGGACAGGGAGTGGGGCCTGACAGGGCCTCTTAGAGGATGTCAGCTATAAGGGGCAGGAAAAGGCAACCTGTGGGGGCCAGACCTCCATAATACAGAATGGAACAGGAAGGAGCCCGTCGTGGGGCTGCCACCTCGCAGAGGCACACACCCCACTGCACTTGGAATGGGCCTGGCCGCGTTCCAAGAGGCTGTGCCAGCTCACCTGAGCCACACCTTTGCCGACACGGAGCCCCGTCCACCTTTCCAATCCAGGAGGTTGCTGCTTGACTGCTACTCGAGCCCTGCCACCATCGTCTGTGCTTCCCGTAGCTGGGAGGTTGCACACTCTCGCATATTTGTCGGCCATTCACATCTCCACCTCCGTCAATGATCTCTCCTTGCTCTGCGAGCAGTTTTTGTATAATCTAATTATTAAGTCCCGATGAGTGCCTTGTCAGATTTAGATATTTCACATATCTTTTTCCTGTTCACATTGTGATCCTCGTTTACGAAGAAATCTTTAACTCTCACTGGCTCTCACCCATTTAGTGGTACGATTTGCCTGGGGGCTTTGTGTCTTTCGTGTCTGGTTCCCACTTCCCAGCTCTCTAACCCCAGGCAGGTCTGTTCCCTGGACTGCAATTCTCTAAGCCTATAGCCGCAGGGACCTGGGTTGTCCCTCCAGATTTCCTGCTTGGCCCAGTTTTGAGCCATGTCCTAGGGAGATGTGGGAGTTCTCTACCTCTGTTTCCCAGGCTCAGGACTCATTACTAAAAAAGATTTTGCTTCCTGTGGGGTGTCAACTCTTCCAGCGAACATTCTAGACGTTGTCATCACCAACACCACCACAGCTCGAAATAGCAATGCAAAATACAAATGGGAAAAAAAAAGAAACAGGGAATAAAACTGTTTTCCAAACCTGTTACTTCTCAGGGAACAGTAAGGCAACAAAGTATAGGAAAGCTGTAAGCAAGCATTTCTCAGTTCTCACCTCCTCAGTGTCTCATCTCAAGGGCACCTAGGTGCCTCCATTCATTGTCACGTGCACAGTTAGAAAAAAAAAAAGTTCAGGTAATGGTGAAGTGAAACTTGTCACTACAAGAGTAGAGAGCCGAGTCGAACACGCAGCTAGCTGTGACCATTCACACTGCTGCTTTACCATGGTCAGGAATGTGGGATTTACCATCGGGAAAGGCAAAGGGAAGTGCTTTGCAATTTTTATCAATTTTAAAGCACCCACTGTATGCTAGGCATGGGGGACACTTGTTCTCATCACCACACAAGAGATTTATTGCTCTCCATTCATAGATAGGAAGGCCGAGAGATTCAGAGGCTCAGAGAGAGAAAGCAGTGGCACCAGCCCGTCAGCTAGGATTGCTGTGCCCCCACGTAGCAGGCCTGGGAATATTTGATTTGGAGACCCCGGACTCTTCTCTGTGGGGTTTCTCAAGGCTTTCAGATTGACACCTCCCTACCACTGCCATTTTTCCTGCCCTAGAAATAGGTATGGAACAAATCACCCATGTAATTGTCCAGGTCTTCCCTCCTACACAGTTTAGTTGGTGCTTGGAGCCCCATGTAGCCCTTGGGACCCCCGATCCCTGGCCACTGAGATTCAAGAGCCCCCTGCAACAGGCACCATGTGGGTCTTGTAGCTGAGTAGGTGCTAAAGGACTGAGAGGACTTGACTATCCCAGGGGTAGAAGGTGAGGGACAGCCCCAGCGGGTGCTGCTCTCCTGCAACCAAGAGGACCTGGGAAGAGCCCTCAGTGAGTGGAGGACGAGGGCCAACCAGGAGCGAGGCTTCTCCGACCCTGGGGTGGGGCTTCCCTGCACTCACAGAAGATGGAGCTGCTAGAACCCTGTGTACATGCACAGGAAAGAGCTGGCCAAGGGTACAGCCTAGTGTCAGCACAGTGGGTGACTTGGAGTAAGCCCAGCTGTGGACAAAAGCCTGCCCTAGTTGCCCTTGGGTGCGGCCTACCCTGAGGTGACCGGGTTACAGGACGTGGGGCTATGTGAAGATGACGGCCTCAGGTGCCCTGTCCCGTTGTGACTGAATAGAGACCATTTCCCTCACAGCTTTATTGACAGAAAATTCCCAGATCCTAGTCAGCCTGGAGCCAAAGGGCTGTTGGGCTGATGCCACTAACTCAGGTTCATGTCAGCTGATGAACGAGGCGTTGGGGCACCAGGAGCAGAGGTCACCTCTTCTTTCTTACAAAATGGTTATCAAACCACAGAATATTAATGCAGAAGACACCTCAGAGGAGATGGCTGTATTGAACTGCCCGTGGTGCTCACAGAACAGCTGGCTCAGAGAGCAAGCCCAGCTGCACAGTGTGGGCCCGCATTCCCAGCGGTGCGCTCTGCTTCAATGACTCTTGGTAGCTCTTCGTCCTCAAAGATCTAGGCTAGACTGGTGAGGGTGGGGGGCCATAGTGAAACTGGGATGTCCCTCTAGATTTTTAAAGTTTCACCCTGGTTCATTTCAGCTCGTGTAGTTTACAGAAAACTTGTTTCTCCCATGAAAGTGGCTCCCATGTCACGTTCCTGCGAAGTGTATAGGACCCAAGAGCCATTCTTCTCTCTGTCACAGAGCCCGGGGGGAGCCAGAGAAACACCCAAGCCGAGGGTTTCCTGGGAAGCAATGCTGCAATGCTGGAATAAACATCAAAGGTGCGTGCAGTTGGCAAATTTAGAGTTGAGAGATTTAACCGAAAGCTTTGGTTTTGTCATGGACCTGCTGTGTGACCTGGGGCAGGTTCCACCCCATTCTGGGCCTGTTTCATTACATACGATTCTGAGGCAAGAAGACAGAATGCTCTGCTTCTGCCAGCACTTTTCCAGGTCCGGTGCTGCCTGGGACCCCAACACAGCCCCAACACACTCCAGCCTTGACTTGTCCACCTTCCTCCACCTGCGACAGCTGATGAATGGGAGCCCGTGAGGGGTTCTGTGCAGAGCGGACCGCCAACAGCAGATGAATGGCAAATAACCCCCAGACTGCTCCGGGCTGACGTAGCTGCCGGAGGATGGTGTCAATTCTGCTGTTTACAGAAATAAGTCCAGTGTGAGTCGAGGCTTTTGGGTGTTTAAAACCAGATGGTGTTTCCTGCCTTGATCAGCCTGGGAGCTTTGGTTCCCATGGTAACCCTGAAGTTCCACCTACTGCAACTTCCTGGTTCTCGGGGCTTCTTCCCCTTCCACTGTCGCGTCAGGGGCCCTGGAGAAGAAAGCGTCTCTCTAGCGTGAGCACAGCACTTGAAAGTTTGCGCCGCGCAGTCACATCGGTTTCCTCCTTCACTCGTCACCACCACCCCCTTGCCAGAGAGCATTTGTCATTTTTCCATTTTCAGATAGGAAAACTGAGAGGCCTCAGAGACGAGGCAATCTACCTTGTCACCTTCACTGGTGACAGCAGGACGCAAACCATGGTTTTATGACTCTGGACCTCACGTGGGGTCCCTGTTCCAGGAGGGATATAAGCAGCCTGCACTGACAGTAGTAGCGTGCTTATGATTCCTGAATGGTCAGCGCCGTATATAAATTGGCTGTAGATGGAGCTGTGGCATTGCGAGGCAAGTTACTTCACTTCCCTGTGCCTCACCTTTCTCGTGAGTACAACGAGTAGTAACAAGGGTATCTTCGGGTGGATGAGAGGATGCATGCGAGCCCCAGTAAGGGCTGACTGGGTGGAAAGGGTCCTCCGCTCCACCCTAACTATCTGCTTGGTGTTGGACAGATCATTCTGCTGGCAGAGCCCTTTTTCCTGTGGGCTCATACGCACACCCTTGGTGATAAACGCACTGGGGCAGGAGGAATGGCACAGCAGTTACCGCGCTTGCCTAGCAAGCACAAGGCCCAGAGTTCAATTCCCCAGTACCACATAAAGCTGGGTGTGTGGCTGCATGCCTATAATCCCAGCACTCAGGAAGCTGAGGCAAGAGGATTACCATAAATCCAAGGCTAGCTGGGCTACATAGAAAGTTCAGGACCAGCCTGTGCTACAGTGAGACCCTGTCTCAAAAAAGAATATATATATATATATATATATATATATATATATATATATATATATATGCATATATATATGCATCCTCTAGGGACTTTACACAGACATTTCTTCTAAGTGTCCTGGAGACACCTAAGCTGCCAGTCCACAGACCACACTTTGAGCAACAAGGCTGCAGCTAAGAAAGCACAGGGTGAGAATTTTCAAGAATCTACCATGCAGAGCCACGCCCACACCAGGCAGGAGGCTCAAGAGGCCTGGATAGTCTGCAGTAGGGTGAGCAGCACCTGTCAGGGTGTGAGGTGTCATCAGAAGGGCTCCTTAGGCCCCATTCCAGGGTTCTGCAACTTCTGGAAGCCCCTGGGCTTCTGGTGAAAGATATGCATAATTTGGGGGCTTTCAACAAAATTGGGGGGCTCTTGACAGTGGAATAAAAGCATCACGTTACATCTTGCTTAACAAAATATGCTCATTGAAAATGACTTATGCACTTCTTTTTGTGTATGTGCACGCAGCACTAGAGATCGAACCCAGGACCTTCACATTCAGCTGTATCCATCCCTAGCCTTTTAAAAATACTTTGATTTTGTGACTCTGAGTCTCACTAACTTGACCAGGCTGGACCCAAACTTAGATCCTCTTGCTTCCAACTTCTGAGATTACAAAAAAAGTACCACCACACCAGGCTTCTAGGCAATTATTTTAAAACAAAAATTAACTTAAAAGCCATTGTGACCCAGGAATGCTAAATGATCTGAGCTCATGGATGTAAATGGGTCCTAGTAGAGTTGTGACAGTGCTGAGAAACACGCTCCATACCTTGTCCTGTGCTCTCATCTTTTGCTTTCTTTTGAGATACTGAGGATTGAACACAGGACCTTATGCCTGCGTGGCACTGAGCTATATCCTGAGCCCTTTAAAAAAAAATTGAGACAGGATCTAGCTAAGTTGCCTAGGTGGGCTCTCACCTTTGACCCTCCTGCCTCAGTCTCTCAGTAGCTGGCCTTACAGGCATTTACCACTATCCCTAGCTCCTGTTTTTTGTTTTTTCTTTCTTTCTTTTTCTATCTATTCTCTTTTATAGAACTGTGGTTTGTAAGTGAAATTATGTGCATTAAGTTAACTGCTGTCCAATTAACAAGCATTTTTCGTTCATTTCTGCAATAAATCCGGCCGGCATATCCCTGGCCCTTGTTACAGGTCCCTAACCTCGTTCCTCTGACTGCCACCAGCCCTGGGAGGTCAACGCAGTATGGGCAAGTTGCACCACAGCTGGCGGCCAGGAGATTTTAAGGCCTGACCCCATGGAACAGTGAGACGAAAATGAACAGGCGCTTCAGTGCCCAAGTGGCGCTTTGCCTGTGCTAAGAGTTTGGACTCTCAGTCCCCCATCGGTGCCCGGAGCCAAGACTGTACTGCTTGGGGGAGCATTGCAAGGTGGGATCATGGCTTTGCTCTGCGGTGGGGGGCTGGCTGCTGATGGCACCTGGCATCCTCGGTGGCTCCCGTAAGCCTGAGGAAGCCTGCAGGCCCTCCAGCCCTCTCCTAGGCCCACGCAAACTCCCTGGCGGACTCTGACTCAGGCACCTGCCCTCACCCCACCTCGGGAGGACTTAGTGAAATCAATCTGTGTCATGGTTTCTCCACCCCCAGAGTTCCTTACTGCCACGATATCTAGCCCCTTTTCACCTCTGGGCCACCTCCACATACACACAGTCTAACCCTTTGGAAAGCCTGTCACATGCAGGTTCTAGGAAGCCGACTTGGCAGGTGAGTTCAGCCTGCAACCTGTCCTTTGGGGGCTGGTCTGGGATGGACACCTGCAGAAAAGTGGGGCTAAGTGATGGTCAGAGCGAGCTGGGGCTGTACCCTGCTATGCTCTGCAGGGGGAGAGAGGTGTGGAGAGCATCCATGCCAACGCTGAGGCTTCTGCAAACACTCATCTGCCAGAAGCGATTTCCATTGTGATGAAAGTGGAGACGATTACTCCGCTGAAAGAGCACAAGCAGTGAAGCTGAGCCTCAAGGCATGCGGGGAAACAGAGAAGTGGCAAGAAGGCACTGAGGGAAGAACAAATGGCAACCTAGGCCTGGTGTGGATGGGGCCTCCCCAGACCCAGGACGCGGGCTTGCACCACCCTCACTCACTGGCTTGCGGTGCATTTTCTAGAGCCACTGCTTGAGGCCTTTAGTCTATCTAGTCCCAGACCCTTGGACAAAAGGCACATGTGTACAGGACTCCAGAATGGACACAAATCGATCATTTGGGGACCGGGTGGAAGTGAATGAGACCGAATACACAGGGTGATTGGCCACCTCAACGAGCCCCTTGGTCTATTAGCTAGTAAGGCACCATAACGCACCATTCCAGTCGTGGTGCTTCTCCAACAAGCCTTAAGCTCTACTTCTAGACCTTTCATCGCCCTCAGAATAAACCACTTCCTATCAAATGATCAATTTCCCAATCTCTGGTCTCTTTGGATTAAACTGCCTTGTATCTTTGGGGTCTGGGGTATCCTTCATCTCAACAGTCTTATTAATAGAGAGATTTCTGTGTTTGGTTTCTTTCATCTAGCATTTTAAGGCTCATCAAGGGTATAGGATGGATCATCAGGGTTTCATTCTTTTTACGGCTGAATAATACTTCATTCAGTGATAAGTATCTGCTTAACCATTCATCTACTGGTGGATATTTGGGTGGTTTCCACTTCTGCATATTGTAAATTGTGTTGCTAGGAATGTTTGAGTCCAAGTTCTGGAATGGAAGCCTGTTTTAAGTTCTTTTTTGAGGAGACTCCTGGGATATATGGTCACTCTATTACTTCAGGGACCTCAAAGTGACCCAGCACGGTGTTTCTCAGCGTTTTGGAATGTATGTATCAGTACAACAAAGCTACCATCCATCCATGCATCCTGCCCCTCTCAAAGTAGGGGGAACTTCATCAAAATATGGGTAACCCCTTTACAATGAATCAGCTCGGTGTCAGGTAAACTCACCATTTTGTTCTTGTGTTTCTCCTGTCAATTCCATTGGGTACTGGCAGCTGGAAACCACCTGCCTGGTCCACTCCTCATCCAAAGTCCGAATGCCCCTCTCCAGCAGACACAGGCTCCTCCAGCCTGTGAGGGGGCCAAGGGACTGTTCTCTGTGGAGATAGCTCTGATCACCAGTGTTCTTCCTCATGGAGAGCTTGCTCCGGGTCCCTGCCCTTTCCTCTGGGACCCACAGCCTGAGCACTGGTGTCTAGGAGGTAGGAGGAGGCTTTCCTAGCACTCCCCAGGTCTGAGCACTAACAGCTGGAGGCACTGAGACCATGGATGAGGCCAAATTCTAAAAAACAAAACAAAACAAAAAAACCCCTAAACCAGACCTTCCAAGCTATTTGTAGTTCCTTCACACCCTCCCCCTATCGCCAACAAGCTGCAAGGCCTACATAACAAGGTGTCATTTATTTGTTTTATCATTGGCTAGGTTACTCTCTCTGACAGGCAGCAAGACATCAGAGAAAATGTGGACCTTGGGGTGAGACTTGTATTCAAAATGAAGTGTCCTCTGTTAGCTGTGTGTGACCTTATGAAGCTGGTTACTCTCAATGTGCCACAGTCACCAAACTGACAGGAAGGGAACTTTAGGCAGATCACATAAGCAAGACGCAAAAAGACAAATTCAACATTATTTAATATACACTGCTTCACAAAAATCTTTCAAAGAATCAAGTTTCTACATGGAAAAAATAAGAAGTGTTTGATGTGAGGAAGATAGAAATCACTCTGTAGAGCTATTAAAAAGGTGCAGTGGCCCCGGAGCAATGGACACAGTGGCCCTGTTGAGCATTTGGAGCAAGGTCAAAGCCTATTCCAGGCACAAAGTCTCCCTGAGGATAGTTGTGTCTGTCCACCCTGGAGAGATGGTCCAACAGGAAACAGGAACCCGGGAGGGGCCCTTCTCTGATGGGCAGTTGGTACCACACCTCCAACAGGGCTGTGGGAGCCCTGGGTGACAGTGAGCTGTTGTCTTGGCCTTAGGGAGAAGGACCAGTGGATAGGCAAGTGAACAGGACTTCAACCTCTCAATTCCAGGGGTTCTTACTGTGTCACTCTCAAGCTTTAGTGCACTGTTGACCATCTGCCTGGCCATTCAGCTGAGGATCTAAGGCAGGGTACTAGTATACTTTTAGGAGGAGGAGGAGAGCCCCTCACAGCCAACAGGAAACCTAGCAAACCCTCCTGAAACAGCTGACAGGGTGTGTAAAACTCTTAAGGCAAAGGGACTCATCACTCACCATCCTGGGGAGGAGGAGGGAGCCTCCCGAACCAGTCCTACAGAATTTGGCATCAAATTTACTAGGGAAAACACTGGTCTCATTGCATGTTGCACAGGATCCACTGGCTAATGAAACATGATTAACCTGCTCTAGATGGACAAGGATGGCCATGAGGGTGCCTCATTATACCTGCAAACGTCACCTCTCTATGGGCTGCAGGATGTTCTCAGGAAAGTCCCCAGGCACTGTAAATAGCACTTAACTTTGACACAAAGGCCAAGGGATACATCTGTAGCCACCTATCCTTGGACATGGGCTATATGTCTTCAGGTGGCTCCAAGGTAGGAGCAAACAAGAGGGGTTCCCTAGCTGCCTCTCGCTCTCTGGACCAGCCCTGATGAATTGGCCAGATGGTCTCTTTCTTTCTGTCCACATAGCAGAGAGTCCCAGGGACACAAGCACCTAGGGTCAGGCACTGGAGGGCAGGAATCCACAGGCCAGTCAACCCTTGCTTGGGTGACCGGATGCTGCCTGCTTCTTCAGGCTTTACCTACCCAGCCATGGCTATGTCAGGATAGGTGGGGCAGAAAGAGACAGAGAGATGGAGAGTGACCAACGTGAAATGGAACAATGACCTTTAAAAGGCACAACTCCACTAGGAGACGGGCTTTCCTGCCCCATCTGATCTTCAGCATTATCCCCCTTGGATCTGGTAATAAAAAGGGAACTGAAACTGAAGGTGATGAGAAAACATGCCCATTACCCAGTGAGAAGTGGCCAGCCAGAGCCAGGGCTACATTTGGCTCTACATCCACTGCTCTTTCCAAGGGAATACTTTACTTCTACACATTTCAAAGAAAATAATAAAAAATAAGTATCTCACTCCCCACTCCTACCCTGATGTTATATAATGCATATGGGCTACCAGACAACTTTGCAATGCTATTCTGGCCAGGGAGCCCTTTCTATCCATACCTGTGGCTGTGCCATACCCCCCCTGCAGCACCAGCTCCAGCTCTTTCCTCTGGGGTCCATCGAGGCCAAGCCTGCACCACTGAGGATCACCCTGTTCCGTGCACCTCATGGCATTCACTGTCCTGCTCCTGCACTTGACTCCTCCAGGAGGCTGTGGCTTCCCAGAGGCTGAGATGAATCTTTTCATCTATGGATCCAGAGCACCCAGAGCACAACCCTGGGCTAGTAGAGGGCAGGTGCTCAGTAAACACCCCATGAATGAAAAAGGAAATGGAGACATTCTCCTTGCAAAACCAGCTGGCCTCCATATAACCATCTGGTGTGGAAGTAAGGAAGCAGGGTCTTGCTTTGGTCAGCAGGGAGCTGGACACCCAGCACATCCCAGGAGACACTGTACAGATGCTGGGCCACATCCTCCCCACTGCAGATGCCCAGATGGAGAGCCCTCTGAGCAGGGTCCTCCCAAATCTCTGAGTAGGGAGCATCCTTACCCTGATGTCTCACTGTCAAGCAGGCCACATCTGCACACGTGTATTGGGAAGAGGAGAGGTGGTTTACAAAGACCTGATCTGGCTGGGCCCCATGGTTGTCACTGTTGCAGACAAAGCAGCATTTTCTGAGCAGTGTCCAAAGGACCTGAATTTTGCAAGAGCATCTTAGAGAAGTGTGACAAATGCTACGAGCTCCTCAGAAGAGGCTGAGGGGCTAAAGGAACTGAGAAGCTCTCCAGAAGAAATAATTTTACAGCTTGTTTTAAACCCAATGTCTGCCAAATCTACCTCATCATGGGAATCAAACCCCACTTTTACATACACACCCCTTATTTTTCTTTATTAAAAAATTAACATCCTACAGAAGTAGTTAGTATAAGGAGCATTCTTTGGGAAAGGCTGGTGAAGGTCATTGAATAAGGGAGGCATTTATGTGGGGAAATACAGCATCATGAAAGCTGAGAAGCATCCCCAGGATGGGAAGGATCAAGGCCTAGAAAGGTTGCTGGGGACCCCTCACTAACTGGCACCAAAATTGCCTGGGAGAAAAACCCTTGGTACCACTGTTGTCTACAGAAAAAGATAAGACAAGGCATTTCCCAGAACCTCAATTTTCCCAGTCGCAAAAGAGAAATAATCAGGTCTGCTGTGTTCAGGGTCCTCAGATGAGATTGCAGAGATGTGTGTGTGCAGCGCTGAGCTGACTGGGATCCTCAGATGAGATTGCAGACGTGTGTGTGTGTGTGTGTGTGTGTGTGTGTGTGTGTGTGTGTGTGTGCAGCGCTGAGCTGACCATGGATTTCAGATGAGATCACAGAGGTGTGCAAGTGTACAGCACTGACCCAGGTCCTCAGATGAGATCGCAGAGATATGTGTGTGTGCAGTGCTGACCCTAGCACAGCTCCACATCTCCTTGGTGTTCAATCAAACTTACTTTACTGGACGCTGTATTAATATGCTGGTTGTAGGAAAACTGGCATGGCAAAAAGAAGGGCATGTAATAGTGGGGCACCAGGCACTTCAGGGTAAACAACTCCAGGTCTGTGGACATCTGTGAGGACATCAGCAAACCGAAACTGCCAGAATCTATAACCCTCACAGCTCCGGGAGTCTACAAGAGGAAGGGAAAGGCTAGGTCTGGGGCCAAGCCCAGCTCCGCTCCTGGAACTACATAACTAGTGAGCAGATTCCTCCCTCCTACTTTCCTCATGGATAGGATGGGGTTAAACAATGCTACCCTGAATGGCCACGAGGATAACTGATAATGTCCAGAAGTGTGGGCACATATTAGGTGCTTTGTGAGCATGTCCACTTAAAGGATAAGGATATGGCAGATGATATAAAATAGGATGTTTTATCTTTAGTCACATGAAATATTGACTTCTGTAGGTGGGAGAGGAGGATGAGAAAGGAGACCTGCTAGAACACTAACAGGAGAAAAGAGTCCATGAGGTCCTGGCCAATTTTAGGACAAACAACTGCCTTTAAAGCCAGTGTGGAAGGATGGGTTTCTCCCCCACACCTCCCCCAGTCTGGGAAAAGGCAGCAACACCACAGGGGGATGACCTTTGATGGCTAGGAAAGGGGCAGATGAGAAAATGACTGGCAACTCTTGTGGTAAGAATTAGAATTCTGAAAAGGCCAACATCTGGGTCCCTCTTATAGACAAAGTGCTTTGTAAACTTGGGTTCCAAGTTCTGGTTAAGAAAGGCTAAATAACCTGCCTACCTCAACACTGGCCAGCTGCAGAGCTAGATCTGAGTCCTGACCCTGACCCTGACCCAGAGCACAGGTTCTTCCCACATTCTGCTGCTCATCAAAGTCGAGGCCGAGTGTTTACAAGCCTTCTCCTGCCTGCTGAGATCTTCCAGAGTGGAGACAGCTCTGGCTCATGCCAGGATTCCACCATAGGATTTTATAAGTTGGAGCCCCTCTAATATAGTATGACATGGTAGAGACACACAAGCCAATCCACTTTTCAGGAACATGTCATGAACACGGCATAGAAGAAATTCCAGAAAATCTGAGCTCTGAGCACTGAGGTCCTTTCCCAATGTTGTATCTCAGTCACCAGTCCCCACACGCAAAGAGCCCTGTATGATCAGGTGAGCTGTGGGGAGCCCTGGAGCTGTCTTGCCTGACACATCTTGAAAGTAGAAAAGCTGACAGCCAGAAAGAAGGGATCCACCCAGTGAGCCCCTTCACCTCTCCTATATGAACTGTCACTTTTGCAATTTAAAAAAATGCACTCAACACACACTTATCCCAAGTTCCTGCTGCATGCTATATGCTGCTGGTGCAGTGATGTGCTAATGTAAGTCCAAAGTATGAAGGGACTGCAGCAGCTGGAAGGCCACATTCTGTGTCACAGAATCAAGAAAGGCTTCTCTTGGAGGTGAGTTGGGCCATGAGTGATGAGTCAGAGCTTTTAACGCAACATGCAGCAGGATCTTCTACCAAAATGCTCAAGTACTATCTAAAGTTAAAGTGTTGTTGAAAAGCATCAAAAAGGAAACTACATTTCCCAGTCTTCTTTGCAGCCAGGTGGAGTCATGTGATGACCAAGGCCAGTGGAATGTGAGTAGAAGTCGTATGTGTCAGCTAAGAGCAAATAGTAAAGAAGCTGCGGCCTGCCTGTCTCTGCCATCCCTTCCCTTTAGGTGACCCAAACCTCAGGCTCTGGGGATGACAGGTTACAAGATGAAAGGACTGGGTCCCTGAGTCACTATGTGAAACCACATGCTAACCAAAAGCACCCAACTGGTCTGTCAAGTGAGATGGAGTCTCCACATGTGGGAGGTGGGAGTCTATTAAGCAACATTACCAACTGAAGGATCAGGGACTGGAGGAAGGCTGACCTGGCAGAGGGGACAAAGGAACAAGGCACAGCAGGGGGACAGAGCCCTGCACAGGGTTCTGGCTATCGAAAAGTATACTGGGGTCCAGAGAGCTCACACTGGTGACCACATCAAGGAAGATCACGTACAGGGACTGTTGCCAGGGGCTCTGGTATTGCTGGCGCTGCTCTCAAAGGAAGAGTGGAAGTTGTGAATGGTTTCCTGTAAAATTTGTCTCTCGCGTCCCTGTAGTGGAAATTGAAAACAGACACAGAAAGTCTTGTTAAATATCTTTTAACCATTAATTTAATTGATAACAGTGATGTTAATGTTTAATTCATACTTGAAAAATACATACATGTCTTGGGGAAAATAAATACCCTAATTGAAAGAGTACTGACTTTAATAAAAACAGAATTAGTCAGACGCACCCACAATTGTAGCTATCCATGCTGGAAAGGCCCCTAGGGGTGCAGGGGTATCACTGCAGAGCCCGGGGGCCAGGCTCCACTTCTTTGGCTTTTTCCAGCTCTGATTTCCAGAGAATTCAATGGTAGCTCTACAACACAGTGCCTAACTCCACATTTTGAGATGGAAAAAGACAACGGATGTGGAGTCTTCTCTAGGCTCCCAGAGCTTAAACAGGGTTCTCCCGTTAGGCCAGTCCTTGCAGATAACCTTACATAAGCTGGGAAAATGCCACCGGGACTCCATTAACAGAAGCGTAAAGGCTGCAGGGGAAAGACAGAGCACTAGCCGAGAACAGAGGATCTGGAGGTCCTCCTCCACCAACGATTCCCAGTAGCATTCCAGCTATGTCTCTAATTCTACAGGACTTCCTGCCTGTAAAATGGGGTAATATAACTTACTGGGGCTGTTGAGAAGCTCAACTTGTGATAATGAATGGGGTGGCCCTGTGCAGACAGAGGGCTAGAGAGTAAGTGGAAGGACGACAAGCGATTTTATTATTAAATGCCACCTTAGCCTTAATTGCCTGAGAAACGAGGTCAGGGGAAGATAGGGTTCCAGCACTTGTTGCCTCCTAACCTTAGTTAGGAGGGAGCTGGAGATGATTAAAACTGTAATTGCTCCCTGCATCACAACTGAGTGAAGATGATAATGATAACTGCCCTTTAAAAATCCCTGAGTTTCAAAGGACCTGCTGCAAATTCTCAAAAGGAAAAAACCAAATGGTCATTAACTGTAGAAGAAAAAAAAAAAAAAAGGTTCAACCTATCTAGTATTTAAAGAAGAGCAAATGAAAAGCAGGCATATTTTTTACTCTGTCAAATGAATAAGAATTCAAAACCCAACACGAACAGGAGGATTGCAAGTTCAAGCCCAACTTGGGAAACTTGGTGACTCTGACCCTGTCTCAAAATTTAAAAAAAATAATAAAAAGGACTGGCGATGTAGCTGAGTGTGAGGGTCCTGGGTTCAACCTCCCAGAACTACAAACAAATAAACAAACTCTCCAACTGACAGTATTCAAAGCTACAGGGGAATGGGGACGCTCACATCCAGAACAGCTGGCCTCACTGGCTCTTTCTGGAATAAAATCAGGACGATGTCCATATATATTGAACCTGGCTCTAAGACTCAGTGATCTGTGTTTTAGACGTCTATTCTGGGAAGATAATTAGAAAGCCTTACACATAGAATTATTCACCGCAGCCCAATTTCCACAAATTTAGATATCTACATAGCCAACAATGAGGAGTTTTTGAAAATATTTTTAGTATATCTATGCAAATTTATTATATTAAAAAGAGTTCTTAGTGACATGGATATATTTCATGTTAGAAAAAGCAGGGTATAAAATTATAGATTCAAATTTATCTCAGAAAAATTTTAACACAAAACACTCTAGAGTAATCTGCCCCAACATAAATAGTGTTGGCTTTCAGGGTGACTGGTTTACAATTTTTTTTAAAATTCGAGTAGTTGGATGATGATTTAAAAAAAAAAAAAAAAATCTTACCACCATTTTGGTATCAGGCAAATTTAATAAAATGACAAGTTTAAAAAGTGGGAAGAAACAGAAAAAAAGCATAGGACCAACTTAAGAGCAAGGCTTAGATCATTTCTGGCTAACCTTCAACACATAATTCATTTGAAATTAACAAGCTGATAAGCAGACTCAAATACCTCAGCAAGTTCACCTGGTGGTTACATGGCCATCAGATGGTGGGTCCACTGTACTTTCCTAGTGTTATTACGCCTAGGGCTGGCTACAGATCGGGAAGAGCAGTTACTTAGCATGCATGAAGTGCTATGTTCAATCTCCAGCACCACAGAAAAAAGATCATGACACTGATATTATGATGCCTGATAATATTTGCTTATAAATTATTAAGAGCCAAGCTTTTGGTAATACTCACTTAGAAATATTTAGACTTCAATGCTCAAATGGTTTTCAGATTGTGTTAGGAAATACATTTTCTATCATAATCCTGTTTCATGTAAACTGCACATATATGAAATAGGTTTTAACAGGAAATTCCTACCTGCAAAGCATGCTGATAGTTTCTACTCTATTTCACTTCTTAAAATGCTGCTCATGATGCACTGCATTGCTTCCACAACCCCCTAGGATGTTGTAGACCACAGCTAGGAAGGACACCAGGTACATGGCCTGGTCTGGGTTCTCAGCTATGTTCACGGCACTCCAGCCCACAGTGGGGCTCTATGGCTGAGCTTGAGTAGCAAAGGCAAATTCTGACTGTCAGAAAAAGCAGCTGTGCTTGGTAGAAATCAAAGAGGCAGTAGCCCCAGAAGTGACATCAAGCAAGTCTAGTCCAGTACAGCCAATCTCAGGCCAACCATGGGCCTCTGATCAGGGTCTTGGGAGCTGTGTTTAGCCTAAGGAAGAACAGAGTTGCCATGGTCACTTAAACTAGTGCAGCAGATCAATTTTTGAATATTAATCTTCCCTCCATTATGCCTTTTCTCCACAAACTGGAGGTAACTTAGCAGCTTTCGTGAGGATTGAGTGAGTTGCAACATGCACTGTGCCCACCAAACAGCACCAGACACGCAGTCATCTTGACTACCCACTGTGCATACAGTGCCTGGGCCGCAGCAGATTCTCGGAGGGGGCTTTCCCGGAGTAAACCAGTGCTCCAAAGACTGCACCTGCCGTTTCCACTGACTGATCTATCCCTGTGGGCCAAACTGGCCTTTAATTCCCAGGTAATGTTCTTTCTAACAGAATGAACAGAGCCCAGGGGTCCCCCACAGGCTCCATGCCTCCATGCCTCCTGTCCTCCTTGTCCCCCAGGGCCTCCAAGCTGAGCAGGACAGTAGTAGTGTTGGTCTGGAAGTTCCGGGTTACCACCCACTTCTGAGCCTGGTCTTCCCCACCGATACAGTAAGAAGCCCAGGTACAGGTGAAGATATGAGGAACATTTACAGAAAAAAAAAAAAAACCTTATACATGCCTGAGCAACGCCTTGCTGCTGACATTATATCTAGACTAATTAGATCTTGTTGAGAATCACCCTGTAGCCTGTCAACAGGTAATAATAATGGTGACAATGAAAACATCTACCACCCCCTGCAACCTGGCAGAGCTGGGAGAAGCCAGCCCACAGCAGGCTGCAGCACAGCAGGTGACAGCGAGAGGCCAGGAAATGTGGACTCAGGATGCGCCCCTGTTGCCCACCTACCCCAGGAACTGGCCTCCATTTCCTCCGGACATGGTGAAGCGTAAGAATTCTAGCCCCCTGGGGCTGTTGCAAGGGCTGACTGAGGAAACGTATGAGAAGTGATCTGTAAATGACACAGCGCTACATAAATATTTATTTGCTGCTGGTGCTATATGTCTGTTCAATATTTCTGTGCATAATATAGCAATATACAGGGAAAAAAAAAACCATAAACCTAGTCATGCTCTCTGACATAACCGCCTACTGTGGAGCACAGCCAGAGGAACGACCGGAAAAAAAAAAAAGAGAGAAGATAAAAGGTAGAGATGCCCACAACAGGAATAGTTCTAACTGTAAAATCTGAGACATGCTGCCCAACAAGGCAGGAAACCGTGAGGCAGAGTGTGAGACAACAACAGGTCGGTGGGTACTGTAGGTCGCTGCTGAAGGGGACAGAGATCTGTGCTGCACCTGGGAAGAGAGCATCGGCAAAAGCTCCCAGCACACGAAAGAGCCCTAGTCAATGCAAAGTGCAAGTGCGTCTGCCAGTTTCTGACTTGGGCCTTCGGGTCGATTTTTTGTGGAGGAGCCTTGTTGATCTTCAGCATTAAAGCTGATAAAACAGTAATTAGCATTAAGACACAACACGGGATGCCTGACTGACAGCTCCGCGGGCCCCATGCCCTCCAAGGCATTCTAGCCCTCATGACAGCCTCTTCATCCCTACAAGGAGGACAGAGGGGCTCAAAGAAGCCTGTGGTAAAAAAAAAAAAAAAAAAAAAAAAAGCATATGGGACTCCAACCCAGTCACCCTGATGCCAGGGCCTGTTTGAACAGAGACCTTGGCTTTGCCAGAGGTCCTGAGGGCAATACGCAGCCCTGTGGGTTAAGCATATATGAGAGGATAGGCTTGCTGAATTTGAGGACCTCATGGGAAGAGACACCTAGAAAGGGAACAGAACTGGGACGTACTGAGCACTCAGTCACTCTAAGTGTTTAAGCTCAGCTGACTCTAGTCAGATAAGCTATGAGGAGCCGAAGTGAGACCACCATGAAGCACTCAGCTGTCTGAATAGCAAAGAAGGCTGGAGAACAGTACCTTGCCTGCGTTCAGTTCTGAGATGGCAGCCAGGATCTGTTGCCGGGACCCGTCCGTCTTGATGCCCAGCTCCTGCAAGTCGCCGTCAGTGAGCGTGAGGAAGGCTTCCATGTCCACCTGGAAGACAAGGGGTCATTGATGTCTATAGGGGCCTCCTTCTTTCTTCAACTTCTATGGAGATATCACAGTCATTAGTGATTAGGGCGTATTAGTAAGGAATTAATGATGATCTACTACCTCCAATCCAGGCTCTGTATTTTAAAGTTTAGCTGAAAATATCACTATAAGCCCCAGCCCTAGGCTTTTCCAAATAGAGACATCTTTGAAAAGACCTTTATAATGGGACAAATTAGAGACATCTCTGAGATGGGAATCTGGGCAGCTGGCACAGTCAGTTGCGGGTGCTGTCACTACAGCGGCAATCCCAATGCTACTGCGCCATCGGCAAAGCTGGACACTGCACAAAGGAGTGTGCGTGTGTGGCTGTACTCACCTCGTCTGCCCACAGAGGATAAGATAGGTGTGACTGTAGAAAGACAGAGCAGGAAAAATAGTAGGAGCAATAAAGGACAGAAGGGCCACAGAAAACTGAGGTGGGGACACCAGAATCATGGCACCTTAATTCTGCACAATCTTTGGATTCTACAGGTGAAGTGTTAACAGCTCTATATAAGCCCTGGAGGTGAAGTCTGCTCCAGGAGGAAGGCTAGCCAGCCTCTGTCCCCCTAAGGCAGGGTCTGAAGGAAGGTCAAAAGTGCCCCATCACTCCCCACAGATGGGGCAACAACAACCTCAGGACACAAAGGGACAAAGAGCAGGTCTCCACACTCAGGACATCTAATCCAAAATGCCCATGGAATACGGATGACATGGTTGGAGTTCTAGTAGCCACACTGGACTTTCTGGACCAGGGCCAGCCGTGACCTGGTGGTGGCAGAGCAGAGAGCAAGCTGGAAGGAGCCTAAATGGCTCACCTCTATAATTTCTGTGGCAGAAATCATCTTCCATTTTGTGAAGACACCTTATTTTGCTCTGTTTTAAATAGTCAATTCAAATGTATTCTAATACAGGTAGAAAGTGGAAATTAGTTTGCTTTCAGTTTCATTATGACAAGATGAGATCATGTATTAACCTAATTCTTTTTCCAGATTTTCACTGATCACTAGAAGTATATAATAAAGAAATTTCATAGGGAGAAGTGCTAGCCCCATGCTAGACACTTTAAGGAGGGACCAGGAAGCATCCCTGCAGTTGTGAGGACTAAGCTGAAGGCAAGGGCAGGATGAGCCAGCGGAGTAAACAGCCCATTCTACGCAGGGCCTCTAGGAGCACTGGGCACTGTGTCCATGTAGAAGGCGAACTCCTCTCAGTGCTAACCAGCTTATAAGTTGCCCAGAGAGAAAAAAAAATCGTTAAGAGGAAATGCTGAGCTTCCATCCTGACAAGGTCTCAGGTGGTAACTAGGCACAGTCTCAGCCCAGCACACACACACACCCTCCAGCAGTGGCTACTTGTCGCTTCTCAGCAGCTGCCCTGGCCCCCGCTTCTGCCAAGGTGCCAAAGGCCAGAGACTTTAGTGGGCAAATTAAGATGACGGCAAATCTGCATGGCCTGCCTTCTCCCTCCCTTAAAGGTCTGAAAGCTGAAACACACCTGATCCCTACACTGACAGCTGCGGCACCTTCTGAATAAGTGGCAGATACACCAAGAAGGCAGAACAAGTGTCCCACCGCTGACACAGATAGACACCTCATAAAGCAGAAGTGTCCTTTGAAACAGCCCCTCCCCACACTCCCAGAGGACCCAGAGCACTCAGACAGAAGCAGGCAGCAGGCAGCAGGCAGCAGGCAGCAGGCAGCGATCAGCAAGGAGTTTTGGAAATGAGAACAATCATGGCTGAGGTTTCAAACTCCAAGGCAGCATGAGTGAGAGACGGGGCACAGCAGAGACGCGCACCAGAGACAAGGCCACTGCACCCTTTGCCTCTTGAGCCAAGACACGTATGTCTCACTGTATCTTAGGCTTCTTGGGGACATGAGCGACTCTCATGATGCCCACTGTAATTACAGTGTTTTTCACATGCTAAGCTGGTCACCAGAACATTCAAAACCAGTGATTACAGCCTGGTGCTGGTGGGCCTGCAGAGGATTTTATTTGCTTAAAACAGTACATTTTCTAACCGTTTATTGAGATGTAGTTCTCCTGCCATTCAGTTCATCCATTTAAAGTATATAACTCAATAATTTTTAGTATATCCATTTATATAATCTTCTCCACATTCAGGTTTTTTTTTTTTTTTCCTGGTACTGGCAACTGAACCCACGGTCTTTGCACTGAGCTATGTCTCCAGAACATTTTTATTGTTTATTTGAGACAGAGTCTCACTAAGTTACTAAATTTCCCAGGCTAGATTTGAACTTGCAATCCTCCTGCCTCAGTCTCCCAGAATGCTAGGAGAATAGCCATGTGCCACCAGGCTGGCTCACACCCAGTTTTAGAACATTTTTATCATCCCCAAAGATGCCCTGAGCAGCCACTTTCCACTATCCCCTCCTCCAGCCCCTGGAACCACTAATCTACTTTCTGTCTCTACAGATGTGCCTGTTCTAGACACTTCATATACAGAGGACCCTACCATACTTGGTCTTGGGGACTGGTGTTGTTCATGCATGTTCTAGGCTTCCACCACATTGCACAAGGTAGCAGCATTTCATTCTTTTCATGGCTGAATGATATTCCACTGGATAGTCGTGAGCCTACTTTTGACATGTAACATAGATTCTTCAGGATTTGCTATGGCCACATTGAAGCCATATGCCTTCAAGTCAATTCTGTGCAACAAAAATGTTTTCAAGACAGACACGGACTTTTCTAGAAAGAGCAAGACTCAAAATTACAGAATTCAATTATAACAGAGTAAGCCATAAGGTCCCCAGGATTTCCCTGTAATGAACTGAAGTGCTGTATACAACTTCTATTTCCCTGGCTGTCTCTGTGGGAAGGGCAATCTAGGTTGTGGAATGAACACTACAAAGGGGGTTTGTTTTTTATAACAGGATTTAAATTGACATCTGACAAAAACTTCCTTACCTCCTGTTCTTCAAAAATGGGCTGGTATTTCTCAAGCGATAATTTCTTAAGTATGCCTGTCAGTTCATCTTCATGTGGGAAGAGGTGAAGAAAAAAAAAAAAAAACACACACACATTTTATGATTTGGCAAATGGACTGAGACTGCTATTTAGACTTCTATAAAACAATGGTCACCTTATTCCAAATGAAGTTCTACTAATACAAGAAGCCCCAACACCAAAAGCGGATCTGCGGATACGGCTGGAAGCAGGTCCAGAGTCTCCTGCCAGCCACACCCTTCTTCCCAGGCAGGCCCTCCACACCACCTGAAATCCCAAAGCAGGCTGAGAAATGGCAGGACCCTCCTTCAAGCCTGCCATCTTGTTCTTGGAGCTCAGATGGCTGGGACTAAAATACTGCCTCTCTGTGGCAACAGTGCAGTCACCACTAATGCCAAGGCCAGAGGCCTCAGCTAATCTGAGAAAAAAACTCAGAGTAGCGGTTGGGCTACAGACCAGCCAGGTCAGCCCCAGACTGCTGAGGCTATGGCCCTTCCAAAGAAAGGGCACATGTGAGTGGACTGGCACAGTTGGAAGGGCAGAGGCCAGGAGAATGGGCTGGGTATCAACTGGCAGGACAAACAAAGGAGGTAGACCAGTGGCTAGGAGTCTTGAAGGAATACACATTCGCACACTCAATAGTGCCTTCCCAAACTCAGTACTGGGGACTCAACAGGGACCATGTAGGTAGCACAATGGCTGACAGGCCACAGGTAGCAAAGAGGGAGAGAGTGGGTTGGGAGTGGGTGACAGAAGCAGGAGGATGCTGCTCTGAAGAGGAGGGTCTCTTATCAGGTGACATTTGAGCAATAAATGAGTGAACTCTGCAACTCTCCAAGGAAAGGCAAAAGGTGACAACCAAGGAGAGAACAAGAGATGCAAAGGTCCAGAGGCAGTAGATGAGTTCAAAGAAGAGAATGAGATATCTGGGTTCCTTTTTTCATTCGCTGACTCAGCAGTGGTTCCTAATGTATCTACTGCGTTCTGGGGATGCCAGAGTGGAGACCCTGTGGGGAAGATGCCCAGCGGTGCTGGGAAGACATACTGATGAGGGTACTACTACCTTGCACTTGCACATATGGTGCCTGCTCTTGTGTAACCTCTACAGACTGACCCCTCTGCCCCTTCCAGCAACCCCATGAGGGGGTCCTAGTGCTGTCCTCACTTACAGCAGGGAAAACGAAGTGCTGAGAGGCTGGGACCAGACTTGGGTAAGGTCATACTGCTAGACCCTAAGAGAGATAGGCCTGAAATCCACTGGTCTGGCGTCCCAGCAGTGCTAAGTACCCTGGTCTGCCAGGAGGATGCACGCTGTGGTGAAGGGCACAGAGACCGGCTGTGGGAGAGAGGAGGCCGCTGGCCCAGTCCGGGGGGCTGGGGAAAGCTTTACCAAAGTGGCTTATTGAGAAATTGAGTCCCACGCATACTTTATCCGTGCTACTTCAGGACAAGTCTTTTTCCTGCTGCCCCTCGGCACACGGTCTCTGCACAGTGGTGCGTGGGTGCACATCACAGCTGACTCTGGGGGGATGTGTATATGTGCAGAGGTAGGTAAGTTTACTGAAGATCTGATTGATATGCAGGATGCATGGCACACAGGTGTAATAAAATATATTATGCTTCTTACTGTAAATTCCATAGAGCCAACTGGGTCTCATCAAATGCCTTCAGCTGATTTTTGTTCTACTCTTGCATTCACAGCCAAGGGGAGTCATTTCAACAGGGATGATTGTTGGCAGTCTTGTTTACATGAACAAGTGGGAAAAAAACCACAACAACGAAGACACACTTTGGAACTGCTTCATATGAGCAACCTGGCTGACTCACATCATGCTTCTCAAATACTGGACTATATTTTTTCAATTATTTGTGCTACTCACAATATAACAGCTAAAGACATGATGCACTTATAAGTTTAACCATTACCATTAACATTTTCTCCATCACTGTCTGGATTTTGTCTAGATAATCCACAGGACAGTAAGTTAAGCTCTGATGGAGGATGTCTGCCGATTTCTGTGGTATAAATTCCCCAGTCGTGGCTGACTTGTACCCACCGCTGGAACACCCTGAGCACAGCTGGGGAGAGCACAGCAGGAAGGCCTAGCTGTGCACCTGGTGTTCCCACTGCACAGATAGGAGATGAAATTAGCCCCAAGACCACAGGGAATAGACAAGTGCACTAGAGTCAGAATAGAATATATTTCTCTTAAAACAATACAACATATCCTTATACTTAACATAATGAGCTAAATTACAGGTTATGCAATTTGACAAGTATGGCTGTGTTTAGCAACTGATTCATTTCCTATACACGTATCAACCAGCTCTGGTACCCAGTTGCCCAGTCCCTTTTCAGTCTTTGGGGTCTTGCTCAAGGGCCACTCTTCCAAGGGGTCCCATGTCGCACACTACACTTTGATGACAGCACAGGTTTGACCTCACCTTGTGTCATAACCTGGTAATGTAATATTGAGTGCATTCACTCCCTGCATTGCTCTAACACATGGCACAGGTAATGGCACCTGCTGAAGGTCCAGAAGGCCTCTGGGGATGCAGATGAAGCTGAGAAAGTGATATCATCAAGCCTGGCCATTTCTAGCATAAGTTGTCTAGACAAGGGGATGCAGACAGACAGATGGGAGAGGAGACTTAAACCTAGATGTAGCCCTTAACCTGGGCAACTCCCTTTCCAGAAGAATATCATGAAGACTAGTAGTTTGGGATGGACTGAGGTCATGGTCCTGAGACAATCTTAAGGCCATAGGACCCAGGAATTCCAGAAGGCAAACCCAGAGGATTACTGAAGAGTAACCTCCACTGGCTGCCTTCTTTTCTGTTCCAATTAGGGCCTTGAAAACCTTCCTTTACAATAAGTAAAAGGAAGACGAGTGGGCATGGCTAGCGTATACAGATATTAACTACCTCTGCTCCTCCTCAGAACGAGACACGGTACAAATCCTTAACTGAACTTCCTGAGGTTGGGGTGCTGAAAATCTCTTAGGAGGGAGAACTCATGAGAAAGGACATTCAGCCTCCATGTGGAAAGCCTGGGCAGGGAGGATGACAGTGTTAGCAAATCTCAGAAAATATATAATCACACTTGATAGCACAAACCATTAAAGTCAGCTCTCAAATAAAGAGAGCCAGGGCAGCATGCACAAATGGGAGTCCATAGATTCCAGCTTGTCACCACTCAGCAGAACCTGCTAGCACCTGCCTTCCTGGTACCTGCATCAAGCTGCCTGTGGGTCCATCTCTCATCAAAGCTCCTAGCACTCAGGGATCATCGAGGGCAGTTTTTAAGTATGAAAACCTTCTCTTACCTTACCTTTCATCTTTCCTGGGCCTCACTGCCAAACCTCTGCTCTTATTCTGCTACCCACTCCATCTCTGATCCCACAGGAAAGTGGAATCCACACAGTTCACCTTTTGGAGTGGAGTTCTGCTGTCTCTGTGTGCTCGGTATCTATCCTCTCCTCCTGGAACAAGCATTTCTACTTTCCTTCAAGGAGGCACCTCTCTTCCCTTCTAATCCATACCATGTCAGCAGGTTAGACCAGAACTTGCACCTGGCCAATCCACACATCCCACTGCTGGATACAGATAGGGTCAAGGGTGGTCACTGATAGACACAAGTCATTATAATATTGCCAAACCAAGCCAATGATCTTTACCCCTGGATTTTGCTTGGCCCTGCTGAGAAAATAGCACTTTCTGCTTGATTACAAAATTTACTGGGAAGATGAAGTAAGCCTAAAGCTGCTTGCCAGTCCTCAGAGGAAGGCTACTGAGATATGGAGAGAAGCATGCCTAAAGCACGAGAATCCTGACAGAAACACCCTAGATACTGCCATCATGTAAGTCAATAAGATATTATTATTTTTCCCTCTTAAACCAGTTTGAGTAGATTCCCCAACTTGCAAATGGAAGAACCCTGAGTTATATAGGATTCAACAAAAGCAACTACCTTGGCGTTGGAGAATCATCACAGATGTGCATTTGTGCACATAAACAGAACTCACTTAACTTCAAAAAAATTTTTTTGAGACAGAGTCTTATTCCATACTCCAGCCTGATTTCAGCTCACCATGTAGCCTAGACTGGCCTCAGCCTCCTGAGTGCTAGGATTATAGGTATATGCCACCAAGCCCAGCTTATGTGGTGCTGGGAAACTGAACTCAGGTGCTTGCTAAGCTAAGCGATTCCTCCAGCCCCTCAAAAATCATTCTGAGAGGTTACCACATGGCTTTAGCAGGGTAGACAAAAATACAAGGCAGAATTAGGGAAGGGGACAGACTGGTTTGTTTATTTTATATGTTTTATTATTTACTTATTTATTTAGCAGCACTAGGGATAGAATCCAAGGTCTTCACCTTTTTTTAGTTTTGATTTTGAGACAGGGTCTCAGCTGCTAAATTGCCCAGGCTGGTCTCAAATTTGAGATCCTCTTGCCTCAGCCTCTCACAGTACTGGGATTGCAGTCACGTGTCATGGGGCCTGGCTTGATTTAAATTTTTAAAACCTTGACCTAGGCAAGGATACCAGGTGACTCTATAGCATATTAGGTGATCTGGGCTGCCAGGTAACCATGTGGGGGAATATCTGGGGGTTCAAAATTCAGGGGACTCACCCTCATCTGTGATGGTGCCACTGCTAGAGCCACCACTGCTCTTGGACTGCCGATGGGACGAGGAGGAAGACACGGAGGACTCTGCGGCATGGCCTTTGGGGGAAGGAGAGGGCGTAAGGGTGGGAGAGGTGCTTTTAGAGGTAGTGGAAGATCCAGATAGAGGCCTTTTGCTGGTCTCCAGTTTCTGCTGAAAAGAATCAGACAAATAAATATATAAGCCATCACCTAGAGGGCAGAAAGGATAAGAACAGATTCCCACAACAGGGGACATGGGTGGTATCTGACTCAACAGAATGTCTAGCCAGGACTATGAAACCTAATGCAAATGCATGCAAAGCAGAAAGAGCCACAGGAAAAGCCACCCGGGAGAAGGGAGACAGGTGGGTCGCAGGACAGCACATTAAAGGTCAAGAAACCCAGGCACTCGTCCTTGTCCCTGTGGCTACAGTGTCAGCTGTAGGATTTATGTCTTGGCAACACTTTCCACCTCTCCATTCTCTTCAGCTTCTTTGATCACTGTTTCAGTTCTCATCCTCAAGATTTTGTGTGTTTTATTCTATTTATACACAAATATTTCATTTTTATAGAATTTATCATACATCTCAAATGCATTGCAGTGTATTTTTAACTAAACGTTCACTGCTAGAATAAGGAAACAAAATTGATTTCTGTATATGGACTTTGGATTCTGCAGCCTTGCTGAACTCACTGACTCATCCTGGGAGCTCTTGTGCAAATCTTTATGTACAGATGGTCCAGCCATCTAAGAGTCGAGATAGTCTTCCGTCTTCTTTCCAATTTCTATGCCTTTGGTTCCTTTCTCTTGCCCATTGTACTATCTGTAGTTTCTGGCGCAAAGTTGAGAGAGCTGGAGGCCAGAGGTGAATCCAAGCTCCCAATCTTAGAGGAAAGGACTTAGTCCTTTATTAACAAGTGGGATGCCAGCTAGACATATTTTACATGGGATTTAAGAAGTTTTCATTGATTCCTAGTTTGCTGATAGTGTTGATCATGAATAGATTTTGAATTTTGTGATGTTTTTCCACATTCTTTCTAGTCTGTTAGAAGTGTGAACCACTTTTTTTTTTTTTTTGGTTGATTTTCTAATGTTGAACCAGGCTTGCATTTTTTGGGATGGACCACTCTTGATTAGAATATAACAATATTATCATTTTTATTTATCATGAGATTTGAGTTACTTAGATTTGTGAAGTATTTTTACATTTATGTTCCCAAGAGCAACTAATCTGTCACATTCCTTCTTCTTCTGTCATAAAAATGCGTTTTTGTGCCCAATGCTAGGACAAGAGGGATGTTCTATCATGACACAGAGTCATTAAGATGCAATAATCACAAGTGCATACAGAACTTTAAAAGAAGTCAAGCCAAAAAAAAAAAAAAGATCTGAAAAGAGAAGTAAACTACTACATAAATTTAGAAACTTTAACACTCAGTAATAGATAGAATAAGTAGATCAAAAATCAGTAAAGATACAGATTATTGAACAACACTATGAGCCAACACTATGAGCCAATCATTTATAGATTCTCACCTTCCCAGTCACAACAACAGGTATAATACACTTTCATTTTAAGTGCATATGGGAAATTCACGAAGAGAGATCACAGTCTAAGATATAAAACAGGCCTATATCTAGGTCTATTTTACATATAAAGGACAGAAATAGAACAATAATAGAATTAAACTAGAAATAAGCAACAAAAATTTCTGAAAAATCTCCAAATTATTGCAAAATAACACACTTCTAAATACTGGACCAAAGAGGAAGATTCAAGGGAAGTAAAAAAATACACCGTTTAAAATTTAAATTAAAATATATTAAAATTTGTAGGATGCAGGAAAAGCAGCACTGTGAGGTAAAGTTATACTATTATATACTTGAATTAGAAAAGAGGATCTCTAAAGAGTAATTTAAGTTTCTACCACAAAAACACCACAAAAACACCTAAGCAAGCATGAAAAACAAATTACAGATAACTGCAGAAATCAATAATCAGAAAATAATAGGCAAAAATCAATGAAAACAAAATTGACCTTCTGAAAACACCAACAAGCTTGACAAACTTTTAGCTAGACTGATCAAGAAAACATAACATATCATATGAAAAAAGAGATATACCTACTGACTCAATATATTTAAATAATTGAGAAATACTCTAACAACTCTGCATTAAAATTCAACAAGTTAGATATGAAGAATTTCTTGAAAGATACAAAATACAAAACTCACTGAAGAAGATACAGCCTGAATAGTTCTATATCTATAGAGAGATTTACTCTAAGTTAAAATAAATTTTGTTAAGTCAAAACCATCTAAACAAGACAATGATAGGCCCAGATGGTTTCACTGGCAAATCCTACCAAACATTTAAGGAAAAAGTATTACTAATTGTACATAAACTCTTCCAAGAAAAGAGGACAGGAGATAATACTATATTTTATGAGTTGGCTTAACTCTACTTTTCTCTTCAGCACTTTAAAGTTGCACAAAACTAACTCTGATTTGTATGGTTCCTGACAAAAACTCTGTTGTAATTCTTAATTTTTTTGTATATATTTTTTCTTTTTCCTCTGGCTGCTTAGAAGATATATATTTTTTTGTTTGTCAGTAGTTTAAACATAATATGACTAAGTGTGTTCTCCTAATGCTCCAGGCTCCTGAGTGCTGGGATTGCAGGCATGCACCACCATGCCTAGCTTTATAAATGGCTGAAGTGACTATACCTTTCCTTCTACTAAGCCTATACGCTCCTTCTCAATAACTAAATTTCAGAGTAGAAAAACAAGTCCATCCCTCAGGCTTTGAAAGATTTTGTTAACAAGCTGCCTCCACACTTAAATTTTCCTTTAGCTTCTATAAAAACATTCCCATATAAGGCTACTGCTTAAGCAAGAGACAGTTATTACATCTCTATAAAACAGACTGATCCCAGCCCAAAGCAAAGAAACATAATGCTCTGGACCCAGACACAGCATTACTGGGGAACAGGACAGATAAGAATACCTGGGATTCTCTGAAACCCTCAAATGTCCCCTACACCCCCAGGGTGGAGGACTGATTGCTCTCAAGGTAGTACCTCCGTATCTCCCGGGTCTGTACCCTCTGCTGTGTTGCTCTGTATGCTCCCTGATGGTGCCATGTTCCTGTGCTTAAATAATTTGCTTAGTTTTCAACCGCTGCCGCCAGCCACTGTCAGGAGGACATGTGTACGCTATCTGTAGACACACACAGCCCAGGGTCCTGGCCACTCCAGTGGACAGCCACACTGGTAGATGATCCTCTAAGATCAGAACTATGCAGTCAAGTCCAGACAACTACACACCTGCAGTCTCCCAATCTAAATAGACACTTTTGGAAGGCCCTGATTTTCCAGGTAGGAGCAGGAAGTTGGTACTCACTCCTTCTGGACCTCTGGGGCCAAGCTGGGGCGAGGGGGTGGCCCCCTTCTTTCCACTCTCTCTGTGTCTCCAGGCTCGGCTCACACTCATCCATGAACATGAGGAGTGCATAAGCCAGCCCTGTGCATGTAGCTCTACTGCAGTGAGTCACTATTAAGCAAAGTTGAAAACCAGATTTAGAGGCTCATATTTTGAAGGCTAATTTTTAATTCTTCCTCAGGGAGCCTTTGAAAAGCACTTCATGTCTCCACTTACTGCTGGAGCCTGTGACAGAGAGCCTACTTCTGTGTCCTTTGATTTAGGACAGTGGTTTCTAAGAGCCCTGGGCTCGGCTGGCTGCGATGGATTCTGAGGCGAAAACAGATTCCCTGGACCCTACTCAGAGAGGCCCCGTCAGTCATACTAAGGTGGAGCCCAGAAGCTTTTTAAGCAGCTCTCCGAGGTTACAGTACATTATTCTGAGTATCAGGTGATCACCAAAATAGATCATTTCCCCAGTTCATGGTTTCCTGAATGCATATTTGAATCAGTCAATTTCCTCTCATCAGAATATACTTGTTTATAGGTTATATATGACAGATGCATCTAAGTGAGATAACAGTTAATATAATTTATATCTTAAATGCCAACACCAACTAAATGAAGCTAATATCTACCACATCTAGTAAGATCACCAGAATAGCAACAAAAAATGTTACACAATATTAGAAAAGTATTTCAAAAGCTCCAGACTATTACACTTACTTTAATGAATGGCAGTGAGTTTCCTAGCAGCAAACACAAAAGAGAAATACAATAATTATATAAATTCTTAGTACCTGATGAAGGAAAATATATCAAAATGTCAGTGGAAACGTTTTTCTACAACTAAATTTGAAAAGAAACTTGATTCCATAGATCCTTTACATAAATAACTTTGAACACAATGCAAATAAACTAATGTGGAGGGAGAAAGAAACTTTTTCTGGGGCTAAACTATAAAAAAGATCTAATTACGAACACCCTACTTCATGATGAATGCTTAATAACAAAAGAGCTGCATACATACTGGTGGCCCAGTAGAAAACAAGGACTATCTCTCATAGATCTGCCAAAACATAAATACAGGAGCCGAAGCTGTAGCTCAGTGCCATGGCACTGCGCTGGGACCACTCTAGCACTACCAGAAGCAAGCAAACAAATAGTTTAAAAAAAAAAAAAACTAGTTTAAAAAAAACTCCAAGAACCTAACTCTCTGGAGGTGCTTCTGTGGAGGACAGAGGTCCAGAGAGAGATTCATGTGATCTAGCTTTCTCAGGGACCACTTTTAGGACATCCAGGAAGCACGAGGAAGAGTGGGGTATGCTGTGCTGGAGTGTTGGGGTGTTCTCTGAGGAGACAATGGGTCTCACTGCACTCCTGAGGAGCACCTGGAGGAAGAGCCAATGGAGGAAGAGCCAGTTCCTACTCAGGATCAGGAGCTGGGCTTTCTCCATTAACCAACTAGTGCAGAAGGACAGATTCCCAGGACACTAAAGGATTCCCATCCAGAGAGGTACTAGGGTTTCCCGTCCACTGCAAACTCTATCGACACTGGCAGCAAAGTGACTACTCCTAGGCTACATTAACAGAGCAACAGCACCAGGCTCAGCTCAGGCTATCCTGCCCACCTTCCTCCAGCTTCCCCCTCACTTCTGATAAGCCGCTACCTTGCCCTACAGTCTCACCAACACCCCTTCCCACACACTATGCTGATCTTACCCCTTGTCCACCCTTCAGGTCCACATTCAAATCTCATGGATGCCCAAAGTCCCTACAGCATCCTCCCCTGTCCACAGCAGCCCCAATGATAACAAAGTGTGACTGTCATGTCCCTAGTGACTCTGTGAGAGTGGTCACCAAGTGCTCACTTCACAGCTAAATCCCTACTGCTGGGGTCAGGCACCAGGAGAACTCTGGAAAAGCCGCAGCAAATGGGTGAGGGGAGGCAAAGGTTTCCAACAGACTGCTAGTGCTGATGGTACCAGCCTCCAGGGGACAGGAGGAATCCACACAGAATGAGCACCTTGCTGCTAGGAACGCTGCCTGTTGGGGAAACAGGGAGTTCGGATGGGTTGGACCCTGGCACAGGTCCCATAGGGCTTGATCGCTGGCTGTGCTTCTGTTCAGACAATCCAGCTGCTTTCTTCCTCTGGGCAGCGATCTGGGACAAGACACTGTCTATGCTGCCACCTGAAGAAACAAAAACAGGAATAATAACCACGCGCCAAGTACTTACTGCTGAATGGGCAGGTGTGAGCTGCTGTGCGCTGACCAGACCTCAACTCGCAGACACCCTGCCCCGACTAGCCTGGGGTCAGGCCAACCACAGGAGAGCTTCCTGCAATCTATCTCAGAGGTGGCCTGTGGGGCCCATGGCCTCCCTGCTGCAAGGGCATTTTGGTAAGAGGTATGGAGAGAAGCAAGTGGGCAATGTCCACTTTAGCCTTGCTTTTTCCTGCAGCACGGTGTCAATAAATTCCTAACTGTGCATGGTATGTAGAGTAGTTGGCTTTCTTGACGGAATCTTGATTGCCACCTTCCCTCTCCCTGTTTTCCTGAATATACTTGGAACTTGAATTGTTGAGAAAGACAGGGATGAAGTGTAGTATCCAGGGCTGGGGGACTCAAGGGAGGCCACAACAGCTACTGTTTAAGAGGCACCTACCATGTGTCAAATATTCCTACAAATACTTTATAAATAGCAAACTCTTCAGAAGGGCAAAATGTACCCAAAATCCTTAAAATGGGCTAACCTCCTGACCCGGCATTCTGATTCAGGGCATTTCCACTAAGGAATCACAGAAAAAAGCCAGAGGGGGAGATGTGAAAGTATCTATCACAGTGGCATTATCTACAGGACAAGGACGTGGAAAAAGGCTGGCCACACAAATTAGATGGGATGTTGCTTAGTTATTGAAAGGTCGCTAGCCAGGCCCAATAATGCAAGCCTTATAATTCCAGCACTTTGGGAGGTTGAGGCAGGAAGATCACCAAGGGTAAGTCCAGTCTGGGCAACTTAGCAACTTAGCGAGATCCTGTCTCAGACAAACAATAAAAAAGGGGCTGGGAAGGTATCTCACAGAAAAGGTCTTGTGTTCAATTCCCAGTACTGAAAAAAAACAAAGGAAGTGCTGCTCTAGGTATGTGTGTATAGGCATAGGAAGGTACTCCAAGTTCCGTAAAGTATGTCAAAAAAAAAAAAAGAGAGAAGAAAAGAAAAGCAACTGATAAAGCTCTCCACAGGTCAGTAAAGCAGGTAGCTACAAAAACAGGCACCGCGGTCAGATTGCCTTTAGATCCTGACTCTGATGAACTGTGTGACACTGGGTGAGTCATCTGAGTGCCCTAGGCCCGAGTTTCCTTGTCTGTAAAATGGAGACAATAATGCCACAGGTTGTCAGGGAATGAAGGCGATCGTTCATCTAAATTGGCTGGCACTGTGCCTGGCATAGTGCTCAATAAATTATTATTCTGCCTTCATAAATATTCATAATTTGAATAAAAATACTTTGAAAGATATATACCAAAATGTTAATGTAGATCCTTAGTGGGTGAAATTATAGCTTTTTCAGTCTTTTGGCTCATCTGGTCTTGAAGTTTCTCCACCAGGAGCATAAAACCTTATGCAACAGCATGGCACAGGAGCTTTTCCCGAAAAACTGGCTCCAACTGGTCCTGGTGCCCTTGGGAGGACTAGGAAGTCAGCTGTGAGCCCCAGAGACCAGCAGGGCACTCGAGTCTGAGACTTAATCCCCATCAACTTACTGTGTGACACACTGAGCTTCACTGTCCTCATTTGTTCACTGAAGCACTAGAAGCCTTAACCTTTAAAAAGTCTCTCAAAAGACTCCATTTCTCTTCATTTCTTGTAAAAACTTGTAAGATAAAAAAAGACAGACTTTACTTCCTCCCTCTCCATCCACCCTTACCCAGAGAAAATGTATAAAAAATAAAAACTCTGAATTATTAATTCAATGAAAATCCCTCAGCCCCATTAAGGAGAACATTCTCTTGGGTGTGGCCATTCTGGGGCCATCTGCAAAGTGGGCATGGGGGCAGGTGGCACTCTCGGCCTGAGGGACCACCCTCCTACCCACCTGAGCGGTTATGCAGCTCCCCTCCATGCCTGCTCACGCCCCCGACTGCACTGGAGCCGCCAGAGGAGTGAGGAGAGTGGTTGAAGCTTCCAGAATTCGCAGGAGAGGCTGGACTTCTGGAGAGACTGGGAAATTTAACTGGCCTGATGGGGATCTGCAAGAGCAATGCGGTGTGGTGGTGAGGGTGTGCTGCTCCCTCATGCAGATGTCCGGTTGTGCACCTGCTCAGCACATGCCTGGCAGCCTGTGCTCAGCTTGCTGGAGTTCCCTACCACAGTGGTTTCCAACCTTCTGACACCGGTGTGGTTAAAGACCATTCCCCTACACAGGGGGGTCTCGGTGTTGGTGGTGAAGGGGTACTTGTCATGCATTGGGTTGCTGGAAGATAGATTTGAAATGGAGAGCAGCAGCAGGAGGAGAACAGGGAGTAATGTTCTCCCTCCCATCAGATCAACAACAGCCTTAGAACCAAAAATGAACCTCTGGCAGGAGGCAGAGCTTCCTTCCTGCTAACGCTCTCCTGCTTGTCAGTGGCTGGGTCCTTCCAAAGTCACCAAGAAGTATAGGTCCATGGCCCCGGGGGTCAGGGACTCCTGCCCTATGGGATGGGGCTTATCTCTCCCCTCCTAGAAAAGAGGTTCTAGGGTCCCTTGAGCACAGATTGGGCCCCTATGACTTCTTCCCCTACTGGTCGCCTTCAGTCTTAGTTAATCTTCTTTCAAGACCAAAAAGAAAACCTGCCCGTGTAATTCACTGAAAGGCTCAGGACACCCAGTCACTTCTAGGACACAATCCAGCCCCTGATAAAAGGCTGGCTCGGTGACCACCTCTCTGTACCCTGAGCCATGCTCTCTTGTGTTGCCCCTGCTGGTCCCAAGCCTGGACGTGCTCTCCTACCTCCTTCTCCTAGCCCAGTCCTACATCACATCCTCACAAAGCCTTTCCGAACCCACTGGTCTCTAGTACTAGTGTTCTTGGTCAACCTTCCTCTCCTGTTACATCCATCTCCTGGGGTTCCTGGCCAGTCCTTTTTGAACCCCAGGGCCTTTGCCCATGCTTGGGCTCTGCACCAAATGCTCTCTTATTCTTTAGCCTCAGGTCTTGCAGGCTGCCCCACCAAGACAGCCCACGTTGTCCATGTTGGCCATCTCATCACATGTCCTCCCTGTCCATAGCTCTTGTCACTGACACCGCAGCCTCTCTTACAAGTTGGAAATGCATATTTACTGTTGTTTCCTGTATCTAATTTCTCAGAGACCTTTGAGCGTCCCAGGGACTTTGCTCTCCATTGTATTTCCAGTACCCAACTCTGGCCTAGGTATGTTGGAGGCACTTCAGAGACAAGACTGAAGGTTGTAGTGAGTTCAGTAGCGGCCATCCAAAAGACATGTCCCTGTCCTAAAGCTCAGAACCTGCAAATACCAACCTTCCGAGGTATGACTAACTACTGCCTTATACATGCTCATCTCAGATGCACCTACAGAGGGTTTTGAGAGGGGTTTACTCTGGGTTACCTGGGGGGCCCTAAAAACAACTGTGTACCTTCTTCCTATAAGGCAGAGGGGGGAAGAATTTTGACAAAGGAGGAGGCTTTATCAGCACAGAGGCAGAGACTGGACTGGTGGGGCCTGGTAAATCAAGGACTGCATACAGTCTGCAGAAGCTGTTAGTGGTAAAAATAAACTGTCCCCAAATCTGAGCCTTCAGAGGGAGTATAGCCAGGCTGACACATTGCTTTCAGGCTTCTGGCCTCCAGAATAGAGGGTGTATTTCTACTGTTTGAAGCTGCCTAGCTTAGGGTGATTTGTCGTAGCAGCCAGACAGGTGCTTCTAATAGCTCCACTGTGGGCACCCAAGAGAGGACTGTGGCAGAAGAGAGTACATACTAGATGGTCTGAGGTCCCTCTGCCTATGCAGCATCCCATCAAAGTGAGTGACAGGTAAAAGCCCCTTAGCTGGACAACTTACCGTATCCGTGCCCCCGCTGCCCATGGAGTGGCCCCTGCTGGTTCTCTGGGGCAGTGTTGTCTTCATAGAGTCCACCTTCCCATTGTGACATGTCTGGGACCGATCAGAGCTCCACAGTTCAAAGCTGGAAGGGGGTAAGAAGGGGGGGATGACTGCCTTCAGCTTGTCACTCGGGAGTCTGGTGAAGGGGGCTCCATTTCGAAGCTGAAAAAGACAGGCTGAGGGTTAAGTAAGCTCAGGAGGGCTCCAGCTCTAGGTAAAGACTCCCGGTTTTCCTGGATTCTCAAAAAACAGAGCCACTATCCATCCTGCCACCCAAGCCAGGAGTGCAAGTCGTGTCCTCAGCTTTCCTCCTGGCAACGACACAACACCCACGCCGCCCAATAGCAAGATGAAGATAGGGCAGAGGTGACAGTGGCTGATGAGGTGCAAGAGATGCTGGTGTGTGTGTGGGGACACCTCTGCAGTGAGGGGACATGATGGGGTGTAGGCAATGCAGTGTGGCTGGGGAGAGAACCGTCCAGACACACAGGCTGTGCAGAGGCCTGGGGCTCACGGGATCCAAGCCAGGGGAAGAGCTCCTGGGAGACCAGGGTGAGTGAGAAGGAGGAGGGCAGGGGACAGGAAGCTGGGAGCCCAGCCATGCTCCACTCCCTCCCCACCCAGCTCCACCCCGGACTACTCCGGCCCACTTCCTCATGCTGACATTTTCAGTGATAATTTAAATTTACATTTTGAGAGTATGACTTGGGTGGAGGGCCAGTATAAAATCCACACAGCCATGACTGTCAAGAATTGTCAAGGAACAGCACTCATACAATCTACGTTCCCTTTAATTAAGAAAAGACAGCAAACTCAGTGCCAGATGGTGCTTTGTGGGGATGGATGTCCCACAGCTAAACCTGCCTCGGGAGCTGGGCAGGCGGCATCTCTGCTGCACCGATGGCTGCAAATACCCACTCAACAGCCAGCAGGGCCATGGCCATCCATGCCCGCCAGGATAGCATGTGGTGCAGTGGTCCCTCATACTGGGCACGAGTGGTGGGCATGGGAGAGTGCCAGGCTGGGAGGGCAAGCCTCCTGCTCCCACGCCGGCTGTGCTGCTTGTCTGAGTCTGTGAACATGAGCTGCCCCTCTGGACGCGATTACCTCCTACAGCTGGTAGGCGGCTGGGCCAAACACTCAGGGCTACAAACCCTCCATGGATGGGTATCTCACCCCTTGAGCTATGAGTCTAAGTTGCTGCAACCTTTATGAAAGCCAGTGACATTCACATCCTCTCAAGAGTTCTACTTCTAGATATGCAGCCTGAGAAATAATTAGGAAAAGAGGGGGAAATGAAAGTATAAGGTCACTTAGCAGAAACCCCAAAGTCTGACAGGTCAACCTTGGATAAAGACAGCCCCTGATGAAATGTCCTATCATGAGGCCAATAAACGTGACGTGGCTAAAGAATGTGTAATGACATGGAAAATGGTTATAGCAAACTGTAAATAAATCAAGCTGATAAAGCTGTCAGCCTTACATGGTTCTTGGGAGATACACGTAAAGTGCCCAGATAGTGCTGTTATTTAGTAAATGGTGTGGTATTTGCTATTATTGTATATAATATCATATTCATAGATGCTAAAAATGCTTAGGAAAAATATTCGGAAGATTTGTATCATAACATGCCAACCACGACTCTATCTGGGTACATAAGCAAGGGTGGTTTTATCTTACTTCTGGATACTTTACTGCTATCTCCAAAAATTCCTATAATAGTAGTATTTCTGTCTTCATATAGCAAGCACTAATTGGAATTTAATGACATGATCAAATGTCAGGCAGCACGAGCACATCAGTGTTAGGGTCATCAGTTCACGTTCATACCTGCTGACACTGCAGGGGGTGGTGGCAGATCAGTAAGCAAGAGGTCAACGACACTAGCTGGGCTCTGTGAGTGCAAACGCCCTCTGCTGAGCTCTCCTGCTCCCCTGTCCTTGCCAATACTGCCCTCTGCTGGCCAGGCTTATGCACTAAAGGGACTTGAACTACAAGGTTATACTCTTATTCACAGAATAAGCAGCCCTTAGAGGTGAGGTAACCTATCCAAGGTCACACAGCAAAGCTTATTCTGGACCAAGAACTATGCTAAGAACTTCATGAAGGTGATTACGTGTAAAAACCACAATCACACGAGGTATCATTACTAAGGCAGAGACCGCAAATTGTCCACTAATAACTACCTGCCACAGCTTTCTGAGAAACAACATCCCTGAGAGCTAACTTCATTGCCCAGCTTGCCCTGCAGCAGAATGTAGCCATGTGACTAAATTCTACCCAAACTGACACAAAAAGAAGCAAAGTGTGCAAGCTTCCAGGAAATTTTTTAAAAAATAGCTGGCATGTATCTATAACTAATTCCCCTCCTTTCTTCTTCCTGTGGGCTGGAATAAAGAAAACGGCCAGAGCTCTGGCAGTTACCTTAGACTAAGTGGTGACCTTGAAAATAGAAGCCATACATGAAAAACCACCAGACAGAAAGAATCTACACCTCCAACTCCATGCGCCTGTTTCCAGTTCTCAACTTAATTTACTTGAGAAGATTAGAGGCTGCCTATTACGCCAACATTTTGGGGACCTTTATGTTACAGCAAACTGAATCCTGATACATCTCTCATTCCTACAGTAGAGATTTCTTCAAGGTTGGAAACATTCCCTCCATTTTGCCTGTTTTCCTTTGGCTCACCACAACCAAAGCAGTGAGTCTTCACATCTAATGTCAGCCACCAATTCCCACCCCACACTCTCCCATCCAAAAAGAGGGACAGGACTTACAAGCAGTCACCAAGCACAGCACAGCTTTACCAACAGCTCAGGGCTGGCATCTGGTTCAACTCCCTGGTGCCAGAGATGTATCAACCTTGATCAACAACCACCACAAAGAAAAATGCTCATGTCTCTCCTCATAATCAATCAACTAATGACTGGCATGGACCTAAAGTGCATTTAGAAAATCCCACTCACCATTTTTGTCAATAACGCGTCTTCCTTTTCTCCTCTCATGCCCCCAGGACCTGAGAAACAAATGAAAGTTTCCTGAAATGACGCTCCCCAGTAACCACAGCACAAGGACGAGTGACTGGGGCGGGCCTCATCCTGGAAACCCAACTCTCCTGGGTGGTTAAATATTTAATATTCTTTGGTATTCAATATTCTAATAGGAGGGAAACATCTGAAAGGTATCTCAGAGTATGTTTTCAGCTTTTCCATAAACCACTGCTGTGCTGGGCTACACAGTGAAGTGCCCCACTCGATAGTCTGTCTCAGACAGCAGTGCCCAAGGAGCCGGTCTGGGGTGGGACATCTGACTGCTGCGGGGATCTCAGCTGATCAGTGTGCCCGCCAGTAGGGAAATCTTCAGTAACCTGGCCAAGTTGGTCTGTTGAATAACCCCAGTAGTAGGGACCTTACTACCTATCCTCTACAGGGAACTCATTCTATTTCAAGATACCTTTAGTGGCACAGACTAATCACATCGGACACGTAGGGAAAACCACCTACCAAAGACAAGAGAGGCACTGACTGGCCTGAGACCCCTAGGCAGGAGTGTGGGGCAGTGACTCAGGACTCCTGCCACTGGATAGTGCTGCCTATTCTCTCATATTCTTAGCAGTTGTCCTGCCTACCTCTTTTCTCTCCCACCCAGCCACTTGTAGTGTCACACTCCCACATCACCTCCCCCTAACCTCAGCTCAGGAGGTACCGGGCTGGGGACTCCACCCCTTGTGTAGCCTTTTCTTACCATTATCTTCGGTTATGCGGGCTGCCTCCAGGAGCACAGGGTGGCGCATCTTGTCCTGGGTGGCCGCCCTCATTGTGGAGTCCAGTGCTGGTTCGGGTTCACTGGCGAAAGGCAAGGGCTGGTTGCTGGACAGCCCACGAGGCAGCGTCTGCATCAGTTTCAGCTTGCGGAACCGATTAGACATCCGGTTCCACCAGGACTGAGGGGAACGCACAGCAGAGGTCAGGCCCCAGGACCAGCAGGGAGGGGGTACGTGCCACCATCTTGCCCCCACTTTCCTGAATACCCAACAAGCATTACTGATTAATCACAGCACTCTGCCTGACAAACTGTGGCTACTCACTAAACCCTTTGTGACCCTTTCCAGTGGACTAGAGGTAGCAGGGACCCCTGTGTGCTGTCCCTCATCTAGTCAATTTTCTTACTGCAGAATGAGAAAAGCAGACCCCCAAAAGGAGAGGTTGACTTGCTCAAGGTCTCACAGTAAGAGATACAGACAAACACAGAGGAAACGCCAAATACACTCAACATGAATGCCGACAGAACTTTCTTCCTTCTATCAGAGAAGAGTCAGGGTGTCTGCACAAAGGCCTAGGAGATCCCTCCCTGCATGGGAGAGGCCAAGTGTTTACCATGGGGGGACCCCGCCATTGAAGGCTGCTCAGAGGTCACTACACAACCTGGATGGGAGGCCAGAGGACCCAGCCTGTTTAGATGCTGTTGCTAGACAGGGAAGGAACTATAATAAATAGCAGTGGGAGGGGGATCGAGGAGCTGGAGCCAGCAATCGATGTGAGATGAAGGCTGGGTCTGCCCCCCAGGACAGGCAGCCAGCAGATGAGGCAGCGTGTTCACCTATGCTCTAAGGAATAGAACATGTTCAGTCTTTAGCGAGGAGAACAAGATGGGGAAGATGAGAAACCCAAACAGAAACACTCAGTGTGCAGTTAGAAACTGGCAACTAGAGCTTGTTTCTGGGGCTCCTAGGAAGCAGCTGAGGGGATGGGATAGGGATTGTGGGAGCCCCTGAGTAGTCTAGTCAGCAAATGTTTACCACGGTGAGGCAGAGGCCAAGCAGACACCTTGCAGGGAGGTGTGTGCAGTTCAGTCAGCTCAGGACCACATCACATGGAACTTTTTAAAATTTCCTGCATTGATAAATTGGGATTCTACAGCAAAATCTATGATTTCTGTTTTTTCCTGAAAAAAAAAAAACCTGAAAGATCTAGAAACAGGAATCCACATTCTTGTAAAGCAGCCAGAGCTGTGCCTGGACAGTTCTGACCATCCCGATTCTCCCTGGTCTCCCTTATTTCCTATTGCTTACCCCCAGGTCACCTGCTGGCCCCGCTGGGACCCCAAGTTAAACCAGCCTGGAATAAATAGGAAGCAGCAGGCTCCCACCAGCTGCCATATTACTGGCCCTCTGAACCCCTGTGGGACATGGAAATACAAACCTTCAAGCCACCCTTGTCATCAGGCAGCACCGGGATGCTCCAGGGCTCTCTGACCTTTGAGTGGGGTAGGGGTGGCGGATGGCTGGACCGGCCTTTGTCTTTATTTACCTGCATGCAGACAGATGCCAGCAGTCGAACAAGTTCCGTGTCTATAGGCACAAAAGGCAGTATTTTACCTGCAAATATGTCTGTCAAGCCATAGGGAGAGGGTCTGAGGTGACTATCATTAACCTGAAGACTCAGCCCTGCAACACTCAGGTGATCTAACTCCACAGTCACAAGCTCAACTCCTGCCTTTCCACCTCATCTTCAAAAGTGACAAACATGAGCCTCAGGACTTAATCTACTTTGTCATGAATAAATACCAGAAAGCTGGGGACCGACTATCTCTAAGCACAGGCTCTGCAGCCAGACTGCAGGGCAGTGCAGTCCTGATTCTGCAGTGGAGGTTCTCATTCTGCCTTGGCCCACCCCAGCTGTGTAAGTGCAGGTAAATTATGCAGCCTCTCTATGCCTAATTTACAAGGGGGTGACATTAACACCCACCATATAAATGTGTCTCGAGGATTCAAAGCAATTGCTTTCGAGTACTTAAAGTACCTGGCACATGTTAAGAGCTTAAGAGATGTTAAGAAATATTAGTTATTATTAACTCAACTAGGTTATTAAGAAAAAAAGCAAGATTGAGAAAATACTTAGGAGCTGGAGATACGGCTTGGTGATGGAATCCAAGCCTACCACAAGCAAGGGCCTTGATTCCTAGCACCATGCAAGAGAGAGAAGACACTTGTAACTCTGGGGGTGGCAAATGCATCCAGGTACAGCAAGGACAGACATGCCGAATGCATCAGACAGAAAGTTCCATACTCTGGACCCTTCCAGATCAAGCTGCATAAAACCTCTTCGGCTGGAAGCCCACCTTGTGTCCTTTATAATGTCCTTTAAAATAAACCAGTAACAAACGAAGAGGAAAATATTCCAATTAACAATGCTTTTTCTTGTTGACGACTGCTGCTTTTTCCTCTCCCTTCAATAACAGAAATGTGTTTGTTGGAACATTTTAGACTGAAGCTTCATTTAAAAGCCCACTAAGCAAAAATGTCCACTGGGGCTGACTGTTTTACTGGGAGAGGAAATAAAGAGACAGGAAGGGAGGCAGGGAGAAGAGGCATAATGAAAGACACAGATGGCTGGAAACATGTGTGTAGTCTTGCTGGAGTTGCTACCCAGTGCCTCCATTTCTGATGAACTCCTGGCCCTGGAAGAGGGGCTCTGACCCAACAGAGTGCACTCACTGGACTTGAGGCAGTGGACTCCCCTCTCCCTCTGTGTCAGATCATCCCCATGGGCGAGGCTGCCTCATCCTTGCTTCTCTCAAGCCTCTTCAGGGATCGAACAGAACCACAGTAACATCTATGCCATGTGGGGCCTTGTGGTTGGGGACAGTGCTGTCAACTAAGAAGAGCATCCTGCCTGCCACCCCTTCAAATATAAGTGGCAGTGGCAGCAGAGGTACCACCACTCAGGATTATAGACGCAGAGGGTTTCCGTCCAAAAGGGTGGCAGTTGTGTTTCTAGCACAGGGCTCAGAGCTCTGAGGTTCTGTGGAGCTCTGAGTAACTCTTCCTCCCAGCTGAGACATCATGTAATAAGAAAGGTGCCCATCAGAGACCCTGTCCCTAAACAGAAATGCAGTGCCCTGTAGAGGGCCTGTCAGAGGGAAGGGTCAGAAGGAAGCAACAGGGGCCAGCTGGGCACCAAGTGAAGCTGATAATGCTGGCACGCCAGCACAGTCCTGCTGACCTGCAGCCTTCCCACACAGTGAGCCCCGGAGGTCATGGCTCCGTGGTGGATTGTCAAAGAGGCCTTTACGTTTCCTCCTGAATCACCTGAAGTACAGACATTCCTCAGGAACTAGAGGGGCTGCAAAACAGACACACTCTTATTTGTCTCCCTCCTCGGACACTCCAAAGAAGCTAAAGCTGGAAGAAAGACCCGGGACAGCCTGGCCTAAGCCCCTCAGTCAATGGGGAGGGAAGTGCCTGGGCCAAGGTCACACAGTGAGCTCTTGACACTTGAAACTGGCTCCCCCGCAAATAGGCAAAGGCTTCCAACACTGTTCACAGAGGTGGCTGCTATTCTAACAGCCTAGAAAGGATGTGTAGATTTACAACTCTTTTTTTTTTTTTTAATAACCTACCAGGGTCATTCAGCAGCATCACGAGGTCAAAGGCTGTGTACCCATTTTTTGCCCGAAGAGTGACATCTGCCCCTCGGTTTAGTAGATACTTCACAATTTCCTTATTCCTGGAGAAGACAGAAAAAGTCAGAGTTACACTCACTCCTCTAGTTTAGCTCTTGAGTATTCTCCACAGCATGACCAGCACGATGCCCGTGGGAGGTGCTGCAGACCTTGTGATGTGCCCCTGAAAAGGAACTGTGAAACCCACCCTCTCAGAGTCTGTATCTTTCCTGGCTCAAGGTGTGTGCACCTGCATGGACACATTTCCCACCAGTGCCACCTGGCATCAGTACCAGAAGCCCAAAGCCATGGAGCTGCCCAATTCTGGCCTAAAATCTCCAGAACTGTGAGCCAAAATAAAGTTAACTGCCTCAGGTATGTTGTTACAGCAACATGAAACTGACTAATATGCCCACTATTACAAAGCATGGCTTTGTTCTTGGGCAACAGGGCTAACAACAGGAACTACAGCACAATTTAAAAGGACATAGGCTGTTGCCAAAGCCTCATGCTCATTCTCCCCTACTCAGCAGGTCAGATGCAATTTAAATCAGAGACTTACTGTTCTTTCCTTTACCAAAATGAACACCCCAAGGGCTCTGACCAAAAAAATACCTGGCTACTGATCCCACACAGCTCTCACTGCCAACTCTAATCCTACCCCTCTGCCGTGAAAGCCTCAGACAGGCCAAGAGATTTGACAGGGAGTTTGAAACTCATCACATTAGAAAATGAACCGCTTCCAGATAGTGTAGGAAAGGACATGACCAGGGTAGGAAAAAAGTCTCTAATTAAAGGCAGACCATATATCAGCTACAAGATGCTTTCCACCTCCAAGAGAGACTCAAAGAGGGGACATCCAGCAGGGTGACAACATTAGATGGCTGGGACAAGTAGGTGAGAAGGACTTGTGAGCCACCTGGACACAAGGAAGCCTGTTGTGAAATGTTAGAAGACCAAGCATTCACCTCCCAGAGGGGCCACTTAAGCAGCTCTCTGTACCAAAGCATAAAAACTCCAAAGAACAAATCTTGCACTGTTCAGTTATAGATTCTTACTTTCTGCCTCAAGTGTTCCTACTGCATGGTATTTCCTAGCTCCCGTGAAATTCCATGATGGCTAGTGGGAAGTCTAGATGTGGGAGGGAGGAATGCAGGCTGAAAGACACCTGTGCTGCTTCCGTTTTTTGTGCATGCAGCTCAAGACCTCAGAACCCCATCAGGAACTTTCACCCCAGGCCAGGGTGTCCGCTGAGCCTGGCACTGACCCATGATAGGTGGCTTGCATGAGTGCTGTCCAGCCGTGCACGCTGTCCTGCTTGTCGATGTCGGCGTGCCTCTCTACCAGCAGCTGCACCAGCAGCAGCTGCCCTGTGACAGCTGCCAGCATCAGTGGAGTTGCCCCGTCCCCATTGACCAGGTTCACATGGTTGGGGTCTTCATCAGCAATCTCTTTGACTAGCTGGAAGTTTCCTGTACGTGTGAGCAAGGGTTCAAATAAGCCACGGTCTTGTCAACACAGCCTCGTTTGTCCAGTTGGTACTGGAGCAAATATTTTGCTGACTGTGCCTCTGGACCTCATGAAGGCTACTAATATGGGTCAGATAGAGCCCCCACTCTCAAATCCCTCCATCTATGATGGAGCAAGACAAGCACAAAGATGAACAGAAGAGTTATCAGCATCTTAAGAGAGCAGATGAAGGTGAGGTGAAAGGCAAGAGGTTGGGGGTAAGAATCAGGGTGTGTACAGAGAAATCTTATGCTAAAAGGCCTTTGTCATACAGAGGTCAGAATGGGTGGGGGTGTAGAAAGGCATTTCAGAGGTAGGGAGGAGCCAGAGCCTGGAGGACAGTCTAAAACCCCTGGACAGAATCTCGGAATACAATAGGTCTCTAGAAGTTGAATGCATGCCAACCACCAAATGCTTCTTTCTTTAATATTATGGGTGGCCCTAAAAAGGATTACAAATATTAAAGACTGGGAGACTGTGGCCCCATGTTCTTAAATATCCAAAATTTTTCTCAAGTACTCACCCATTTTCAGCGCATGAAAAATATCAGGTCGCCTTTTCTCCTCATCTAGATAAACAAAGATTTTAAGTTAACCATGAGAGAGTTAATATAACAGCAGAGTCACAAGGGGGTAAGAACACAGCCTAGTTTTTAAAAGGATCTGCTTCTCAGAAGCAATCTAACTAGAGGCCTACACAGACAAACCTTGTAGCCCTCCCGGAAGGGCTATTACCATTAATTCCAAACACTTCAGAGACAGACCACTGCTTGGATTCTGCAATAAGGAAGCACTTGTTTTTAAGCACTCTGAACTATTAGATGTCCTTTCAGATACAGAGGTATGTGCTATTTTTTCTTTTCTTTTTAATTCAGAAGCCTCTGCATTGAGCTACATCCTTTTTTATTTATTTTGAGACAAGGTCTCACTAAATTGCCCCCTGAGCTTGAATCTGTAATCCTGCCTCAGCCTCCCAGAGTGCTGGGATCTTTGGTATGCTCTACAGTAACAGGCTTCTTGAAATACTGAAAAGTGTGGTCTTAGAAAAATCAGATTCTTACAGAAATTGAAAAAAAAGAAGCCATGATTCTTTTACTCTAGGAATGTTCTAATATAAGAAAATTCCAAGGCAAGGTAGGCATGGTGGCACCTACCTGTAATCCCAGCACTTGGGAAACTGAGGCAGAAGGACTGCCATGAGTTCAAGGCCAGCTTGGGATACATTGGTAAGCTTAGGACCAACATGGACTAAGGAGTGAGACCCTGTCTCTAAAAACAAAACAAAAAAGAAAAAGAAAAAACTGCAAGGCAAAGGATGCTGGACCACCAAGAGGCTGGGCTCAGTGGCTGGGTCATGGACCCAGCCAGTTCATACTGATTTTTATCTTCTTTCACAGCTGCCTGCCCACAACTGCCCACCTGGTTGTCCTGAATGCCTTCACGTGGGCTCCTCCTCAGCTGGCCTGGGCTCCCTCCCCGACCCTGCTGCCTTCCCCGTGAGCACCCATACAATATGAGCCTCTCCTTCATACTCAAGTGCGGTCCAATGGGTTCCTGTCCCTGTCAGAAAGCAGGCATCCTCATGATCATTATTCTTGCTGGGGGCCACACAGAAGGCTCCCACAGCCCTCATGCAACCTGGGGGCAGAGCAGCTGTGCAAGGACACCCGGGACGCAGGGCTGACTTAGTGCAGACCAGCCCTCTCACATGACTGGGAGGAGGCTGCAGCCCAGTGTGAAGAACACTGTGTCTGGCCCCAGCAAATAAGAGTTCGAGTGCACATTTCTAGGGTGCGCTGTCTCTGTATCACTGACATGCGAACAATGTTTATGTCACCAGGTTTGTGCAGGGATGATTATACAGGGGAATATCCATCAACAGACCAGGTGGGAAAATACTTCAAAAACATTAAGATCCTGTTCAGGAAGAATTGGTACATGTACTAGTCACCTGCCATAGCCCCTATAAAGTTAACTACTAAACACCAGCATTCTTTTCTTTTTCCCTCGAGTAGTAGGGATTGAACCAGATCTTAAGAAGCATGGCCAAGCACTCTACCACTAAGCCACATCCCCAGATCTTTCATTACAAAAAAAAAAAAAATTTTTTTTGAAACAGGGTCTTGTCAAGTTGCTTAGAGTGACTTAAACAGAACTTGTGATCCTTCTGCCTCAGCCTCCTCTGGACTAGCTGGAATTACAGGTTATGTTACCATAAGCAGCTTAACTCCAGCATTTTTAATGGCAAGTACAGACATGGCCACAGAATGTAGGGTTGAATTTTGCCTGTGAAATATTATCAAGAAATAATGCTGCAGAAGCAACAAATGGGGTTATATCAAATTAAAAGGTTTCTACACAGCAAGAGAAACTACTAACAGAGTGATGAGAGAGCCAACAGAATGGGGAAAAAATTTTTTTACCACCTACACCTTGCACAGGATCCCTCAAAATCAGACACAATTAAAAAATGGGCAACTGAAATGAATAGATAAAGAAGTTCAAATGGCCAGCAAATACATGAAAAGATGTTCCACATCCTTAGTCATTACAGAAATGCAAATAAAAACATCACTAAGATATTATCTTACTCCAGTGAGAAAGGTGTATATCAAGAACTCAAACAGCAATAGATGCTCAAGAGATTGCAGGGAAAAAGGAGCTGTTTTACACTGCTGGTATGACTGTAAATTGGTACAACCACTATGGAATGCAATATGGAGATTCCTCAAAAAACTAAAAATAAATACTCCATTTGACCAGAGATACCTCTTCTGGATATCTTTCCGAAAGAGTTAAAAGCAACATATGACAAATATACGTATATCTTTACCCACATTTATAGCAGCCCAACTAACAATACATAAATTTTGGAAGATGCTGAAATATCCAAAACACATGGCATATGCACATAACAAAGCACTACTCTTCCACAAAGGCAGAGATTTGAGGCTTTTGCAGGTAAATGGATGCAACTTGAGACCATCAGGCTTAGTAAAGTGAGTTAAACTCACAGGGTTAGATATTGTATAGTTTCTCTAGTATGAGAATCCCAGAATACAAGCATTTTATGGACCAAATGGGCATGATATTGTGAGTCGGGGGGATGAGGAAGGGTGCAGGAGGGTCAAAAGGGGAAGGGAAAGAACTGTAATGTTGAGACGATATATATACGCAACAAGTACTCAAGTTCAATGCAACCTTTGTGTATCACTATATATACTAATTAAAAATAGGAGGGAAATGATGTTGCAACTTAGTTCTTAAAAACAGATTATGTGCCTTTAGAAATTTATAAGTTCAATTTGCTGTGGGCTGGGCTTTCTTATGCCAAGACACTGACAGAAAAGAGTGTGTCACTTGGTCTTAGTATTGGCTGCTTAGCAGCCACCTGGCATACACCTGTTACTGATAGTCCACCCTACCCTGGAAGGTTGAGGCAGCTGTGTCCCAATACCCAGTAGCCTTGGGCTGGTCCCTTCCTCACTCTGAACCTCAGTGTTTTCATCTATGTAAGAGCAGCTTCAAGGACCCTGTCCCTTCCTGCTCTGATCTCCACAGCACCCCTGTGATGTCTTTAAGGGTACCCTGTCCTGATGCTGATGCAAGGGATAGACCACAGACTGCCAAGCTTTGAAGTACAAGTGGATTTCTTGACATCTCACAAGCAGAGTTAGGGATTATAATCATTATACAATCAACAGTCTTTGTCACTATTAATAGCACAACTTTTGCCCTTGCTGTTGTCCTACCTGGGGCTCTTCTCTGAGGATACAACTGAGGCACTCCCTGAGCTCCTGCAAGTCCACTGAAAATCACCTTCTCAGGGAGGCGGCCGCCACCCTATTCATAAGGCTGCCTGCATTGCCCCCGATCTGCCATGCCTCACCCCTTGACCTTGCCATCATCTGTCTCCATCTCATGGCACCTCGACCATACCATATAGTTTAGTATTTCCTGCTTGTCATTCTCACAGAGGCTAAGGTTCCTGAGGGCAGGGATTTGGCTCTCACTTGCTCACTGATTTATCTCAGGAGCTGTGAAAAGTCCCTGAGACACAGCATGCACTCAATGAATACTTGATATAAGTATCATGTATTTATAAAACATGTTATAAAAGCTTCCATGTATTGAGTGCTTTCCAGTGCCTAGCACCACGTTAAACACATTATGGGCACTGGCTTACTATCCCTTACAAGAGACAGTTTATTATATACTTACAGTTTATTAAGCCTAAGAAAGAGGGCACTGAAATCCTAGAAATAAAATTAATATGTCCAGCTCACCCAGCTGCAGAGTGGGAGAATGGCCTCAAACTGGGTCTGCTCAACTGAGGAGACCGTGCTTGTCTCCACCCTGCTGGGTACCAGGCTGTGTGTGACACCCTGTTTCATGGTCCTATTACACATGACTTTGAAGTGTCCTGTAGTAGATTTGCTACATTTGAGCACAAATGATCTTTTAAATTCTGTGAAGATGAAAAATAAGCAGGGCATTTTTGTTTGAAAAAACAAAACTCAAAAGGGCATAATTGTCTCTAATTTGTATGCATGGGTCTTTGCTGGCAGACCAGGTTAGGTGCATTGTTCTGAACTGGGGCTGGCAAGCTACAGCCAGTAAAATGTGTTCCACTGACTATCTTGGTAACTCTGACTTACTGGCACACAGCTATACCTACCCAAGGCTACTTTCACTCTAACAGAATGGAATAGTTTTCTAAAGTCTAAAATGTTTATTATGTGGCCCTCTATAGAAAAAGTTTGCTAATCTCTGTTCTAGAAGGTTCTCAAAATCAGTTGGAGAGGCAGGATGGGCCTTGCCAGGAGGTTCATGGGCCCTTTCCCAAATCTAACAGATCAGATTCTCCAGATGGTAGAAAGGAGCCTGAAGATACCAGGTACTCCTATGTAACTCACAAGCATAGCAAGTTCAAGTTCAAGGTGAGCAGGGCTGAGCCACTTTAACACAATATGGTATCCTCTGAAACCATGTTATGGTTTGGATCTGGAATGTCTCTGAAAAGCCTCATGTGTTTGGAGGATGTTATGGAATTCCTATAGTATTATGTGCTGTTAAGAGGTGTGGCCTAGATGGAAGGAGCAGAACACTAGGGTTTGACACACAATGGTAGATCACTGGGAACTAACCTGGAAGGGGTACAACACTGAGGGTTGACCCAGAAAGGGTGGATCAATGGGGCACGACCTGGAAGGATATATCCTAGCTCTGTCTTCCCTGCTCACTTGACTTCCTGTTCACCATAAAGAGCCCCTCTCCTGCTAGACTTAGGCCAGGCTCTTCTTCCATTGTCAGCTGCCCATGAATAGACTGAGACCGTCTGAAACTGTGAGCTAAAACAAACCTTTCCTCTCTTAAGTTGTATATGTCAGGTATTATGTGCCAGCAATGAAAAAATACCTAACGCATGAGGGTACTGGTGGCAGAGCAGCCCTACCTGTTCTGGGCCTGACGGTAGTCAGTGGGTCCAGGTAGTCTGCAAGGTCCCTGTGCCTGCAATCCAGTGCCACCTCGAAGGCAGTCTTCTCCAGCACACTGAGGTGGTCGGAGTTGGCTCCTTTCTCTACTAGCTGTTGAGCTATGCCAAGCCTTCCAGCCAGCGCTGCCAACATCAGCGGGCTCCAGCCCACTGTCCGTGCCGTGTAGTTGGGGTCAGCACCCCACTCCAGCAGCAGGCGCACCACAGCCTCATGCCCATGTTGGACAGCAGCCATCATGGCTGTAATGTCCAGCAGCTCGTCCCTGCTGCCTCCCATCCCCGGGTGCTCTCCACAGGAGCTGTGATGATCTACCAAGGCACCAGCTTCCAGGAGCAGCTTCACCACACCCAGGTGGCCACCCCGAGAGGCCACAGTGAGCACACTGGCTCCCAGACGGTTCTGGGCATTGACATCGGCTCCATGGTCCAGAAGCAGGTGTGCCACACTTGCATGCCCAAACCTGGCAAGAAGACAGAGAATTAGTGGCACAAAATGTGAAGCGCAGATGAGGGAACAGCTCATGGGATCCTCGTCTGTCAGCAACCACTAAAGGCGTAAGAGCTACCTAGAGTAAGAGACCTCATTCTGCTGTCAGTCACTATGCTGGCCCAGAGATGCATTATTGTCAGGTGAGCATAGGCCCTGCCTAGGCTGGAACTCTGCACTCCTGTCCACTAACTGTGTGGCCATGAGAAATAATTTTAGTTGATTTGTGCCTTTGTGACTGATTTGTACACAGATCTGAATCGCCTGGCACAGTGTTTAACCAAAGTTAGTGTAGCTGCTATGGATTTTTAAGTTCTGCAACAAGCCAAGGTCATCCAGCTGGGAAGGGCAGCCCTGGGGTCAGAATTCAGGTCTGTCCGAATCCTGCTGCCTTCACTTTTTCCCTACACTACACTGCGCCCCACATCTCGGAGTTCATTTCATTCTGCTTTACAGCTTAAACATCTCTCTGCTTGTGCTCTGATTTCCCCATTGGCAGGGCTCACATCTGATTCATTTCTACCTCCCAGCCCCCAACACACCCTCCTCATGCCAAGAGGTGTGGCACAGCTGTGCTCAGCAAAGGGGGGCAAGGCGCTTTGGCAGAGGCCTGCTGCCACCTGCTGGCAGCAATGTTTGTTGCAGGTGGTTAAGAGCTTGGCCTGGGCCAGACCTTCCTCTCCTAAGCTAGAGAGCTACAGCTACATTGAGACCCTGGAACAGAAATCATGGACACCAGGTCCCTAAAAGCAAGGAGGAGGAAATGGATGCCTTTGCTCAGCAAAAATGTCTTCCCTCCTTCAACACCACAGACAGGAAAACTCTGTTTCATGCATCTGGTAGGCTCAGAGTAGGTTAGATCTGTAAGAGGAAAGGGAAATGGGTGACTGACAGGTTCTGGAGGCAGCCATGCTGCCACACGTGGTGTGTCCCCTCTTTTCCAGGAGGTTTTATGCCTCATCTAAACCTAGGCTGGGGGAGGCAGGGTCAGGGCTGTGATCTGGCGTGCACTTACACATACCTTCTGGGATGTGAACCTGAACAGCTAAGCTGGGTCAGCTCAGCCTGAGAGGGAGGGAGGGAGGGACAGAGAGAGGGAGAGCAGAGGGATTCGGAAGAAGCCTGGGCGTCTCCTGCCAAAGCAGAGAAAGAAGGATGCAAGTCAACTGAAATACACTCAAAGCAGAAGGCTGCAATCCCAGAGTCTCCTGCCTCCATCTGCTTCCCCGACGCCCATCCTCCGCACCAGTTCCCAAACCCAAATCTGAAGGTCATCCCCTATATTCCCACTGTCCAAAGAGGCTGTCTGCTCTGCTGACCCCACTTCCTGCCAACTCCTCCACTGCCTCCTCCAGTCAGCTCACTCCCACTCACCCACTTAGCTCTCCACCTGCACCTAAGGAGCTCACCCTCCGCTGTGCTCAGGGGTTCCCTCTGACCTCACTCCTCTGCACAGATTCCAGGTCAAGCCCCAAGAGACCAGTCACATGCCTCTTTCTTGAGCCTGTCCCCGCCCACCCCCCTCCCCCCCTTGCCTGTGGTCTCTCCAAGGACAGGGTTCTACACATTCTTGTTTCCCAAGCCTCTAACTAACATAGGAGAGGGTCCACACTGGAGTTCAATTTTGTCAAATGAACAAGTAAATGAATGCACATATGGAATTACAAAGGAGGTGAAGATATGGACCGTGGAAATAACTGGAGAACCACTACAGAAGATTATGTTGTTAGTTATCAAGCCAGGATAAAATTGAGCATAATCCCTTACAGCAGATGACATACGTCCTTTCAGGTTTTTATCTCATTTCATTTTAGTAAGCCCTGAGATGAACTCGTTACTTCCCAGTTCACCAATTAGGAAACTGCAGGTTAGAACAGAAAGCAGTTAATTTAAAGGTGACAGAGTCAGGGCTAGGGACATAGCTCAGTGGTTAAAGCACTTGCCTAGCAAGCACAAGACGCTGGGTATGATTCTCCATCACCACACAAGCTAGTTATGGTAGCAAAAGTCTGTAATCCCAGCTCTCAGGAGGCTGCAGCAGGACGATTGCATGAATTCATGACCACCTGGACTACATAGTGAGTTTAGGACCAGCCTGGACTACAGAGTAAAACCCTGTTTCAAAAAATATTTAAAAAAAAAAGAAGTGACAGAGTCAAAACTGATCCTAGAGCTCCAACTCTCAGATCTTCTAGTGTACTCAGTATCTACAAAGGGGGACAAAAAAGGGCTGAATTCGAGCAGAAATAGTTAGATTTGGAATGTTTTTGAACTCTCAGGTAGTCCCAGAGAGCACTCAATTAGGCTGAAAATATAAAGGGATTCAATGGAGGCCGAGATAATTCTGCAGCTGCTAAGTTTCTAATAGGTAATTACTAGAGATAGGGATGCTAGGGGTTTTCTGAGCAGGTGCTCTGATTACCAATTAATTTCTGAAATTAACACCTGGGTTTGAAGAGCTGGCTCCCGTTCCCACCACTCGGAGCACTAGGCTGAGGGTCCAGCTTTATCACCCTGGCAGGCCAGGGAATGAAGGAAAGCTGAAGGAGGAGTCAGAGCCAGAGGAAACACAACACCACAGTCTCTTGGACAAAAGACCCTAGCAAATTAGGTAGATCACTTTTTTTTTTTTTTTTTTTTGAGACAAGGTCCTGCTCTATAGTCCAGTCTCTTCCTGAACTCCACTGTGTAGCCCAGGCTAACCTAGAACGCACAGCAATTCTCCTGCCTCAGCATCCCAAGTGCTGGGATTACAGGTGCATACCACCATGCCCAGCTGGTAGGTCATGCCTTGGCCGCAATCTCAGTTGGGGAAGTACCAGTTGCTGGACTCATAGTTGGGAGCATAGGCTCTGCAGTGACCTGCTTGACTTTGACACTTTCTACCTGTGTCCTCATCTGTAAAAGGATGACAGCAAAAATGTACATTCCTAATATTCTGTGTGGACTAAGTGAGCTAATTCAGGACACAATGCGCTCAGTAAAGGCTATCTACTATTTTATGAATAGGAAAAACATAGGCAGGAGTGATGTGACGGCCAGTATCCCTGAAGACGAAAGGGGCCAAAAGCCATGGAATGCAGGCAGCCCCAAGACACTGGAAGATGACAGGGCATGATGGCACATGCCTGTAATTCCAGCACTCTGGGAGGCTAAGGCAGGAAGACAGCCAAGTTGGAGCCCAGTCTGGGCAACCTAGCAACTTAGCAAGACTCTATTTCAGAAAAAGGAGGAGGAAAAGGGCTTGGAATGTAGTTCAGTGCAAAGGGCCTAGGCTCAGGCCACAGTACCGCAGAAACAAAAACAAATAAAAACAACAAAACTGAAACAGGTAAGGACAGGAATGTCTCCCTTAGGGGAATGAGAAAGAATCCTGCCCTCTGGCACCTTAATTTTAGCGCAGTAAGGCCTATTTTGTACTCCTGACTTCTAGTACTGCACGATTCTAAGTGTGCATTGTTTTAAAATCCATTTGTGGTAACTGGTTATAATAATCATTGGAGACCAACCTGTAGGGAGAGAAATTACACCATCGTTCAAAATTACAAATGTCTGCATGCACTCCTAAGGAGCTTCCTATGGATACGTTGGCTCACACAGGTAGTGGCATATGTAACAGATATTCGCCTCAGCACAAATTAAACAGCAAGAGCCTGGAAACAACCTAAACAGCCATCAATGGTGGCTGGTTCAACAAATTATCATACAATGAAAATGTTGTGAGGTCTATAATCTCAGCACACTGAGGCAGGAGGATTTTAAGTTCAAGCACGGCTTGGATAACTTAGTAAGTCTCTGTCTCAAAATAAAAAAAAAAAACAAAAAGGCTAGAGATGTGGCTCTGGGTGGAGGATTTGGGTTCCATCTCCAGTACCCTCCCGCCACCAAAACTGTAAGGTCAATGAAAAATGATAGAGGTTTATTACACTGACATGGAAAACTGGCCAAAATAAAAAAGCAAGGTATACAAGAAGAATGAAGAGAAAGTCAACTATCTTATTTACTTGTATACATATAAAACAGTCAGGAGTCATTAAACTCCCAGCAGAAACATGGCAATGTTGGCAGACATTTTGATTACAATGACTGGAGGACAGGGAGGGTTACTGGCATCTAATAACACCAAGGGCACTGATACATATCTGATGAAAAAAAAAAGAGATGACCTTGTGTAGGTCAATAGTACCAAAATAGAGAAAGCCATCTTAAAAAAATCTGAAAGGTCATGCAAGAGTCTGAAGGGTGGGTGGGGTCTTAGTGGATGATGGGTGGAGTGAAAGGCTTCACAGCACACCACTAGATGTATGTGTGTGTAGTCTGATGTCTGAACGTTCTGAACATACTAATCAAAAGTTAAATAGTCCTTTTTGAAAGGGACTGGAATTGAAATATTTTCTACAAGGATCAATGTTACCTCAGCCTAACTCCTCTCCCCCTGACCTGAAGACCCTCAATTATTCCTCCACAACTGTGTCCATTGCCTAGCAAAATCGCTCAAATCTCTCCTACCCCCAACCCCCAAAAAATCTTTCATCGCTGAGAAAACATCTTTAACCCTAGAACCAAGCTCAATGAAAGCTGTATCTGCTTTGAGTCTGTATGTCCAAGTCCCCCACCCCGTCCACAAATATTCCAGGTGTGTCCAACCTGAGCCCCATGGGGGGTTTTTTTTGCCCTTATTTTTTGAGTGAAGAGAAACTGCCAGCAGGACCCGTTGGCACTGGCCTGTAATCACAGCACTCTGGGAGGCTAAGGGAAAAGGATTATAAATTGGAGCCCAGCCTAGGCAACTCAGCAACTTAGTAAGACCCTGTCTCAAAATCAAAGAATTCAAGAATGGACTGGGGTATAATTCCATGAGCAGGCCCCATACTCAGAACTGGGGGTAGGGGGAGGAAAAAGGAGCTGTCTTGAGACACATATGGAAACTGTAGTATAACGTACATATACAAGCACTAAAACTTTTTGTAATTTTTCATTTTAACATTTCAAAAAAGGTAAAATCAAAGTGTCAGGCTGCAGGTTGGACACACCTTATATGTCCTCTCGCCATCCAGAGCTTTCCCGCTATGGCTAAATCAGTCCTTGTCCCTTTCTTTCTCTGCAAGGACACTGGTACCCCTACTTGAAACCATTCTTAAGTACTCAACTACTCCTGCTATCTGATTTTTAAATGCTAGTGTTTCTCTGGGTTCTACCTGGTGAAATCCTTAAAAAATGTGTAGGTTCTGAAGTTGGACCACCCAGGTTCAAATCCTGGCTCTTCCACTTGGTAACTACGGTACCACTCAGCCTCTTTGGTCTGTTTTCTTTTCTGAAAAATGGCAGTAATAGTGCCCACCTCATGAAGCTGTTATGAAGGTAAAATGGGTCAATATGTGGAGGACTCTCAGAAACTCTTGCACATGGGTGGTCATTAAATACTAATGTAGCAGACTGCCTATAAAAACAATAGCAGTTATTCCCCTCCCCGTGTCCAGGCACTCGGCAATGTGACACTGCAACTCTTCTCTATCAAGAGGTGGATAGTCGTTGCCCACTCTGAATCTGAGGAGGCCTTGTAACTTGCTTGGGCCAAGAGAATGTGGCAGAAGTGACCAGTGTACTTTAAACCCAGAGACCCTGCTGCTGACACATGAACAAGCCTGGGCTAGCCTCCTGGAAGATGCAGGAGAAACAGTCCTGTGGTCACAGCCAACATCCAGCTACCCCTGGCTTACACAAATGTTAGGATGGTATGCATACGGAGGGCAGACAAGACCAGAATGGCAAAGCTGTGAGCTACATACGTGGCTGTGGCTATAATCAAGCCACCAGGTTTCTGGTGATTGTCCTGAAGCAATCAGTGGCTAACTGATACTGTCAGCTACCACTACTCATTACCGTGCGACCTTAGATAAATCTTCCTACCCCAAAGTGTGAGCTGTCATCAACATACCACCAACCTCTAGGCTCCCCAATCTCTCCAGGCTCCCATATCCAGCTCCCCGCTGGGCTCCTCTAGGGATCCTCCTCAGAGACCAGGCTTGATAGCTGGGCTCCTTCTCGAACCTGCCGCTTCTCCAGTGTTCTCTGGCCCAGAGCATTTAAGGCTGTCCACCAGAAACCCAGAGGTCATCTTTGCCGTCTCCCTTCCCCTTTTCTCTTCCCAGCGTCAAGCAGTCATCAAGCTCTGCTTCCGGAACGTATCTTGCACTCCCTCCCTCCATGGTCTCCATTCTGGTCTAGGCCACGATCCCTTCTCACCTAGACGTTTATAATTACCTCTCCACTCGTCTTTCTGCTTATAGCCTCCTACCATCCAAACCATCCTCTGCAAGAAAACAGATTTTTCCAAAAAACCAATTTGGTCCCATGATTCATTCTGCCTAGGACCTTCTGACTCTTCAAGCTATTTGCCTTCTCCTCTCCAGACAGGCACGTCTCCCCGTACTTCCAGCCCCTTCTTGGCCCATCCTTCCAGCTGTCCACCTCAGCAGCATCCTATTCCCATTCCTTTCCGAGTACCCCTGAGTCTCAAGTGGATATATACACATCATTTCTTCCACCGTCTCAAACCGGGCCAGCTGTTCCCACAACTACCCAATAGTAGAGTTCCTCTGTCTAGCCTGCTAACCAGCTTATATGCTGCCGGGGAGAAGGCTTAACCGGGACCCACAGTACCCCAAAGCCAAGGCAGGGCGGCGTAGCTGCTCCTGGGGAACTCTTGTGGCCAGAAAGAACGATTGGACACCTCTAAGACTGGGAGTCTCCAAGAGCCCATGCTCAGTCGCCAGAGTCTGTTTGGAAAGGTCAAAGTTTCTAAGACTCAGATTTCGCGTTAAGTAAGAAGCGCTTCCCACGTCTGGCATAAAGTTTCCCCAAGGGCGCTCAGGCTACCCTCCCCTCTCCAGCGGGCCGCGCCGGGGACGGCGGGCGGGTGCGGCCCGCGCCGGCTCACCTGGCCGCCTGCATCAGCGCGCTCCAGCCGTAGTGGTTGCGGCTGTTGACCGAGGCGCCGCGACGCAGCAGGAAGCGCACCAGCGGCTCGTGGCCGCCGGCCGCGGCGAACTGCAGCGCCGTGTTGCCCGCCTCGTCCGAGCAGTCCACCGGCACCGGCGCGCCGGCCGCCGCCGCCCCGGGGCCGCCCGCCTCGGGCCCCGCCGGCTCCGCGGCCGCCTCAGGCTCCGCGCCGCGCTCGGCCGGCTCCGCCGCCCCCGGGTCCAGCAGCCGCCGCGCCGTGTCCGTGTCGCCCTGGTCGCAGGCGCGCAGCAGCAGCTGGAAGGCCGGGGCCAGCCCGCCCTCGCCCATCGCCGCCGCGGCCCGCGGCCCGCTCCGGCAGCCCCACGCCCGCCCGGCTCCGCCCCCGCCCGCCCGGCCGCGCGCCCGCGGGCTGCGTGCGTGTGCGGGAGCGCGCCGCGCTGCGCCGCCCGCGCCGGGCGCGCGCCGGGAGCCGGGCCGCGCGGGGGCTCCGGGGAGAGGCGGGTTCCGGGAAACTCCGGGCGGTCCGCCTCCCGGCTGGGGCGGGGCTTGGGCCCTGCGGCCCGGTCAGCTTCCTGCCAGGCTGACGGAGAGGCCGGCCGCCGCACGGGGCCCGCCTGAGTCCGCTGCCCGCCGCCCCGGCCTCGACCGGGCCCGCTGCTCCCCCATCCCCATTCCCAGGGCCTGGCGCTTCCTAAACAGCTTTGACTGAATTATTAAACTAGTGGCTCCGTGCGCTCCCCCACCGTTGTCTGTGGGGCCCTTAGTGGGCGGTCCTTCGTCTTTGGTACCTTGTGTCTCTTTGTCGGCGGTCCTGTAAGTGTGACTCAAGTGCCAGTCCCAGCACCAGCTGCAACATCGTTACAAATGCGTGTTTTTCTGACTGCACCCTGTGTCTACCGAATCTGAAACCGCGGGTAGGGGACCAGCAACTCGCAGGTTAGCAAGGCCTTCAGTTGCGGGCCTTGCACGCACGCTGAACAATGAGACGCACTTGCTTGATCCTCAGCGCAGGCCTTGCAGCTTCCAGAGATTATCGCGCCAGTTTACAGACGTGTCAGAGGCCTAAAACGACTGTGTTCCGCTAAAGCCCCATTGCTGTCCTATAGGAGGGCCGTCCAAATCTCTTTCCATTCTTAACGAATAGTTATAGTGGCAGGTGTGATCTATCTGCCTGCTCGAGAAACTTGGGGACAAGATGGCAGCACTTTCTTCTGGGAGCTGACAAAGCCTATAAATACAGAATCAGGTAAATAACTTCCACGCCAGATGGAGGTGAGTGCTAGGAAACAAGAAGAGAACATAAGTCCAGGCAAATGGTAGCGAGTAATAGGGTGAATGGAGATGTCACTGAAAATGGAACTTTTGCGGAGACCTGGAGGACGTGAGAAGGCAGGCCATGTTGGGATTTGGGGAAGGGGCCATCCAGGCAGAGGAAAAGAAGGTGGCTCTAACAGCCACCCTGCCCACAGAGAACCTCACCTTGCTCCTCCTACCTCTTGTGGGAATATTGACACTCTCATAAACTCAGGTAATTGGTTTCTATAGATTGCCAGCTGTGACCCCAAAGCCCAGGAAAAGGCCAGACATATAGTGTGGATTTAGCATATGACTGCTACGTGACCATCTATGTAGAAGCAGAGTGAGACTTGATCCTGGTTTAACAAAGGCTAAGTCATGGCTTAGGCAGATAAGAGATGATGTGGCCGCATTAAGAATCTGACTGAGCGGGCTGGAAGTAAAGGTCCTTCAGGTAGAATGTATAGATGGAGAGGAGCTTTGGAAGAGTTCACAGCTCAGATTGCAAACAGCTTTTGTGCTAGGATGAAAGCTACGGAGTTTATTCTGTGAGCAATAGTGAGTTGTAGGACTTGCGCTAACCACCATGTATGGTATCAGAGGCCTCATAATCGGGAGGAGGACAAGTTCCTTTGGAAGGCCTAATGAAGACATTTGTTTCCTTGAAAATATCCAGTAATTGAATCTTTGTCTTATTGTCTTATTCATGTGTATTTTGTTTCGTAACCGGTTTTTCATTATACAAGAGCTAATGGCATAATTCAGTAGTAGAGTGCTTGTCTAGCATGTGCAAGGCCCTGAGTTCGATCCCCTGTAGTGCAAAACAAAACAAAACCCCTTTCCCTCTCCCTCTGCTCTCCAATTTGTCTTTGCAAAAGTATTCTATGCATATACCATCATGCACAATACAGGTAGGTGTTAATGCAGCATTTTGATTGCAAGCAGCAGAACCAACAACCATCTAAACAATTTAAACAGAAAGAGGAGTTACTACAAGATTCTCCCATAGTTAACAGGTCCTGTGGGAGCCCAACTTTTAGAGGCTCTAAATCAGGACTGATACTCCCAGATCATGCCATAGCTGCACCCTGTACCAGGTTGAAGCCTGATATTTTTTGTATCAATGGCTTCAAATTCAAATCTCAAGATGGAAGCATCTGATTGGTCCAGACTGGGTCATATACTATACCTGGCAGAAAGGGATTCTGGGAAAGCAAGTTTCTGACATTTTCCAGCATTTGTAGTGGGAGATAAGTTCTGTCCCAAAGGATGGGTACTTCCATATATAGGAAAGTGGCTTAAGTGCACTGCAGCTAAAAATAGATGATCAATATCTATTGTGAAATATTCCTTCTGTACACACTCTTTCTTTTGGGGCGCACGTCCCTGTAGTCCCTATGAGTCTGCGGTTAGCAAGTGCTCAAGCCCGTCCTTACTGGCTATAGCCCAGGATTTTTACTGAAGTGATTGGGAAGGAAGCCCTCTGGTGAGGTTGTCCCAGTTTAGGATGTTAGGATCTTGTAATCCAAACTAATACTACTTTGCGCCTGATCCAAAACAGGCAGACTTATGAGAAGGGCCACCACGGAAAAAAGCAGAGCCAAATAATAGAAGCACTCCAAGTCAGGAATCGCACACCCCCCATTTCTATTCTTTTTATTAGGTTTGTTTTGAGCAGAGTTGTCATCACTTGCAACGCAAGCGTTAACGAATACATCATTTACTTTTTTAAATTAATGTGTCCATAATGCACATTGTTCTGAAGCTTGCCTGGTTTTTTTCCATTTAGCATCAGCTTTGGCATCTTTCCTTGTGAGTGACTATATATTAGCCACATCCTTTACAATGACTGCATGTAAGATCATTCAGAAGATGTACCATAATTTTATTTAATCATTTTTCAGTGAGGCTTCTTTCCAATTCTGCTGTTAGAAAAATAATATTATGTTGATAGTGTTTATAATAGTCAGGTTCCTAGCAAGGAGCAGATGGCTAAGGAACTCAGGAACGTTTACTAAAGGGACTTTTACGAAAGTGTGATCAAGATTTACTAAGAGCCACAAGACTGGTACCGTCTCCAGGGCAGTCACATGGGAACGATTACTAGCCCAGGCCTGAAGGATTAGAAGAGAGCAATACCGGAATTGAATACAGAGAGAAAAATAGAGTTACTCGATAGGAGATATGGTATTAGATAGATGCTCACCGCCAACCCACAGTAACTCAGCGGGGAGCCATCCCCATCAAACACAAAGCTCAGACATCACTCTCCTGACCTTTGACCTCCTGTCTTTGCTCCTCATTGGAAGTCCATTTGGAAGCCGTAGTCTGGGATCCTGCAGGTTCAGTCTCTACTGTCAGCTTCACAAGAGGCAGAGCAGAGCAGGAGACACAGCAGGGGTAAGTGGAAGACGTCTAGCACCTCACTTCTCCGTGTGTGTTCCCTGAGCCAAAGCATCAGTACCACCTGGGGGCCTGTTAGCAGGATGGCATCCTGGGCCCACTCCAGCCCTACCAAACCAGAATCTGCATTTCAACAAGATCCCAGGTGATTTGGGTGCATATTCATATAAGCTCATGAAGCACGGTTTTGGTACAGTTAGCACATGAATCTCTTATGCAGGTGTATCTATAGTTGTATTGTTTATGAACCTTTTCCAGAATTTTTTATAATTAGTATTGATCTTTGTGTTCTCTGAAAATCAGATGCCTAGAATTCTTTTCTTTTCTTTGTAATGGGAAAAGCAATTGTGAAGGATCAGGACAGAAGGTGGAGGAGGAGGAGGAGAAAAGGGAAACTGTCAGACCATGTTGCAGATCTGACACCTGAGGAAGGAAAGGAGGAAGTGGGGTCCACCAGCCTCTGTCCTGGGAGTCGCAGCCAGGCCAGCATGAGTCTCCAAGCCACGGCTGACTGCCCAGGGCTCTGTGGTGAGCAGAAAGGGCTGCGTTCTGATGTTGCCACTGTGCTGGTCAATGATGGGAGAATGCAGAGAACACTGGAAGAGGATACCAAGAAGGCCTCCAAGGCAGAGCAGCTGCAAGTTTTCCACCCCCTGCTGCCCAGCAGGCTCCCTTGAAGGCAACTTGAGCGGCACACCTGTATCACCAACACAACCACGGCCTGCCTGGAATGCACCTGCTACTGTGTGTGCCAGGCAGCGCGCGGGTTGAAGGGAAGCAGCATGACCTCCGGCTCCCAGAGCATGCGTAACGGCAGAACAAGGGGTCTGGGAGCCTTCACTGTCATAATCAGTTCACAAGGTATGTGGCACTGACGGCTTCATGGGACGGTGGGCAGTGGGCTGGGCAGAGAGAAGGAATGCAGTACAGAAGAAGGGGCGCACGAAAAAGAGAGGAAGCAAGAAGAATGGAACCCACAAACTGGGGCAGTGGATTAGGCAGGAAGTCAGGAGGGCTTGGAGATTAAATAATCTCTAAAGAGTATCTACTTTTAAATGTCTAACTTCTTTCCTGAATAAAATAAAAGTGTTTGTTGTAAAGAATTTTGATGTGCAAGTATAGAATGCAAGTTCCTTGAAGTCGATGGCTTTGGTGATTGTTTAGCTCTACATTCCCAGAATCTAGCATACTGCCTGCCAAACAGGAGAAAATTTGATAAAAAAATGAATAAAATGAATGAAAGTAAAAGAATCACACACATCAGAAATAAATCTTCTGATGGTTTGGTAAATATTATTTTCTATTTTTTCTTTGTATACGTTAATATGTTATTTTACCAAAATAGGACCATACGATCCATGCAACTCCAACTTGCTTTTCTTGACAAAGTGCACCTTAAGCACATTTGTATTATGAACACCTAGATGCAGTTATGCTCGTTAATGGTAGTGGAGTGCTGTAATATCGTGTAGATGTACAATGCTTTATTTTGTAATTCTCTTAATGGATGTTTGGTTTGTTTCCAACTGTTTGCTTTTATACACAATGGTGCAATAAGCTTCCTTATTTGCTTCTTTTGGGCCCTCTGAGTCTATTTTTGTTGGATAAATTCCTAGATATAGGCTTTCAGAATCCAAGGATATTAATATTTCAAATAAATATCACCTAATTGCTTTCTAAAGATTGTATCAGTTTGCATTCCCATCAACAATGTACAAGTGTGTTTATCCACATCTTTGCCAACACTAAAATTAATAACCTTTTAAGTTTTTGCTGATCTGATAGATAAAAAGTTATTTCAGAACAAGTTTAATTTGCATGCATTTTAAGTGGAGAGGGTGAGCCTGTTTACAGACCATCTTAGTTACTTTTGTTTTTGTGACAAAATACCAAACATCCAGAAATTAGGGAAGGAAAAGTTTCATCTTAGCTCACAGTTTCAGAGGGTTACAGTCCATCTATGGGCAGCCAGCGACAGTGGAAGCACCTGGTGGAGGTGGAGGTGGAGACAGCTCCTCACAGCATTGCAAACAGGAAGCCAGGTCCCTGAAGGAAGAAGTAGCATATACCCTTCCAGCTCATGTCCCAGTGACCCGTCCTTTCCAGGTCCAGCCTCAGTATTCTGTCCCTTCCAGTTTAAGCCTCTAATCCACCACATGCCTGAAAGCTATAACCCACCATACATGAGACTTTTGGGGGCTATTTCAAATCCAAACCACAATACAGACCTTTTATATACTTTCTGGGAAGACCTATCTATTCAAAGACTTTGACCATTTTTTTTTCTATTTGGTCTTTTTATTTCCCTATTGATTCATACTCTGTGTAAATGTCATCTGCAAATATCTTTTTCTGGTTTGTCTTTTGACTTTGTATTATTTTAGAAGCCTTATGAAATTAAACATATTTTGTGTGTTACTGCCAACTGAATCCAGGGCTTTCACATTGAGATATATCCCCACCCCCTTTTATTATATTTTATTTTGAGACAGGGTCTTCTTAAGTCATTAACCCAGACTGGGCTCAGACTTGCAATCCGCCTGCTTCAGTCTCCCAGAATGTGTGGATTACATGTGTGGGCTATGACACCTGGCTTGAATTCAAAGAAATATTAATAGTCAAATTTATAAATCATTTCCATAACAGTCTATTTATTTCTTTATCCAGTACTTTTATTGTTGGTAATCTCTCCTTCTCATTTTTTTCCTCATCTTTTCACTTCACTCTCTTATCTGTACACCTTGCAAAGTTTTCAATGTGATGAAATGTGGCAGTGTGGGAGACATAAAGTCTAGCGATTTATGGCAAACAGTAGGTGGTCAACATGCAACAGTTTTGTCTGTTACCCAAGGCTTCAACCTTTGTCTTGTAAAGCCATTCCTGTGCTTCTGCAACTGAGCCTCTACCGAGAAGCTTTCCAGTTTGGCAGGCCAACCTAAGACATCATGAGTTGTAATTCTTGTCTGTTTTCTAATCTAACCGCAGATCTTAAGTGTTTTGGGTGACTGGGCAGACCAAAAGGCAGAGCTCCAGCTTTCCTATCATACCTGTGCCAACCGCAGGCTTATTCCAGGGTGGATGCATGTGGGGCCTGAGTGCTAAGGTGGTGCACCTCCCTCAAGGCTTAGAGTGGTGCAGTTGTCCTCGATGGCAGCTGCTTTGCTAGGTGCACAAGACCTGTGCCCTCCTGAGCCTAGAAGAGATCTCCTCTGGGGTGGCCCATAAACTGAACCTCCAGGTTGTTGGAGACCCTTTCCCTACTCTGTGTCTCAGGTTCTTACCTGGAAAATGAGAGCACTGGACACGATTTTTGCTGCTTGAGCTTTTTGGTTTGTGGTCCCCTGGAGAACGATTTGTAAAACAACTAACAAAAATAACAGCATACGCTACCTTTCCACAAAATGGTTCTTCTCCCTGAGCTGGTGCCAGCAGAGGGAGCTCTAGACCTAGCTAAGACAGGATTTCAAATTTCTGGTGTTACTCAGGGGTCAGAGATCCCCCTAAACACTCCTCTGAGAAGTTTCCTCAAACCCCTATACTTGTCAGGTGATTACAATTATAAATCCTCTCAGTACCCACAATTCTTCAAAACACTTACTGCACCACTAATAAGATATATTTTTTAATATGTCTATCCAATACACTTAGCACCATGATGTCAAAAATGTCTTGTGAATCTGGTGTGGTGGCTCACACTTGTAATCCCAGTACTCAGGAAGCTGAGGCAGGAAGATTGTGAATTCAAGACCGGTTAGGTGACTTAGTAAGACCCTGTCTTAATAACAAACAAACAAACAAACAAAAAGACCCCTGTCAATGATTCTCTCCTTGACTTACTCCAGCTACAGCTATGCTGTTCTGAGCCCTCTTCCCAGCTAGGACTCAGCCATGGCCTAGCAACACAAACGGCTATTCTACCCTCCCTCCATCACATCAGTGTAGGCATGCTTATACCATCCCTAGGATGGCCACGCCCCTCCTGAAGTATCTGCCTGAGCAAAGGCTGCCAGAGAACTTGCTCTTGTAGCCAACACAGACCCCAGCCCTGGCTTCCTCTATCTGGAGGGTACACTAAAAGGACTAAACAGCAGTGAATACTTCTCCTGTCCCTCTGAGATGTGTATGAATTGTTTACAAGGCAGGAGTGTTTTTTTTTTTCAAGGACCTGAAAACCACTCATTAGAAATCGTCAGAAAGGACAGGGCCTCTGCCTCCAGTCTCTGGGAGGATGGAATCTGAACTTTGGCAACTGCCTGATAACCAACACAACAGGCCTCCTTAGCACTCACATGGACCAACTTTTTTTTTTTTAAATTTCCACTTCTGCTTCTCCTGCTTGCCCCTTTTCTACTCTTCTATTCCTTTCTAAAATACTGAGCTACCTCTGTACAATCTGAACTGGATTCAGTTCCCAGTGGACCCTCTTCCCTGTTACAGTAGTATAGTAGTGATTAAATACGTCCTTCCCACTTTACTCAGTGTCTGGCCTTCCTTCTCTTTGACACTTGATTCTGACAGTGCACCTATTCCCTAGCACAGTGCTTGGTGTATAGCAGATGCTCAGTAAATATTTTCTGTCTGACAACATGTTGCTTAAATCATTCACCTGTGCCAATAGTTACTTTTTGCTGCATAACAAAGCATCCTCAAATGTCATGGTAAGAACACTCCTGCCTCATGAAGCTTATAGAACTGTGGATTCTTCTCAATTCATTGCTATCCTAGGCCACAGCTGAGATGACCTGAATAGCTGGTGGTGACAGGCATACTTACAGAGAAGTCCTATCTTTGATGGCTTCTTCCTGTACTTGTTGATGCCAAAGATGGGGCATGGTTGGCACAGTTGCGCAGCAAGGAGCCTGTCTGTGACCTCTCCAGTACGACAGTACCAGAAGAGGCAGACATCCTTCCTGGCAGCGCAGGGCTTTGAGAACAGGGATCACACAAGCAGAATGGAAGCTGTGTGGCTGTTGCACTAAGCTTCACAGGTCACAGAGCTTTATGTCTGCCTTAGATCATTGACTGAAGTAGTTAGAGTTTGGCCTGATTCAAAGGAGGGAGTATTAAAATTTTTGCAGGTTCATAAGATAGCCCCCACATTATCAGAACCACCTTTGGGAGGAATTCTCTCACAATTAGTATCAGTGAAGATTAGTTTTGGCTGCATAGGATGAAAAATACACACAGGCTTAAATGAGATAGATATTCATTTCCCTATGATGTAAATGAAACTGCCGGGACATAATACTAGACACCTACAACTTAAGGGAGGAAAGATGTATTGTAACTCACAGTCTCACAAGGCCTCAAACCATTCATGGGTGGCTGGCTATGGTAGAAACACATGGCAGAGGCCCAGGAGGAGGAAAAGCTGTTCAAGGCATGGTAGACCAGAAGCCCAGAGCCAAGAGAGAAAGAAAGGGTGGAGCCAGCCATATTCTTCCGGGTCAAGTCCCAGAGGTCTGCCTCTTCTGGGCCAAGTCCCAGTGTTCCACCCCTTCTGACCAGGCTCCATCTCTTAACAGCACATGGTTCCATAGGTATTCCACAACATCCAGACATGAGGTTTTTGGGGGACATTCTAGATTCAAACTGTAATACCATTTTCAGTGGCTGACTTTTCCCTCATGACTCACAGAAGTTGCTTTAGCTATGGTCTTCGTACTATCTGTCCAGAAGGAAGAAGAAAATGTAAAAGATTAAAAGTAAAAGATTTCCCTTAAACATATTGCAGTGGTCCTCCTTATCAACAGGGAATACTCTCAAGTACCTCAAGTGGACCCCTGAAACCTTGGATAGTACTAAATATTATAGAAACATTTTAAATATACGTTAACTGTAATAAAGTTTAATTCATGAATTAAATTTATAAATTGATTTTACTTATAAATTGATAATAAAATTATAGCAATATATTCTAATAAGTTATGTAAACATGGTCTTCTTCCTTAAAAAATCAGAGGTTAGCAACCTCGACGTTTATTATTTTTTTCTTTCCTAATTTAGTCGAGAACTTTCATCTTTTCACTCAACAGGAGCACTCTGTTTTCTTGGATATATTTGAGTTGCTGGCATTATTATTCTTGTGCATTGGAACTACAATCAAGTAAAATAAGGATCACTTTAACACTGTTGTGGTATGGCAATACCAAAACCAACATGGCCACGAAGTGGCTGCTAAGGGGAAAAGCCTCGTATTTAGAACTGTGCATTAGGAAGTAGATCCTGGCGGGAAGGGCCGGATGCTTGTGGTTTGACTTGGAAAGAATGTGAATTTGTTAATACTGGGGGGAGGGGCGCCTAGGGCAGAGATTTCAGGTGTTTGCTATTTACTTGAGGACCCGGAAATGAGGGAGGGCACCTATCCTGCGAGGGAGGGTTGAGGGGTGGCAACTGCCAGCTCTAAACTAAGTAAAGAAAGGAAGAAGAAACATTGTTAAAGCGTCTTCCTGTGAAAGCTCTAGCCTAGCAGGTCTGCAGACTTCACTTTGCTTGTACTTTGCTTGGCTTCTGTCTGCAATGGGGTGAGCAGCTCGCCAGCCTCTGTCTCTGCCATGTGCCTCCACTATTGCTGGCTGCCCCATAATTCAGCTATGTGAAATCTTCTGAAACTGGTAGCTAAATAAATCTTTCTTCCCTTAAACTGTGGGTGTTGGGTCTTTTGTTACAGCAACATGACAGAATGTGACAGTGTGAGGTGTCACCATGATGCTATTCAGAAGGGTATGCACTGTAAAATTTATGATTATTTATTCCTGGAAATTTTTATTTAATATTTTGAAGTTGTGTTGACCACAGATAATAGAACTGCAGAAAGCAAAACCAAGGACAAGCGGTCCTCAGGATTCTCATTTGACACCAGCACTGTGGCCTACTGGTGGCACACTCAGTGACTATGCCATGCTAAGCTGCAAGACAGGCTGGGAAATCCAGTCTTTATTCTTCCCAGAGAGAGAAACAAAATAATTAAGCTTTTACCTCAAGGAAGAAGAGGATAATGGATATTGGCAGACACCCAGTAGTTTCTGTCACACCTTTTTTTCTTTTCTATTTCCTGTTCTACCGAAAACAAGTTATACCTCTGCACAACACTTCTTTTTATTTATTTAGTTTTGCCTTGTCACCAGTTCTCAAAGAGGAGGGTACTATAGCCTATTAGACTGATAAAGACATAGTCATCTGGTTTCAAGAAGGAGCCGTGAAGCCCCATCTAGCCAGCTTCCTTCTCACTTTCCCGCATGGTCCCTTGAGGTACTTGGGAATGGATTTTGAAAACTTCCAGGTTAGATTATCACTGCTTACCTTTTGGGAATAACCTCTTCCTGCACTCAACCAGGAAGTGCCTTTGCTCCAACTCTTCCTATCCCGTACAAGGAAAACAAGCTCCTGTCTAAGAAGGTGGAGCAGGAGACGTGGAGCCAGCCTTCTGCTGAGCACTCTGTGTGTTCTAGTACTGTACCAAGCTCTGTGCCCCTTAAGTGACCACAACTCATTCTCTAAGTCCCTTATAGTCTTTTGTACAAGGGTGAGTCTGAGTTAAATAGTCCAATTTATGGAAAGTATTGAATTGTGTTTCCTTAAAGATATACTGATATCTTATTCCTTGATAACTGTGAATGTGACCTTATTTATAAGTAGGGTCTTTAAAGATATAATCATATTAAAAGGAATTCGTCAGAGTGCACTCTGAGTCCATTTGTATGGCCCTAATCTGTGATTCTTCTTGGAAGAGACACAAAGAGCAGAACACTGGGAGAAAGCCACAGGTCACAGAGGTAGAGGTTGAGACTTGTATTTTCAACTCAAGGAACGCCAAAGGCTGCTGACAACACCGAAACTAAAAGCATGACCTGGAACTGTTTTTCCTTAGTCTTTGAGGGAGCCTGGCCCTGCTGTCACCTTGGGCTCAAGCATCTAGCCTCCAAAACCATCAGAGAATGGATTTCTATTGTTTCGAGGAGCGCAGTTTGTGGCATATTGTTACAGCAGCCTGAGGAAACTAAAGGAGGTGGTCAGTTTGATGTGTGAACTTGGCAAGGCTATAACCGTCAGTTTTTCAAACACTAATTTTGGTGTTGCTCTGAAGGTATTTTGTGGATGTGATTCACATTTATAATCAGTCCATAGTAAGTACATGAGATTATCTGGTGGACTGACTCAATCAATTGAAAGGCCCTGAGCAGACCTGAGCCTGCCCTGAAAAATTGGGAATTCTCCTTGTGGACTACAGCTTCCGCTTATTCCCAGGCTCTCCAAATGCCCTTCCTGATGGCCTGCCTTGTGAGTTTCAGATTCACCTAAGCAGCCCCCCAAATTGTGTAACTCCTTTTAATAAATCTCCCCATATCTCCTCTTGGATTGTTTCTTCCGTGGAATCCCGACTAACAGACAGATGAGGTAACCTTGAATTATATTTGCCTAAAAAGGTTTGGAGTGGCTAAAGGCTTCAGAGGGTGGGGAGGGTGTTGCCAGGTGGGCAAGGACATTTTGAACAGTGATGAAGCCTGACTTTCCTTCTCCCCTCAAGGCTGAAAATAAAAACTGCAGTTTATTATATCTCGATTCTATTTTGTCTCTACGAGAAAGCCACAACCTTTATTCCAGTCTTGGTCTGTCAAAGTATTTCCAGCACCCCGGTGGCTCCCTCATTCCCTAATCCCTCCAAAGGAAAGCTATAGCCAACAGGGAATTTTACACCAATGGGTAGTCCGGGTCGTGTGTGATCATATTACTTGTACGCATGCGTATTTGAATGCATGTGCTTTCCTAAGGGGGTAGCTTGTTCCTTTCATAAGTTTCCTGGAGGCGTCCCAAAGTGCAGGGGTAAGATATGGCTGTGTACACACAGGGTGGCAGGTGAGGGTTCGCTCTTCCAGGGCCTTACGCAGGAAGCAGTACAGAAAGGGGCGAGCCTGCAAGGGGTCGGGAAGATAGCCTCAGTGTGCCTCAGTCTCCTCAGCGGGAAAATGGATTGGAGTTATTTTCGCGACCCGCTTAACTGGATTGTGTTGAGATCAGCCAAGAGAATGGCAGTGAGATCCACGAGCCCTCAGGGTACACAAGGCTGTCATTTCCGGAGTAGAGGGTCCCCCTCAGTTACTTCTTTAACAACGCGCCCCAACTCCAGGCGGAAGGCGCGAGCCCCCGCCGGCCCACGTGGGAACCCCCAGGTGGGGGCGCCGCGCTCGGGCCGCGCGGCCGGGAGGGGGCGGGCGCAGGTGGGGCGGGCCGGGGGCGGGGCGGCGCGCGGTTCCGGGATCCGGGTGCAGCCTCGGCCGCCGCGGCAGCGGGGCGCGCCGACCGCTGGCCGCAGCTGGGCGTCGCATGTGGGGGTGCGCGGCGCGGCGGCGCTGCCCGCGGGGGCTGCGCCGCGGTCGGGGGGCGCTGCTGGCTCTGCTAGCCTTGCTGGCGCTGGCCGGACTGGGTGCGGTGCTGCGGGCGCGGCGCGGGACCAGGGCCGCCGAGCCGGGACCCCCGCGCAGCCCGCGCTCCGGGCGCCGCGAGCCGGTGCTGCCGCGGCCGCCGGTGCCCCCGGGCGCTCTGGGCGCGCAGGGCGAGGCGGTGCGGCTGCAGCTGCAGGGCGAGGAGCTGCGCCTGCAGGAGGAGAGCGTGCGCCTGCACCAGATCAACATCTACCTCAGCGACCGCATCTCGCTGCACCGCCGCCTGCCGGAGCGCTGGAACCCCCTGTGAGTCGGCGCCGGCCGCGCCACCTGCGAAGGGCCGCGGGCAAGGGCTGGGCGCGTCCCTGCCGGCTTCCTTAGGGAGGAGAGCGCAAGGCAGGAAGGCTAAACAGGGAAGTCTCAGGAATAGTCTGTCACCAGGTAGCCTCTCCATTCCCTCCGCTTTGAGGAGTCGTCATTCCGTCATTGCAAGGGCGGAGGTTGGGGCCGGGCAGCCGGGCCGAGGCGAGACCCCTTCTGGGCGCCTTTCGCCCCGTCCACCCAGGTGCGGCTTTGCTTTTCTGTGTGGCTGTGCCTCTGCTAAGCCGGCGACTCCTGGAGCAGGGCAGGCTCCGCTCATTCACCGGGTGTGCCCTGGCTTCTGAATGGGCAGGAGGGACCGATCCGGCCCCGAAGGTGAAAGTGGCGACAAGCCACAGCCCCTCCCTGATAACTGGATGCTTCTTGGGCCTTGGGTGGAGGAAAGGGATCTTGGGCGCGCGCCAGCCCGGCTCACACTTACGGGTGGCGCAGGCCCCGAGCCAGTGTAGCCAAACACTTAGTTCCTGTTGGAGCTGTAGGCCAGGCAGGTAGTGCCCCTGCCTAGGTGGGCAAGCAGATTAGCTAGTGGCAGGAAGAAGAACAGATGGCATCTGCTGCCCTTGTCCCTGGGCCACCTGGCCTGTTTCTTCACTTTGAGTTCTCAGAGTTCTTCCAGTTCCCACGTGAGCTGTGCTCTTATTACAGACTTTGAGGGAAATAGGGCCCAGCAAGAGGTGTTTGTTGGAGCCAGCAGGAGCAGCCAGCTGGATGCATCAGGCCCCTGGCACCCTCCTCCCCACCCCATGCCCTGACTGCTTTACAGGTGTCAACATAGGTTCCGAAGTGGGTAAATGACTTGCCCGGCCTGAAAGTGATGGACCTGGCCGTGGGAGACTGACCTCCTGACTCCTTTTGTCCCATGTTGATCTCATGCAAAGTTTAGATGCCTTGAATTTCATGTCCCCCCGTTTCTCAGAGTCTGTTCACGCTTAGACCTGTATTTCTGGTGGGAGCATTTTTTCAGTGTTAATCTTTTTGTGTAAAACTTTGTTGGGCTTGGTAGCAGTTTCCCAGCATAAGCCGAGTCCCTTAATGCTTGCTTAGCTCCTTGAAACCCCAAAGGTCCTTGCTGCTGAGGCCAGGCTGAGGAGGACCTTTCAGGTCAGACCTGAAAGAAAAAAAGCCCCTGTGAGATGCAATCCTGGCTTTGGCACACCACCTCTGTGATCACCGGCTGGCAATACAGCCACTCTGCGTTTCATTTTCCCCATATGCAAAATAGAGAACTTATAAAAGTCAGTGTCCTTCCACTCTGCATACAAGTGGGTAGAAAGCACAGAGCAGAGGAATTAATAAATTCCGTGTGCACTTGGGTACTCGCTCCTCGTGTTTTCTCCTTTGCTTGCTGCCAGGAAGGACTATACTCAGGAGGTAGCTTTTGAGAGTCATCAGGGGTTGGTCATAAAGTTTTTTTCTGAATCCAACTTCCTTTATTGTCCACGGTTGTGAATATCTCGTTGAAACACTGTGGATGACCTGTGTGGCTTATGGTTTCCTGTCTCCATGGTGATCCAGCTGCCTTGTATCCTATCAGGATTTGTGAACAGATCCTGCTGTTATGTTGACCCTGGGCAGTTAATCCAACCCAGCATGATGGGCGTGTGAAAGCCCCTGCCTCGAGTTCCTGCAGCAGGGCCTCTTGTGTTATCCCTGCCCAGTTCGAGAAAAGGGTAGGCTTGAGCTGTGCAGGTCTCAGCTGAGCCCGGCTTTGGGGCGTAGCGACTGTGTGATCAGTAGGGTCAGTGCCTTGCATGGAGTTCCACTTTATTTATTTATTTATTTTTTTGTTTATGTGGTCTTATCTTCAGAATATAGGTTTCTAGATCTCCAGTGGATGCCTCAAACTTGGGATAGTATCAGACCTGATAGGTCCTGGTACTGTGATACCATAACAATCAATCTGATAACTGAGATGGCAGCTCAGTGATTAATAAGTAGGTAGTGTATAGAGTATGATGCTCTGGACAAAGGGATAGCTCATGTCTCAGGTGGGATGAGATTTTATCTTGCTACTCAAAAGGGTATGAACTTAAAAATACTTTATTTATTGGGACTGGAGGACTAGCTCAGCGGTTAAAGCACTTGCCTAGCAAGCTCAAGGCCCTGGGTTCCATTCCCCAGCACCACATAAGCTGGGCATGGTGGTGTATGCCTATAATCCCAGTATTTGGGAGGCTGAGGCAGGAGGTTTGCCATGAGTTCAAGGCCAGCCAGGACTCCATAGTGAGTTCAAGACCAGCCTGGACTGCAGAGCAAGACCCTGCCTCAAAAAAAAAAAAAAGTTATTTCTGGAGTTTTCCATTTAATGCTTTTTAGACTGGTGGACTGGGTAATTGAAACCACAGAGGGTGTAGCCACAGAAAAGGGGGTATTTCTGTAGTTCTGCAGGGGCGAGGAGCTGACCAATGCCTTGATATTTAGATGGAGAAACTATAAATGGCAGGGTAAATGTTCCCAATGCAGGGTGGGGACCCTCAGGAGTCTAATTAATAAGCAGTAGGGTAGTTAGGGTTTCTAATATCATGGTGGGGAGGGCCTCAGGGGAACATCTGTTCAAACCAAAGGTACCCTGTCCCTCCAGACCATAACAGATTTGGGGCAGAGCTAACCTACAACCCAGATCTGTGACCTATTTCTCAAGTTTTGGTGGGAACAGTTATTTGTCTGTTCATTTTTAATTATGAAGCAACAAATTTGCTCTAGAAATTTTAACATGTGCAGAGAATCAAGGGAAAAAAAAGAAAAACCATCAATTAATTTACCACCCAAGGAAAACTTGTTAGCATTTTGCTATGTGTCCTTCTAGATCTTCCCAGGTATAGAAGTAGATTTGCAGAATATACATGTAGGTGTGCATGTAAAAACAGACTCAGGCACAAGTATGTATGTAGGGCCATACTTATTTTCAATGAAAGTCTTTGCATGAATCTGTTGGGGGGAGGTACAGAGTTGGGAACAACTGAGGAACCATTGGTTTAATGCTTCCTAGTGTCTACAAGGCTTGAGACCGTGTTCACCTTGGACAGGGCCAAACCTACAGAGCTGTTTCACAGTACTGATTGTCCTGTGAGACCCTGTGTAGAATCTCATAATTTGAATGCACATCTTTATAACCATTAGTTATAGTACTGAATTGAGGTGAAGGACTCCGATGACAGGAATTCTTGGATGGCGGTATACTAAATATAAGATTTGCAACAAAAATGCCGTCTCATTTGATTCTAGCAGGGTGGGGGACCTTCACTTTGAGAAGATAACAAGCCAAAATGGGGAGCCAGCTGGCTAAGTTTGTTGCCTTGGGGAACTTTTTAAAAATGCCAATGCCAGGGACCTTCCACAGAAGATTGAAATCTGAGTTTTTTTGGGTCAGACCTAGGCTGAGTGTGATATGCAGCCATGGCTGCTAGCTGCTGACTAGGACCTGTAGATTTCTCACTCAGAAAAGTGGGGGTGGGTGCTTTGCGGGGTTAGGGAGGAGGAGTAATGATAAGTCAATGCAGTTGGAACTAGTGATGACATCATATAGGTCACAAGCAAATGGTGCTAATCATGGTATACTAAAATTTGGGAAAAATATAATTTTCCTAGATTACAGAGGCCTTGAGAGAATCACAATAATTTCTATGCCATTTGTATTCTGACCTATTAATATTTGGCTGGAAAGAAGTAGAAGATAGTGTCCTAGGCATTCCCTAGGCACGTAGATGGGGTGACAGGCGTAGGATCGCCAGCCAGTCTCTGCTGTGCGCTGCTCCGGGACCTGTGTGAATCCATACATAGGTGTTTGTGTTCGTTGACTCTGCTCTGGTCTGAGATCAAGGATTAGGTCTTGGGATGGCAGAGTCTCAGAATAGCTATGCATAGGTAATTTGGCAAAATGGAGTTTGTCTTGCTGGCGTTGGCAGGAGGTACTTGGTCAGGGCTTCTCTTTTTTTCGGGGCCGGCCTGCACATCTCTTCTCATAAGCAAGTTATCTTTGTAACATCTCACATTACTAGATGGGCATTTCTTTTACTTCCCTAATAAGGATGTGAACTTTATGATATTTTATTCTTATTGGGCCCATCTTGTGTTTGTTAAATGTCATTTTTTTTCTCTGAGTCAGTGCTTCAGATCTGTAGAACCTGTTCTGTATTGGTTAATATCCTTTCCTTCCTTTTTAAATTTCACTCATTTTGGAGCCATATATCTTAGGTGTGTCTTTGAATAGCATGTTGCTCCATTTTGTGTTGTTATGAAAAAGAAAATTACAGAACCAGGGATGTACCTCAGGAGTAAAGCACTTGCAGAGCATGTGCGAGGCACTGGCTTCCATCCCTTGCACTACAAAAACAAGCAAAATTCCAAACTTACAGTCTAGATATTTAACTGGGAATTTATATCCATTTATGTCTGTTGTGCTTTCTTATGGTTTTGGATTTGTACCATCTGATTTTATGATATAAATATATAATACTCTTATTAATGTACCCTTTCCTCTCTTTTTTCCTGCTACTTTTTGAGTTTTTAGAGGCTTCTTCTCATTCCATTTTTCTCTATAATTATTTAAAATAGTAAATGTAATCAGTAATAATAAGTAATCTCTGTAATAATTTCTCTTTAATAATTTAAAGTCATATCATCTATTTCCGATCCTTTCCCAGGAGTAGAAGTGCTATATTCACTTTCTAAAAATACTTCCTTTCTTTATTAGTTAGGATTCTTTTGGTTGGGAGTGATAAATACCCAAGGCACATTGATTTAAAGTGAAGAGAAGGCATTGGCGGCCGGCCCTGGAAAGGCTGAGATTAGAAGAAACAGGTCTGGTTGTGCTGAGCTCTTGGTCAAGGGTGCTAGAATATTGATTGGTCAGGCTTGAGGCTTGCAGTCTTCCCGGAGTGAGGAATGTGTGTCTGTGTGTGTACCTGTATATTTGTGTGTGGTCAGTACTACAGAGACATGGAGGCTGAGAGCTGGCAAGGCATGGTTCCTAAAAGAGGAATCAAGGTACAGGAACGGGAGCAAAGGAGAAGATTCTGGGCCAATAGAACACATGAACGCTGCTTATGATCACCCTGGTCCATTCTCCAAAGGATGTGAGCTTTTGTTAGTTTCATAACAGACAGTTATTTATGGTAACCATAATATAAAGGTGAAAGAGCACCAGGAGACATGTCCCGTGTCACGCATTCTTGTCCACATAATACACCGTTTTGCATTGTGTCAGTGAGGATCAGTAGGGTTATTCTGAAGGCTAAATGGAATGATGCCTGTAAGGTGCTTAGTTAGCATGCTGCCTGTTGTGTAGGGAACACTCAGCAAATGTGACTGTGTTATCAGGCACAGTATGAGGTATGTTGGAAAATAAACAGATGCTGTCTGTTCCCTCCCCTCAAAGCCTCTGGAATATACCAGAAAGTTAGTGATTCTTAGTGATATGATAGCTTGTTATAATTTGACATTAAACATAGCTCTTAACTTCCTTTTGTCCCCAGGGCAAAAGTGGAGCCCCGATGTGACGCACAGTTGTCCTCCTGTAACCAAAGAGTGCAAGCCTTCTGGAACACATTACTTGTAGTAGTCCAGGAAAAGGCAGTGGGTTTTTTGTTTTTGTTTTGTTTGTTTCTGGAAGCAGATTTAGAGGCATTTTGTAGGATTGTAGAACTTAAGAGAGAAGAATGCCTTTAGGGTTTTGGTTAGGATTCTTTTGGTTAAGAGTGATAAATACCCAAAGCAATTTGATTTAAATATGAAGAGAAGGTATTGGCATCTTGCCCCCAGAAAGGGTGAGATTAGAAGCAGGTCTAGTTATGCTGAGCTCTGGGTCAAGTGTGTGAGAATATTGATGGGTCAGACTTGAGGCTTACAGTCTTCCCTATAATGAGGGAGGAATGTGTGTCGGTGTGTGTACCGGTATGTTTGTGTGTGGTCAGCACTACAGAGACCTGGAGAAAGACAGAAATTATAACAGGCCAAAGAAAAAGGAGAGGGCAGAAGGTTAAATTGCTGCTCAGTGAAGGCATGTGAAGAAAAATGACTCAGTTTTTAAAAAATAAACTTTCCTTTGATTATAGAAATTATACATATTCATTCAAAACAATTTTAGAGTGCAGAAAAACATAAAGAAATAAGAATTGGTGATAAGCCTGCTTCTCAGAACTCACCGCTGATAAGAGTTTTGGCATAGTTCTTTGTATTGTTTTTTGTTTATCAGTGAGCACACGCACGCACACTGTTGTTTATAGAAGTGGCTATTTACAGATGTGTCTCCTGCTTTTTTGATTTAACATTAGAATGTGACTCTTTTATCATTAAATATTCTCTGAAAATATTTTTGGTGGCTACTGGAATTTCTTCACAGAGCTCCTGTGTACTTTCTGTTGGATGTTGAGATTGTTTGCAGATTTTTGCAATTGTAAGTCATGTTACAAAGAAACCATTTTTACAAGCCTACTTCATAGTACTGTATTATTTCTTTGGGCAAGAAATTTCCATGTATAGCAATATGAGATCAAAGGGCAGAGGAATATTTTCAAGCTCTGGATATATATTGGAAAGTTGACACCCAGTTTTCTTGTGACTTAGGTGATGTGGATAAAGAGCCCAGTAGACATTCTGGGATAGTGGCTTTATATCTTATGCCTTTTTCACAGAGCAGTGAAAGCATATAAACAACATGAAAGAGAGTTGGCACGTGATTCTGACTCTGTTCAAGCAGAAAATAAATAGGTTTTGATCTAAAACAAAATGAATGTAATTTCATACTAAAGGACAGTTCTTTATGTTGGTTCATTTTGAAAGCCTTACTTCACTGTCCTTTTCACTCCTTTCTGTAATAAACACCCAAGATAAACCAACATACAGAGGATTTTGTTTGTTTCCTTTTGTTTTTATTTTTGTCCTGTGGTATTGGAAATCGAGCCCAGTACTGGGCCTTCACATTGAGTTATGTCTCCAGTTTGTTTTTATTTTTTATTTTGAGACAGGGTTTTGCTAAGCTGCCCAAGCTGGGCTCAGACTTGCCATCCTCCTGCCTCAGCCTTCCAGAGTGCTGGAGTTACAAGATTCTGCCACCAGGCCCTGTTGAAAGAAAAGTTTTACTTTGGATCACAGTTTTGGAGGTTTCAGTCCAGAGCCCATTCTTTTGGACCTATTGTGGCATGTCGCGGCAGTAGCACATGACTGAACAAACCACTTAACTCATGGCTGGGAACCAAAGATAGAAGAAAAACTGGGGCCCTGCAGTCTCTTTTGGTGGTGTATTTGGGTAACCTAAAACTTCTAGGGTCCCAACTCTTAAATCTCTCATCTAGCACCAAACTGATGATTAAACCTTTAAGTTTATGGGCCTTTGGGAGTTATTTTAGATCCAAACTGTAACAGTAAGCAGTTCTTTCTGAAGTTCATAGTGGGCTCCATCTCAGCACTGTACAGCTTCTATATACATCCTGTCTAGTACTCAGGGACTTGCCCCAAACATATGTATTATGTTTCCATGCATAATCGTGCTTGATTTGTGACTCAGCCTGTCTGGGAAGGCCTTGCTTTAGCTGCCTGAGTAGCTGGCTGGTCTTAGCACTGACCTCCCCCTGAATAGCTGAATAGCCTGCCCATAGGGTTCAAACTCTGGTTCTTCTGCTGTCCATGTGGCTTCCCACTAGCCACTTCCTGCTGGTAACTTCTGGGCACCGCCATAGTTAAGTCCTGTGAAATTGGACATTTGTTATTAGTAACTTTAAGAGTAGAATTCTGGGTCAACCAGGAAACCTTCCTTGAAAAGTAACAGGGAACGCCAGTAGACAAAGAGGGAACTAATTGGTTCCTGTAACTGCCAGTCAGGGTCTACCATTGGAGTTGAGTGTGTCCAGCCTTACCTCACCATGCAGCTGGCTGTAGTGGAGCATGGAGGGTGTGGATGCTGGGAGGTAGCCCATGCCCTCTGTAGAGCCCTTCCTGGGATGGTTATATGTTCTAACCACAATTCAGCATGGGCATTCAGCATACCACCTTTGTGAAGATAGTAACTGCGGGATGCTGGGGGGGATATAGGATGGGACAAGTACCTGAGTAATGGGAATGCTGTGAGGGGTATCTCCGGGAGGTGGGGTGCTCATGCTGGAGGTGCATTGAGGGGCCAGTACCTGCTGGAGACAGGTCTGGAAGTTCCCAGAGAGTAGTACTGAGAAGCTCTTGAAAGAGGACAGGACAGGGAATTTGCCAGGTAGAGGAGGGAGCACGGGCATCCCAGTAGAGGAAGGAGTAAGGGAAATAGTCTTAGCAAAGGCTGGAACAGAACCGACAGATAGGAGAGCTAGGAGGTAGAAGATGAGTGTCACCCTCCTCTGCGATTCTGCCTAGTTAGTGTGTTGCTCAAATCTGCAAACTGCTTATGGCTTGAACACAGTATCCCTTGGGCAAAGCTTGTTTGGGGTCATGGTGAGAACCTTTCTTAGTATCTATTGGTGCTCTCTGGGGCCCACAGACGCTTCACAGAGACTCGCCAGCAGGTTATTTCCCGTTGCCCAGGGTATAGCTGGAGCCCATGACCTGTGTCCTCTCATGATCCCACCTTCAGCACCAACCTGGGCTGGATTCTCAGTTTCTGAAGTTGTGTTCTATTTGCAGGTGCAAAGAGAAGAAATATGATTATGAAAATTTGCCCAAGACATCTGTTATCATAGCATTTTATAATGAAGCCTGGTCAACACTCCTTCGGACAGTTTACAGTGTCCTCGAGACAGCCCCAGACATCCTGCTGGAAGAAGTTATCCTAGTAGATGATTATAGTGACAGAGGTAAGGATGAACAGGTCTGACAGGACCTGGCCTTCAGTGACAGTGACAGAGGGTGGAGAAGAGTGAGAAGGAGGGGGGAGTAATCCCAGAAAGGGCGGGTTTCTGCAACCCCTGTGCCTAATGACAACTCAGAGGGTGGTCCAGGCCCAGGAACAGTGCAGGAGCTGGAATGAGCATAGGGAAGTAATGAAGGGGGCGGTGAGGCTGCAGGGAGGCCAGAGCAAAAGAAAGCAGGGCCTTAGAGACTGTCCTCAGGTCTCGAGGCTTCAGTGTGGAAGACTTCAGAGGGCTTTAGGAGGAAAGGAAGGTACCCGTAGAGGAATAGCCTTGGCTTGGCTAGGACCAGTGGTGTCCATGGAGTGACATCAGCCAGTGACCAGGTGACCAGCTGGAGCGAAGGCAGCTGAGCTTAACTGAGGAGAAATGCCAAGGCTGTAGCCCTAGGTAGGGTGGTGGGCCTCAGTGCTCGAACGTGTTTCAAGGCACCCTACCCTGCCTGGATAACAGTTGTGCTTCAATAAGCACAGCGCTCTGTTAGACAACCTGTCTTGTCCATCAGATGTTAGAGCTGGCACATCTATATTCTAATTGGTGGGTATGTTGGGCTGTTTTCACAGACATTCAAAATAACAGTGATTCACACATGATGGACACTGCACTCTGACTTCACAAGTCTGGTGCGTTAGGCAAGGATGGCCATGGGGTTTGGCTCATGAGGCAACACTTTCCTTTTCCTATGCTGTTATGGTTGGCCTGGTGTGGCCTGGCCCCCTCTAACTTTGACCAGCCAGAGGAAACAAAAGGGTGGAAAATACTCTTTCTCTTTAAAAAAAAAAAAGTTCCTCCCTCATCCCATGGGATAGAATGTGGTTGCCTGGCACACCTAGCTGCAAGGGAGGCTAGAAAATTTAGCCTATATCTACTGGCCGTGTGCTCAGCTGGAGATCTGGGGAGAATGGGGACTAAGGGACAAGCAAAAGTGGTCCATGCAAGTCAGGCCAGAGTTTGATGCTGAGTGGACCCTTGTGGGCACTGAGCTCTTGGCTCAGAGCCCCTGGACCTGAGGCAAACTTTACCAGGGTGGCATTGTGGGTGAATCACTTGTCTTCTCTGAGCCTCCGTTTCTTACCTGTGAATGGGTTTATCTATACCTGTCTCAGAGAGATTGTAGTGCTGAATAAATGAGGCTATGTATAGGGCAGGACCTCTTGCAGTAGCCAGTATTTAGTAGGTGCTCAGCTATAATTCCTTTTGGTCTTTCTTCCCAGGATTGTTTAGCCTATGTATATAGACACTGATTCTGGTCACACTGTGTGGTCCTGAATCCCTTTCTAAACACCTGGTGATGTACAACTTTGATCATATAGTGAGAATACAACCTTAATCAGTTTCTGCCTTGGCTTCCATTCCTATAAAATAAGACTAAGAATAGTTCCTATCTTAGGATCATTGTGAGGATTAAATGAGATAAAGTGCATAATGTGTTGGGTTAGTGCCTAGGAGATAATTAGCTTTTGCTAAATGTAACTTCTATTTTTATAAAATGTTGTAAAAAAAAAAAAAGCCTTACCATTTGACTAGTATATGTATATAAAAGCAAATATCAGAGGGCTTGTTTTATCTTTATGGGCTTCACCAGCTCCTCAGCAGGCAGGAGCATGAGACAGTGTGTACCCCTTTCCACAGCTGTGCTGTCTGCCATCTGCAGGGCAGGGTGGGCTGAACCCTCCCCTCTTCCCATTGAGGTGACTTGTACAGCAAGGAAGGGGCTGCTGGACCTGGACTAGGGTAATAAGTTTTGCCTGCCTTCCCCCTGTTTTCTGCAGTGTCAGGATGAACTTGATGAAGGGGCTCCCTCCCAGATGCAGGAAATCATCACAGGCAGACATAAAATTAATGCTTGCAAAACTCATCGTGAAAGCCAACGGGCTGAATGCATGTTCACTGGGCTCCAAAGCTAATTAGCCGTGCTTGCAAAATCACCTTTCTTATTCCTGCCATCAGCTTATTGCAGTTATATTTAGGACTTAAAACGGAAATCAACCAATAAATTGTCAAGGACATTTAGAGAAACATTTTTATATACTGTGAAGCAACCTAGAATATTTTACACAACTTTTCCCTTTACTGATGGTTGAGCACTTTGAGTCAAATCCTATCTTGGTGTGAGGAGGGTCTCCCATTTTCTTTCCCCTGAGTAGGTTCCCAGATGCCTCCATCTGTCCCACTGAGGGTATGCATTGACCTTCTGTCCCAGAGTCCCATCTCTGAAGTCAGGACATCTGGATGCCACCCTCGCTAAGGGCTTGTCCTCTTAACTCATGTCCTCTCAACCTTTTCTGCAGGGTAGCAGCATGTACTTCTGACAGATTCTGATTTCTTTTTAAAATAAGGATAAGAAATTACAGCAAAAAAGCCCTGGAAGATAGTGTGTGGTCCGTGACATCTAGGGCTGTATTCTGTAGGTTCAAATCATGGCTCCACAGTGTGCCCACTCTGCAACCTGGGCAAGAAACTTAGCCACTCTTGTTCGAGAGTACTTATATATAGAATGGGGATAATACTAGTACTTACCCAATAGGATGGTCAAGGATTCAGATAGGTTGTCTTAGAACTTAGCACAACAGACCTTTTTTAATGTTAGCTTCCATTGTGTCTGCTACTACTACTACTATATAAACTGTGAAGTGATCCTGAGAAAACTAACACAATTGCTGTTTTTATAAAAATTGTATTAGTCACCATTTCATCAGTACAACAAAATACCTGACACAAGCTACCTATGAGGAAGAGGTTTCTTGAGTTCATAGACTTGGCGGTTCAAGGACATGGTGGCAGGTGCCTGCTCAGTTGTTTCAGTGTGTCATGATGTATGGCAGGGTAGTAGTGTGTGTGGAGTGAATGAGTCTGTTTCCAACCAGAAGCAGAGAGGGACCAGTCCTTCCTAGAGGGCATGCCCCTGTTGTCCTAAGGACCTCCCATTAAGCCCTACCTCCCAAAGTTTCCACCACTACCTGACAGCGCCATCCTGGGGATGAAGCCTTCAGTCACAACAAACTCTTGGGGTAAGGCCATATTCAAACCATGGCATTATGGTCGATGGTTTGTGTGTTTTCAATTTTAAAATGTTCACAAGTGAAGCTATAAAATAGTTTTTGTTACCAGCTTTGTGATGATATATTGAGGTGTGATATCATTCATTCACTTAAAGTATAAAATTCAATATGCATGTGTTTTGTTGGGGAGCAAATGGTTCTAGAATTCTTTCACCCTAGCCTCCCCGACCTTTAGAGCACTTCCAGTGGTTCTGGGTGAGCTGAAGTGTCCCAGGTGGTGAAACAGGTGGAGGCTTCTGTCTTTTTTCCTCTTCTGGGAATAAGGAGGCCCTGGAAGGACTTGGCCGGAATGAGATGCTGTGTCAGGAGATGTCATAATGACCCCCACTGCTTTGCTTGTCCTCCAGAGCACCTGAAGGAGCGCTTGGCCAATGAGCTGTCACGTCTGCCCAAGGTGCGCCTGATCCGTGCCAACAGGAGGGAAGGCCTTGTGCGAGCCCGGCTGCTGGGGGCTTCTGCAGCCAGAGGCGATGTGCTGACCTTCCTGGACTGTCACTGTGAGTGCCACGAGGGGTGGCTGGAGCCACTGCTGCAGAGGTGCGTGAGCTACCCGCAGGGGAGGAACTGGGAGGGTCATCACCTTAGGCAGTAGTAGGGATGAGACAGGAGGGGACAGGGTGCCTGGGTCAGCTCAAGTCCTTTGGCAGTGTGTTGTTCAGTGATCTAACACTTGAAAAGTGCTTTGAACATAGCAGTATGTGGAGGCCTTCTACTACTGTTTGCTTTAATTGTTACTTCTTACCCAGATTATTGTAGAAGACTAGGAAGTATCATAAACCAAAATGTTTAAAAAATTGCTGTCTCATAGAATTGTACTTCTAGGGAATATACTTTCTGATGTGCTGCTTTCAAGTGGGGCTGAATAGTCCATAATGCCCAGTACTCAGTGTTGAGAGCCCTCGAAAGTCAGAGAGCCCCACAGATTGTTTTCCTCCTCCCCCCCCTTTTTTGGGGGGGGTGATTTTCCTTGACTTCAGAGCCTTTCACATCCTGGGCAAGTAGTCTAACACTGAGCTACACCCTCAGTCCCAGTAAAAAGTTTTATGTTAGTAGAAAAACTGACTTTCAGTTTTTCAGTACTATATATACATTTATGGTAATAATCTAGCCTGGATTGTATTTGCTTTTGTATCAGTGTAGTCATAAAATACACTTTCAGTTGAGTGTGTTGGGGCACACCTGTAATCCTAGCACTCTGGGAAGCTGAGGTTGATTCACAAATTGGACCCCAGCCTGGTCAACTTAGCAACATGGGGAGACTCTGTCTCAAAATTAAAAATATTAAAATGAGCATATAGCTCAGTGTGAGGGCACAGGGTTTAATCTCTAAAACCAAAAAAAACCCCAATAGAATAACATGTGCATGCACACACACACACACACACACACACACACACACACACACACTTTTAATGGAGGAAGGGAACCTTAGTACCATCCTGTGGCCCTGTCTTCAAAGACATTTCCCTTGCTGCCCCAAATCATCTTACTCTAACCCCCCTAACCATAGTCCAGCCTCTGTTCTTTTCTGTTTGCTGTCTCCCCCCTATATTCCATATCCCCTTGATTCTACATCAAAGAGGCCAGGAGTTGGGCGGGAAACCCAGGAGCCCCTGAGGGAGAGGAAGGTGCAATGGGTCTGTTTGCCCTGCCTCTGTGGGGCTAGCAAGAGGCCTAAGGGTCAGAGGAACTCTGTGGCTAGGGACCTGCTTCTTTTGGCTTCTGACCTAGTTCCCTGCCTTGGGCACTTGGTTTCCAGCATCCGCACAAAGGAGCTGAGGACCCACTTACCTCTCTTCCTGGTTGCGACCAAGATGCCCTGCTCTGCTTCTTCCTGCTGTTCAGCACCTCGCCTGCTGTGGGTGCTACGGCTGCCTCGTTTTCCTGCCAAGTGCTGAGGAGCTTTACCAGCAGCAGAGACCCAGGGTTCCTTAGGCCTGTGATAAAGCCTGATGCTCTTTGGACTGTAGTGATGCCTGGAATCTGGACCACACTGGGTTTGTAGATGGCTGCCTCCAGACTGGTGTGAAGTCTTCGGAGGAGGTCTGAATAGACTCCTTTCCTTTCTCAGCTGATGGCACTAATGTCATCTATACCTGTACATGAGGGGTTCTCTCTGCTGGCTGTCCATCAGCAATATCAGTGCTTGATCCTGTGGCAGATCACTTGCTTCTGATTCCTAGAAATGGGGCCGAGGCTTCTGGGTGTTTCTAGAGCTCCCTAGGGACTTTGGTGTGCACCATGGTTGAAATGTATTGGGCTGTAGAGACTTCGCTCTGGAGGTCCCAGTCAGGTCCGTCCAGGGGACTCTGGAAACGTGGGAGGATGTTCTTTGTTTTCATGTCAGCCAAGTACTAATCCTGGCATTTTCTGTGTGAAGGATGGAAAGTATCCTGCAGTGTACAGAACAGCCCTGTACAATCAAGGAAGGTTTCACATCGGATTCCAGGAGCATGTCCGTGGGCACATGCATTCTGTGCCCACAGGTCTTGTACCCCAGTGCTGGTGCAGTACCCCTCTTTGAGTCTCTCCTTTTGTAGAAGTTACACTCTTCATAGTTCCAACCAGCTTGGTTGCAGGTCCTGAGTTCCTGGGGGACTTAAATCTGCCAGGGACCAGTCAGTGTCTTGGCACCTGCCCAGCAGACCTGTGGTCAGCCTGCTCAGCACTTCTAATAATATCCTTCATTTAGTTAAAGAAGCAGACATTGTTAGATACCCAGTCTGCAGCTTACTCAGTTTGGTGACCTGATAGTTTGATTCTCTCTCTTATCAAATGTGTCCTGAACAATTTTCCTAAAACTATAATTTCTGTCTTAGTGTGGCATTAATAATATTCCCTCTTCTTTTCTGATGTTATTTTAGGGGCTAGTTGATCTGTCTCATTGTTTTATATGGTGTGATCTTTAGAATTTTCAGATCTCAGGTATGAGTTAATAGCCCAAAAACATAATTTTCAAAGAAATCGAGTCACACCATATGAAAGTATAGTCTTGGTTCACCTTTTCTGGTGTAGTGTCAAACGCCATGAACCTTAGTCTGGGAGCATGCTGAAGATGGGCATGCTGGTTTGTAATGTTTGCAGAAACAGCTGAAACAAATACTCGGGCTAATACCTGCAACCAGAAGTTATAGCAGTTTGCTCTGTGTCTATTTTGCAATCACAAAATTGAACTCTGCGAGCCATCTTAACAAACATTGCCTCAGAACATCTTCACATTAACTCTGTGGGTAGGAATTGTCATTCTGGTGTCACCAGGGAAGCAACAGGTTCTCAGAGGTTGGTGACTTGGTTACTGCCCCTCTCCCCCCCCCCCCCCCCCCCCCCCCCCCCCCCCCCCCCCCCCCCCCCCCCCCCCCCCCCCCCCCCCCCCCCCCCCCCCGGGAATAAGGGGCAGGGAGAGTAGAGTTTATAACCTAACTGCAGAGCTGTCCCTTTAGTCCAGGTCCGTCTCAGTTCTTAGGGAGATCATTCTTTCTTGCTGTTAAGACATTTCTTGGTATTTATGCCTCTTGTGCTCATGACAAATTGAAAATCTGCTTTGTTTATTTTATTATTTTTGAGACAGAGTCTCACTCTGTATTTCAGGCTGGTGCTAAACTTTCTGTGTTAGCCCAGGTGTGCCTCAAACTCATGGAAATCCTTCTGCCTCAGCCTCTTGAGTATTGGGATTACAGCCCTGCACCACCATGTCTGGCTTATGTGATACTAGGAAGTCGAACCCAGGGTTTTGTGCTTGCTAGGCAAGTGCTTTAACTGCTGAGCTAGGCCCACAGCCCTTGCTTTCTGTCTTAAAAGTCACCTTTTTTTTTTTTTTTCTTGTTTTGTTTTTACAAATCTTGACTTTCATAATGGCCACAGATAGAGTCAGGCTATGAAAGCTGCAGGACTTCTATTAAAGCCATCCTCCCTGCGACAAGACCTGTGATGGCCACCTACCCGGGTACTGGCGTGGCTCTAGACCTGAGTAAGGGAAGCAGGCTTTCTCACACTGTTCTTCCTCTTTCTTACTGGAGGGGTAATGACAGTCCACTCTCCAGTTTCCTAATTGTTCTCCTGCCACCTGCCACAGAGAAGAGACAGAATGTCTTGGGTGTTTGCAGGATCCATGAGAAGGAGTCGGCAGTGGTGTGCCCTGTGATCGATGTCATCGACTGGAACACCTTTGAGTACCTGGGCACCTCGGGCGAGCCCCAGATTGGTGGCTTTGACTGGCGGCTGGTTTTCACATGGCACGTGGTCCCCGAGCGGGAGAGGTTGCAGATGAAGTCTCCTGTTGATGTCATCAGGTGAGGCTTGTCTGTTCTACCTGGCTACCATGGGGGGAGGCCCAGGGGAGGGGTAGTTGGCTCTCGGCTTCCTCCCCTCCCCTTTGCTCTCCTTTTCAAAGCATTTGTTTATTTTTATTGAATGTTTTTGGTGCACAAATTTTATATTGGTAGATTTTAGTTAATTAATTTTTAAAAATTGGGGTAAAATATGCATAAATTTTACCTTTGTTTTTCTTTTGGCAGTTCTGGAGATTGAACCTAGAGCCTCCCACACACTGAGCAAGGGCTTGTTCCCTGGCTCCTGAGTTCTAAGAGCCTGAGAGAGCAGCTCAGTTATGGAGCCCTTACCTAGCGTGGGTAGGATCTGGGTTCAACACCTAGCGTTACATTAAAAAATAAACGAGGCCCAGCGTGGTGGCACACACCTGTAATCTCGGCACTCTGGGAGGTTGAGGAAAGAGTATTGCAAATGTGAGCCCAACCTTGGCAATTTACTAACTAGCAAAACTCTAACTCAAATAAAAAATAAAAGGAGCTAAGGGTTTAGCTCAGTGTGAAGGCTCTGGGTTCAATCTCCAGGACCTCTAACATAAGCAAATAAATAAGTTTAAAAGGCACAAGGGCTTCTGCCATCCTAGGCCTTTTTCTTTTTTCCATTTTAGAGTTTGAACCCAGCCCTCACACATGCTAGGCAAGCATTTTACCATTGAGATACTACCCTGGCCTTTTTTTTTTTTTTCATTTTAATTTTATTTTGAAACAGCCTCCTTAAGTTGTTCGTTCTGGGCTCAAATTTGTGGTCTTCCTACCTCAGCCTCCCAAGTAGATGGGATTACAGGTATATGTCACTGCCTGGCCCACCCCTAGGCTTCTACTCATGCTGGAGTACCATTTGTGTCTCTTTGTGGCCAGCTCCCTTTAGCTCACATGCAGACCTCACCTTCTCTAGGAAACTTTGCCCTAGTTCCCATACCTCCTCCCTGGCCTCTCCTGGGTCCCACAGGGCCCAGCTGGCCTTAGCTACCACATGTGTCCCACACAGAGGACCTGTCTGTCGAGCTGTCTGTGGTCCTATGTAAGGCGAGGAGCATGGCGTATGTCTGTGCCTCTGGGCCCAGCCTGGTGCAGAGCATGTTGTATGTTAGAGATGGATGAATGGAAAGGGCTCGGTGGAAGCATGGCTCAGCCAACTGCAATGGTCCCTGCTTCTTACATTGAAACACAGACACTGCTTCTCTCTAGATCCCCAACGATGGCTGGGGGACTGTTTGCTGTGAGTAAGAAATATTTTGAATATCTGGGGTCTTACGATACAGGAATGGAAGTTTGGGGAGGAGAAAACCTTGAATTCTCTTTTAGGGTAAGTATTTCAGTCTTCTCCCTGGACTCTTCCTAACCTCTTCTCTTTTTCCCTCTCCTCCCTACCCCCCTGGCCCATACCCCTTTCTCCCGCTGTGGCATTTGCTGAGAGCCTGGTGGATTTTCTTCCTTCACATTGGCAGTATATCCAGGAATCCCGAAAGATGACAGTGACGTGTGTACTGTTTGTCTTTTTTGTTTCTGCCCTTTAAAAAATACTTTTTTAAAGGTTTGGAGCTGGGAAGGGCCTTACCAGTCCCCTAGTGCCCTTCCTCTCTTCAGAGTAGAGGATCTGAGGCCAGCAAAAGGAAGGTGGCTTGTTAAGGACGCTGAGGTAGTGGCAGAGACTGCGCTGGAGCACAGGTCTCTGCCAGCCTCCAGGAGCCTTTATTTGACCAACATCTCATGATGTAGCCTTTTTGCTTAGCGCAGTGGTTTCCAATGTGAACACATAAAGGAATTGTTGAGAAATGTACTCAGAAGGCAGATGCATAGGCACAGTTTTGAAATTCATATTCGACAGGTGTAGAGGAGGTCAGGAACCTGCCTTCTGTATCAAGTGCCCCTACAAACTCTGCTGGGTGTGGCCCATGAGAGCCCCACTGAAAAAGCACTTGCAGTTCACTGGATTTCCCAGACAATGGAATCTTACATTTTTAAGTGCCAGAACTTAGATCTTTAATGATATTTTATCTGTTGTCCTGCCTTCATAAAAAGAGTTAGTAAAGAACTTGGCCTTTTATCACAGACACACGCCCTCGTTATGAGTGCCAGGTGCTGCTAGTGTTTGTACTGTCCTTGGGAAAGTGACATGCTCACCATAGCTGACTCTCCTTTTGAGTTTGGGGTGTGATTTTAATGGTCTTTCTGCCTTTTCCCTAGGTGTCAGGCTGCCCTGCCTCTTCTAGAAGCTCTTCTTTTCTTCCTTCCAAACCTTTCTTCCTTGCTGCTTTCCTATCTTCTGTGACTAAGCATTCAGGTAACCAAGCCAACTTTGGCGTATGAGGAGCTGGGGTGCCAGTGAGCTCTCTATGGGCCCTTCTGTAGAGCCGAGTGCTTGAGCTGCTAGTGCATGGACCTTGGGGGTCTTGGTTCCAATGGCTTCTTTGTCTTGGGGGCCACTCTCTTGCTCTTTGTGTGCATTGTGAGCATGCTGGCATGTGGCCTCCTGCCTGTATTGGTTGAGCTGCTCCACCTATGCACCACTGCTCTGTGTGTGCCTGTCCTGGCAGCTTGTTCCCTACTCGTTGCCCCAGCCTCTCCTCTGCTCTGTGTACAGATCTGGCAGTGCGGTGGGACTCTGGAAACACACCCGTGTTCCCACGTTGGCCACGTTTTCCCCAAGCAAGCTCCCTACTCCCGCAGCAAGGCTCTGGCCAACAGTGTCCGTGCAGCTGAAGTATGGATGGACCAGTTCAAAGAGCTCTACTACCACCGCAACCCCCGTGCCCGTCTGGTGAGTCCCCACTGCCCACTTCCCCAGCTCGTCCAAACAAAGCAGCTGATTCTGGCTTCCCCAGTATAGCAGATCTGGTTCTAGAGATAGGGAATGGTCAGACCTTCGTAATATATGTATGGATAAACTTTATTCCTTCATTTATACTAACAGTATGCAATCATGTCTCTTTCTGTGTTCATGCTCCATAAAGCCACTATAAACATGGAATTAGTGAACAAAGGCCTTGCCCCTTCTTTCCCATAAGATCTTAGGGTTCTGATGCGGTGTTGTCCCTGCCTCTGTGCAGGCCAGGGACATGTCCACAGCCAGATTTGCACACTGAGGCCAGGGCACCATTTGTGCTACATTTGTATAGCTAAAGGCCTCTTGGCAACTTCAGATGGTCTTGCACCAAAACTGCTCCCCTGGATAACTGATGGAAAACTCCAGGTTCTTACAGCAGCCTTTCAGGGGAGCAGTCACATTCTCATTTGATAGATGAGGAAACAGAATCTCTGACAGGGAGATTTAAGGAAATTATTTAAGGCTTTGTAGCTGATGGAGTAGCCCTGGGCCCAGGGCCTGCACATTCCAGAGTGCCTGTGCTCCATGCTGCAGAGCCTACAGGCTCTCAGCCTGACCTCCCACTAAGCTCTCTGCTTCTGGGATTCCATGGTCATTGGCTTCACTTCCCAGGTTTCTCAGTGACCCGCAGGTCTTGAATGCCAGGATCCCCCCAGGGTTGGCTCCTAGACTGTCAGCAGATGTGGTGTCTCCCATTCTTGTGTACCTATCACCTCTCTATTCTCTGTTTGGAGAGCATCTGGGAGTGCGACAGTCTCTCCTCAGTGCTGGCTCTACCTTGAGGCTGTTTGTGTCCTCTCTGCACAGTGCTTGAAAAACAACAGACGCCTTGAGGCTGAAGGATTAACACAGTTGTTAAAGCACTTGCCTAGCTAGTGCAAGGCCCTACCTAGGTTCAGTTCCCCAGCACCACATAAACAGGGCATGGTCGCGCATGCTTGTAATCCCAGCACTCTGGAAGTGGAGACAGGAGGATTGCCATGAGTTTGAGGCCAGCCTGAGCTCCATAGTGAGTTCAGGACCAGCCCAGAGTCCAGAATGAGATGCTGTTGAAAAACACAACCTCCCCATGCCTCCCCACATACCAGATGCCTGGTTAGAGAGCAGGTTGTTAATTAGCAAGGGAGCATCAGAGAAGGCAGGGCTCTGATAGGAAGCACCAGGCCCTGCAGGATTCACCACCTTGTTATCTTCTCAGGAACCTTTTGGGGATGTGACGGAAAGGAGGCAGCTCCGAGCCAAACTCCAGTGTAAGGATTTCCGGTGGTTCCTGGAGACTGTGTATCCTGAACTGCATGTGCCTGAGGACAGGCCTGGCTTCTTTGGGATGGTGAGCAGGTTGGGCCATTTCGGGCAGTGTCCTGGGAAAGAAAATCTTCTTCTTGGGGACCACAGGACTCCCCTACTCCCATGTCCCCTTCACCTGTTGTTTTCTCTCCCCATGGACAGGAAATGTCAGTTTTGGAGATACTAGAAACCGTCAGGAAGTAGACAGATAGCAGCCTCTCATTTTCTAGATGAGGAGACTGAGGCCTACTTGGTGTTTCCACGTCTTGGTTTCTACTAATACCTTATCACATTATTTCTACTCTCAGTGGCCAGACCACGTAGTTGTTGAATAGGGAAGTGGGACACTGAGACTTATGCAGGAAGCAGCTTTGTTAGTGCCTGCCCAGGGGAATTAATATCCCAGATTGAGCCCAAATTACAGAAAGATGTTTTATTATATGTAATTTTGACTTCTTTGTTTCCCCATACGGTAACAGGTAGTTGTTATTTCCTACTTTAAAGTTGCCAGGCAGTGACACCAAAAGTTACAGTCCACAGTTCCAGGATGGTGCTTGAAGCTTCAAGGTAGTGTTCGAGTACCCCCGTGTGTGCTTTGTGTTTTACCAAGGTCGTGCTGTCTACCTCCACTGATAAGGCCATGTTGCCTTATTTGTTTGTTCTAGTAGAAGAAAGCCCAGAGCCCTTCCACATAGTAATTCCTTACTTGAGAGTTCTCAAGGGCAGTAGTGGGCCTAGAGAGTAGCGTCTAGTCTTTCAGAAAAACTAAAGAAATGTTTCTAGAATGAGGCCAACAAAGAAGTCCACTGTGTTTAGCTTTTTCTAGGAATTATGCCTTCTTAGTGAGGTCTTGTTTTGATCAGAAGTGCTAGTGTCATTCTGGGAGTATTGGATATGTTCAAAGCAAGATGTTAATATTGAATTCCATTTTCATTCTGAAAATGCTCAAATACACTGAATCGCAGAGAGAATGGTGACATGAATTCTGTACCTGGAATTCTGTCATATCTGAGGGTCTGCCTCTCTTGCTTTCCCTCTTCTGTCTCTGTTTTCTTCTTTCCAAGCACATGCTACATCGTGTCATGTTGTTCCTATGTACTTCAGTGTGCATCCTCTTAAAATCTGGGCATTAACTTACAGACCCAGAGATCTTTATCACAGCTACTCAAAGATCACTCACTTCTTTGTATCATTTACTGTCCAGCAGAGCTGGAGCTGGTCAAATGGGGTTTCATTTCTCAGCTTTCTAAGAAATCTCCACACTGCTTTCCATAATGGTTGAACCAGATTGCTATTGCAGTCCCACCAGCAGAGTAGAAGTGCTCCTTTTCCCCACAGCCCCGCCAACTCTTGCTGGTTTTGAGTTCTTAATGCAAGCCATTCTCACTAGAGTGAGTTGGCATCTCAGCGTTGATTTGATTTGTGTTTCTCTGATGGTCAGTGACATTGAACACTCTTTCATGAGCTTGTTGCCCTTCTGTACTTTCTTTTCTGAGGTTTCTTTTCCCTTCAGTAGCCCAACCTTAGTGGAATAATTTAATCTGGTTTTTTTTTTTTTTTTTTTTTTTTTTTTTTTTTTTTTTTTTTTTTTTTTTTTTTTTTTTTACTTTTTAGTTCCTTTTTCTCCCCCCCCCCATTTCTTTTGCTTATATTAATATGTATAAGTGCAATACATGAAGTACATTGATCTTGAGTGTTCTGTGCACATACATATAGTGGCAAAGTTACAAATCTTCCCTTCTCTCTTTTCACCCCTCCCACTCCCTTTCCCTCCTCTCTAGTTCCCATTATTCCCATTAAGTTCTATGAAGTAATTGTGATCCGGGTTCCTTACATCAAAGAAACCAGTTGATATTCCACCTTCTGCCTCTGACTCACTTCACTAAGCATGATGGTCTCAAGTTGCTTACATTAACCTACAAAAACCTCCAACCTATTTGTCTTTATAGGTGAGTAGTGTTCCATCATATATAAATATCACAGTTTATGTATCTACTTGGTCTGCTGATGGGTATTTTGGTGTCTTCCACATTTTAGCTATTATTAGTTGTGCTGATATGAACATGGATATACATGTATCTCAGTTATGTGTTGTTTTTAACTCTTTTGGGAAAATTCCCAGAACAGGCATCGATGGATCAAGGAGGTTATTTATTTCCAGTCTTTTGAGTCTTCCATACTGCTTTCCATCGTGGTTGTACCAGTTTACATTCCCACCAGCAGGGCAGGAGGGTTCCTTTTTCCCCACAGCCTTGCCAGCACTGATTGCTGTTTGAGTTGTCGATATAAGCCAATCTCTCTGGAGTTAGATGGTATCTTAGTGATGTTTTGATTTGAATTTCTCTTATGGCTAAAGATGTTGAACATCGTTTCATGTCTTTATTGGCCATTTGAACTTCTTCATCTGTGAACTGCCTCTTCATATCTTTTGCCCATTTTTCAATAGTGTTTTTGATTTTGAGGGGCTTACTTTTTTTAGTTTCCTGTAGATTCTGCTTATGAGCCTTCTATCTGAGGTATTGGTGGTGAATATTTTTTCCCATACTATCAGTTCTCTTTTTACACTGTTGGTAATTTTATTTGCAGTGCAGAAACTTTTGAATTTGACACAGTCCGATTTGTTAATTCTGAAAGCTGTTTCTTTTGCTTTTGGTGTCTTGTTACGGAAGTCTTTGCCTACACCTATGACTTTTAGATATTTACCTAATTTGTCTTCCAGAGGTTCAATGTTTCCGTTTTAATATCTAGTTTTTTGATCCACTTTGATTTCATTTTGGTGCATGGTGACAGGTGTGTGTCTACATTCATTCTTCTGCATATGAATGTCCAATTTCTACAGCACCATTTGTTAAAGGGGCTGTCCTTTTTCCGGTGTAAGCTTTTGGCTCCTTTATCAAAGATCCGGTAGCTGAGGGTATTTGAGTTTGTCTCTGCATCCTCAGTTCTGTTCCACTGGTCAACCTGTCTGTTTTTGTGCCACTACCATATAGTTTTTACAAATATTGCTTTATAGTATAACTTGATGTCTGGAATTATAATGCAACCTGCCTTAGTCTTGTTACTTAAGATTTCTTTGGCTATTCTAGGTCTACTTTGGTTCCATATGAATATAAGGATTATTTTTTCAAGTTCTGTGAAAAAATTGTTTGTATTTTGATAGGAATTGCATTGAATCTGTTTATCAGCTTTGGCAGTATAATCATTTTGACTATATTGATTCTCCCTATCCAAGAGCAGGGGATTTCTTTCCAATTTCTGATGTCATCTACAACTTCTTTCTTCAGCGTAATATAATTTTCTTTATGTAGGTCCTTCACTTCCTTGGTTAGGTATTCTGCTAGATATTTACATCTTGCTGGGCTATTGAGAATGGGATTCTTCTTCTGAGCTCATTCTCAATGAGAAAATTGTCGGTATAGAGAAAAGCTATTGCTATTTTAGTATTGATTTTGGAGCCGATGATTTGACTGAATTTGTTTATTATTGCCAAGAGTTTCATTATGGAGTTTTTGGGGTCTTCTATGTAGATAATCATATCATCCGCAAAGAAGGATAGTTTTAGTTCCTCATTTCTCATGCAAATTCCCTTTATTTCACTTTCTTGACTGAATGCTATGGCAAGTGTTTCAAGGACTATGTTGAATAAGAGTGGTGGGAGTGGACAGCCTTGTTGTGTTCCTGATTTGAGAGGAAACACTTTCAATTTTCCTCCATTTATTATATTTGCAGTAGGTTTAACATATATGGATTCTATGCATTTGAGATAAGGCCCTTCTATACCTGTTTTTCTCAGTTTTTATCATGAAAGGGTATTGAATTTTACCAAAAGCTTTTTCTGCATCAGTTGAGATGATCACGTGGTTTTTGTTTTTGCTTTTGTTGTGATGTATTACATTGATTGATTTACATATGTTGAACCAGCCTTGTATCCCAGGAATGAAGCCTACTTGATCATGGTATATCATATCTCTGGTTACTTGCTGGATTCTGTTTGCCAGAGTCTTATTAAGAATTCTTGTATATATATTCATGAGGGAGATTGTTCTATAATTTTCCTTCCTGGTTAAGTTTTTGCTTGTTTTGGGACTAAGGTGATGCTAGCCTCCAGAAGTGAATTTGGTAGTATTCCTTCTCCTTCAGCTTCATGGAACCACTTGAGAGAATTGGTGCTAGTTCTTTCCTGAAATACTGAAAAATTTCTGCTGTGAATCCATCTGGTCCTGGGCTTTTATTTATAGGTAGAGCTTCTTTTTCTGCTTTAATTTCTGTGTGTATAATGGGCTTGTTCAAGATTTTTATGTCTTCACTCAATTTTGGTATTTTGTATGTGTCTAGGAAGTCATTCCATTTCTTTCCAATTTTCTAACTTGTTAAAATATAGGTATTCAAAATAATTTCTCATAGTATCCTGGATTTCTACAGCGTCTGCTGTAATTTCACCCTTTTCATTTCTAAGTGCATTAAACTGTGCTTTTCCCCCCTTCTTTTGGTGAGTTAGCTAGAAGTTTGTCAATCTTGTTTATTCTTTCAAAGAATCAGCTCTTTAACTCATTAATCTGTTTATTGTCTTTTTAATTTCCATTTCATTAATTTCAGATCTGATCTTTATAATTTCTTCTACTGCTTTTTGGTTTAGATTGTTCTTGTTTCTCTAGGTCCTTTAGAAGCATCATTAACATGTTTATTTGTGTCTGTTCTGTCCTTTTAATGTGTGCATTTATGGCTATTAATTTCCCTCTAAGTACAGCTTTCATTGTGTCCCATAGATTCTGATATAATGTGCTTTCTTCATCATGTAACTCCATGAAGTTTTTGATTTCTTCTATGAGCCATTTTTTGGTCAGTAGTAAGTTTTTTAGTATTCATATGTTTGTGTATTTTCTTCTGTTTCTTTTGTTATTAAGTTCCAGTTTTATTCCATTATGATTTGAAAGTATACAAGGAATTATTTCTATTCATTTGTGTTTATTTAAGCATGACTTATGACCTAGAATATTGTCTATTTAGAAAATGTTCCATGTGCTGCTGAGAAGAACGTGTATTCTGTTGATGTTGGGTGGAAAACCATAAACATCTGTTAGGTCTAAATTTTCTGGAGTGTCATTTAACTATTGTATATCTTTTGGGATTTTCTGTTTGATTGATCTGTCTATCTGTGATAGTAGAATATTAAATTCCTCTGCTACCATTGTATTGGGGCCTATATGTTCTTTAATAATTTTTGGTTTACATAATTAGGTGCTCCAGAGTTGAGAGCATGTATATTGATAATTGTGAATTCTTCCTGTTCTGTTGTTTCCTTAACCAGTGTATAGTGATGTTCTTTGTCTCTACTAATCTGTTTTGTCTTGAAATCTGATGAGTCTGAGATTAATAGAGCTTCCACTGCTTGTTTCCTGGTTCCTGTTGCATGAAATAATTGAATTCCATTCTTTTATTTTTAGTCTGTAAGTCTCCTTGTGGGTGACGTGTGTCTTTTGTAAGCAGCAAATGTGGGTTTCTGCTTTTTTGATCCAGCCAACCAGTCTATGTCTTTTAGTAGGTGAGTTGAGGCCATTCACATTCAGAGTAATCATCAAGGTATATTTGGTATATCTTGCCATCATTACAGTTTTTCAGCATCATTTACTATACTTACTTTCTTCTCAGATCATTCTTCTACATCTGTTTCCTCTTTTTCTCTGGGGTGTTTGGTGTTGTTAGCGTCTCTTCTGCTTTCTAAGTTTCCTTTAAGTATTCTCTGCTGTGCTGGCTTAGTGGCTTTAAATCTCTCTAAGATTTCTATATCATGGAAAGTTTCAATTTCTTTCTGTAATTTAAAAGATATTTTTGCTGGATATAGCACTCTGAGTTGGCATTTATGTTCTCTTAGTGCTTGGATGATAGTGTTCCATGATCTCCTGGCTTTTAGGGTCTGGGTTTGAGAAACTGCAGTTATCCTGATGGGCTTATGTTTGTAAGGCACCCTTTATTTTTCTCTTGTAGCTTTTAATATTCTCTCTTTTTGTTGGGTCTCTAGTATTTTAATAATGTTGGGTTGTGATGAGGTTCTCTTCTGATCAAAGTTGTTTGGTGTTCTGTATGCCTGCAGTAGTTCAATTTTCATTTCTTTCCTTAGATTTGGGGAAGTTCCTTCCATAATCTCATTGAATATGGCCGTTAAGCCTTTGGTTTTGTGCTCAGTTTTCTCCTGCACTTCCATAATTCTGAGGTTGTTTCTCTTTGAGTCATCCGTCAACTGTTGTAACCATCTCTTTCTTCCTTTTTTGTTTTGTGGCCTGTATGTTCCAGCTTTGCCAGCTTTATCTTCTGGGTCTGATATTCTATTCTCAAAATGTTCAAACTGGTTACTTATTTTTTCCCGTGTGTTTGTCACATCCTGAAAGTCAGATTTCATTGTTTTTATGTCTCTACTGAATTCTTTCCTAATTTCTTGTATTGCCTTCATTATCTGCTGTTTTCTATCTTCTTTATTTTCCTCTAATTTCTTGTCAATGTTTGCTGTGTCCCAGAGTAGTGCTTTCATTTCCTGTTTAAAGTCTACGAATTTCTGTGCCCAGAAATTATCATTTTTTTTTGTATTTTTCGTCTTTGGGTTTTGCTATTTCAAGATCACTGTTACTGTTTTCTGGGTGTCAGGTCTTTCTGTAGGTGTTTTATTACCATGTTTCCTCGTGATTCTGTTAGCGTGAGTTGAGGCTCCAGTATTGCTGATGGGCTCTGTTTCTTTTACTGAGATTCTTAAATGAGGCTCTTTCTGTTTTAGTTATTACCTGGCTGGCTCTGGTATGCAGGAGGGATGGGGATCTCAAAGGCCCAGTCTCACCAAGCTCCCAGGTGCTAGTGGGGCTCTCTGGGAATGTTTTTGAGATGTTTATATATTCTAGATATTAACCTCTATCTAAGGCATCACTGGCAAAAATTTTCTCTCATTATGTGGACTCTTTATTTTGTTAATTGTTTCCTTTACTGTGCAGCTTTTTAGTTTGATAATGTCCCACTTATTGATTCTTGCTGTTTCTTTTGCAATTGGCATTCTGCTTATGAAATCCTTTCCTGTCTGTGTGTTTTCCAGCATTTTACATATTTTGTCTTCTGTCAGATTCAATGCCTCTGTTATGATATCCAGCTCTTCAACCCATTTTGATTTGATTTTAGTGACAGATAGGGATCTAGCTTCCTTCTCCTCCATGTGGATATTCAGTTTTCCCACAACCATTTGAAGATGCCGTCTTTTCTACAGTGAATGGTTTTGGCCTTTTGTCAAAAATTAGGTGGCTGAGGATACTTGGTTTTGTCTCTGTATCTTCAATTATGTTTCATTGATCTTCTTGTCTGTTTTTGTGCCAGTAACTGGTAGATTTTATCACTGTTGCTTTGTATTACATTTTGAAGTTTGGAATTAGCTTTGCTATCCTTTAAGTTCTACCTCTCTTCTCCGTGTTTCTTTACAATGGGAGTGAGAACTAAAGGTTTGATTACAGTTGGGATCAGCCTGAGAGAAATAAGAAAAATCACCATTTGGCAATTCCATTTGAACTTATGAATCTAGGTGACAGTTATCAGTGTTTACCAAAACCATTGATAGAAGGCTACTGGGGCACCTCCTTACCACATGATGGATGTGCTGTGAACCCACTCACGCATCTTATCCTGAAAGTCACACGATCAGGCTTATGTGCTCTGGACATGGCACAACACACACCCAAGGCTCTACCCAGAAAACTTGAAATCTGCGTATATTTCATACTTGCAGCACATCTGAATTCTGATCAGACATATTTCAAGTGCCTGGCAGCCACACGGGTCCAGTGGATACCATGCAGAACTGGGCAACACTAGGCTTTCATCGGGCACCAAAAGGAACTGTGTTATCTTTGAGAAACCAATCATGTGCTTGCCTTCACATCTCAAAATCAAATGTGATCTTATAAAGTTGTTTTTCTACTTGGACAGTGTACTTATTATTTCTTACATTGAAAATCTTGGTTTCTGATACTATTAATTACCTACTTTCTCCCAAAATATATTTAAAATTGTTTTAAAACAATATGGTATTGCAATGGGTGTTATACTGAGCTAGGTTTGAGATTTCTTTCTAGCTATGTTTGTTCACTGAGTCTGTGTCACCAAGGGAATGTCAAATGTATTATGTTCTAAAGGCATTGGCAAGGTCCTGGGTTGAGGAGGTAGCTCAGTGGTAGTGTGCTTGCCTGGGATGGACAGGGCCTGTTTTTTTCTGGGTTTGCAAAAAAATCCTTTTGTATCTCTCACCAGCTTGATTTGGTTAGCTTACTCAATCTCAGTTTGAGGATTTTAATAACACATATGTTTAGACCAGTACAGTAATAAGGCTGTACTGAAAAATAAACAGGGTACTTTCGGGAATGAAATCAAATTAATCTCTCTGATCTTCAGGTTCATCATCTGGCAGAGTTTCCTGCTGACAGTTCTGAATGGAACTGTGAAGACTAGAAAGTACTGGCCATGAGGAGGAGGGGCTTTTCTCGCTAAGTCTAGCTCCTGAGGCAAGAGAAGCAGGCTCTTCTCTTATCCCGCGTACCCTCCCTCTGAGCCTTGCGTGGAATCTGTTGCTGTGTAGCAAGCTGGACCAAAATGCCACTTTTGTGTTTTGTTTAGCTCCAGAACAAAGGCCTAAAAGAATACTGCTTTGACTATAATCCTCCCGACGAAAACCAAATCACAGGACACGAGGTCATTCTGTACCCCTGCCATGGGATGGGCCAGAACCAGGTACATGTGGGCTCTGAAGAAGAGAGACGAGGTCAAAGCTATGTGGTTTTTAAATTTTTTAATTAAGTATTTGGTTTCCAGAGAATGGGGATATATCTCAGTGGTAGAGTTCTTGCCTAGCATATACAGGGCCCTGGGTTCAATCCCCAGCACAATAAAATTCAAAAAATTTTTGATTTTTTTCTCATTACAGAAATATTTATTCATTACAGAACATTCAGGAAATAAAAAGTAACAGTAAATGGTGAATGGCAAGACTAGTAGATATTCCCATTAAAATTAAAACATTTTTCCTGTCTTTGTTTACATACAGACTTTAGATGGTGCGTTTTAAATGGCTCTTATCATAATGTCAGTTTGTTTTACTATCTATCTATCTATCTATCTATCTATTTATTTATTTATTTACTTTTGCATTACTGGGGATTAAATTTAGGGCCTTTTCACTAAACTATATACCTAGCACTCCTAAAAAAATATTTTTAAAATTTTGAGACAGGCCTTGCTAGGTTTCCACAAGTTTCCAACTTGTGATCCTCTTACCTCAGCATCCCAAAGGGCTGGCCTTACAAATGTATACCACCATACCTGGCATGTGTGCTTTATGTTGCATAAACTCTGTCAAATTTATGTTATTAGATGTGCCTTGAGAACGTCATTGCCAATGGCCTCTTGATATTTGACTGTATGACTGGATTACTGTTTAGATTAACTCTTGCTTATCTCCTTGTTTTTGTAATTGTAAGTAACTCTGCCTCTGACATCTTCCATCAGAGAGGGTGAAGTAAAGATAATACATCTGCAGTTTGCACGATTTCCTTACAATTAACCTGAAATGAGGTTAGGGGTTTTTATCACGCTGTAATACAGTGTGGAGGGAAATTGACTAGTGGGTGGATCTTTCTGGATAAGTTGCATGCAAGGCCTAGCAGGGGAATCTCAATCTTAAGAGGTCTGAAGACTAGAGGAGCAGCCCCGCCCAGGACAGATTCAGAGCTCTGGGTGGGGCCCTCGAAGGACACGGGATTAGAATAGTTCTGGATCTATACCATCAGTGTGTTACTGCACTCAAGAGTATCAGACACTCAGAGACAAAGGATGGAGGATCAGCACTTTCCTTCCAGTCCAGGTTCTCCCTACCTCCACTTGGCCATAAGCCTTCTTATTGTCCACAGTAAGCTTCTTAACTTGGATCCTTGCAATGTTAAATTATTCAGGGCCCTTCCACACTTTCTAGGCCAGTGTCTCTCAAAGCTAATGGTGTCTGCCCCATGACTGATGCGTGTTGGTAACCCTATTTTTAGTTTTTCGAGTACACATCACAAAAGGAAATCCGCTACAACACCCGGCAGCCTGAGGGCTGTATAGCTGTGGTAGCCGGGACGGATGTCCTCCTCATGCATCTCTGTGAAGACGTTGCCCCAGAGGACCAGAAGTTTGTCCTGCAGGAGGTCAGTGAGTCCATGGCTTTCCTTGGGGCCGATCTTGGGTGTTGGGATTGTGGAAGCTGGCTGTTCTCCTTGGTGGTGTTCCAGCAGGACTCAGGCAAGGGGGTTGTTCTAGGAGATAGGAACTCCACTGTGACCCCAGGAGTCACCAACACATTTGATAATTTGTCCACAGCATGTGGCGTCAGGAGTGCCAGCCTTTTCCCCTTCAGTCGATACCACTAAATGTTGAAATGTGCTTTCCTATAGAAAAAATGTTGTAATAGCAATGGAATTTTCAGCCTGTTTGGGAGAGACAGTAACATAATGCTGTCTATTTGATATTTTAAAATAAGGAGGAAAAATATTTCAGCACACCTCCCAAGTCTGAATCTGTGATCCTCTAATACCTTTCCCTTTGCATACATCTTTTGATTAGAAGCCATGGGAAGCCCTGAAGGAGTAGTAACACAAGCCAATCTAGAAATAATGTAGAGTGTCCCAAAAGTTTGGTAATTTGTCCTATAGGGCAATTTTTGGGATACCCTGTACATCACATTTAGTGCTTTTGTTATTTTACCCATAGCGTTGGCTTGACTTCAAATATTATGACAATCCTGAGAAAACAAAATTTTATACTGTATTTTATATTTTTAATTTTTTCATAGGTATGGTGACTTTTGGGACACCCGGTATTGGGTTGATGTATCACTAAAAAGTTTGTTTAGAAGGTTGGGCAGAGGGAGACTTTATTTAAAGTTCTTCTAGTGAAACTTAGAGCTATGGCAGGGTTTCCAGATTAATTGTATTTGAGAGTCTGTTGCGTCTGACTTTGTTTTCCAAGATTTTTTCCTTCAGCACAGGCAGGTAACTCATTCTGCCTGTTTGATGCTCAGCCATGATTAAGTTCATCATGAGCTTAAAGCTGATGATGCTGGAGATGTGGCAGGACGAGGCAAGTGCCAGGCTGGGAGAGAACTGCCAAACGAGCTCAGCCCAGGTGGGAGAGGGAAGATCAGGGCAGATCATTACAGAAGATTATTGTCCTCTGAGAGGTGAGAGTTGGGGCCAGTACAGAGCAGTACAGGTGAGCAACTCGGGTCAGGTGACTGGGGATGGCCACCTCACCCAGCTGGTCTATGGCTGAGCTAAGACTGTGACCAACCTTGCTGGCTCTGTTTAAATATGTAGGAAAAACATATCACCGTGGATTGAATTATCTGGTTTAGGAAAAGTGAAAGACAGTTTTAAAAAGGATCTTTGCTGATCCCTGAAGGAAATAGAAAGGAGTATGGACGCAGTGGAGGCTCTAGCAGGTCCCCAGAGCAGCCAGCAGGTGGTGCCATTGGCCCTGCACGGGCCAAGTTAGGCAGTCTCCACAGGCCTGCTTCCTTAGCACATGGGGCCATCCTGAGTTGCCATTCTGTGTGGAAGATAGTTACCTGTAAAAAATATTTTTGAAATAATTAAAAACCACACCCTGAGCTATTCAGACCTGTTTTAAATGAAAATATCTTTGAGAAGTTGCTTGTGATTGTTTGAAACATCCAGTGTCTTGTTACCCTTTGTAGGACGGTGCTTTATTTCATGAACAGTCCAAGAAATGTGTCCAGGCTGTGAGGACGGAGGACAGTGACAGTTTTGCACCCCTCTTACGAGACTGCACCGACTCAGACCATCAGAAATGGTTCTTCAAGGAGCGTATGTCGTGAAGTGTCACTGTGCAAAAGGAACTCCTCAGACGCGCATGGACTCTGCCCAGGAGAGACCCAGCGAGTGCAGTGATCACAGTCTTGTCAGCTCCACTTTTATAAGGAAATTATTCTGCCTTGTTTGAGCATTTTGTTGAATTTAGTAAAAAAAAAAAAAAAAGTGAATAAACTTTGTACTGATAATGAAAACCTTACAAATACTCAAAAATACCCTATTTTTCAAGGGTAAATGTTAGATGTTAACTCTTGATAGTTGGAAAATTAAAGTAATATTTTTCTATCAAGATATATATTCTACAGCTGTAACTTATTCTTACCAGTGCAAAGTAAATATTCTACATTAGTATTTATAAGAATTCCCAGGTGAAAATGTCTGCAGTGTATTTTGCACAAACTGGTAATACCTCAAATGTTGTGCTAGAGTTTTCTTGATATGGTGGGACAGACACTAGAAACATTGCATTAATTCCTTTGGATCATTGAGGTTTATTTAATAAAGAATACTTCCTTTTAGCTGGGTGTGGAGGCACACTCTTGTAATCCAAGCACTCCGGGAGGCTGAGGCAGGAGGATCACAAGTTCAAGCCTGGTCTGGGATACCTGGTTTGAGGCCAGCCTGGAGTGCAGTGAGATCCTGTCTCAACAACAACAGTAACAGCAAAAACAACAAGAAAAGGTACATTTGCATTATGTATTGCTACCATAGTAAACACTGTAATGTTCATGTTAGCTGAGAGGAACTAACCAAAAATAACCAAAGCTGAAATCTCAAGGAAACAATTTGATTTACCAAGATAATACAAACTTGAGCCTGGGTTTCCAACAATCCCAAGTGAAAGGGTAGCTGATTGCTTTTAGTACTTACCATTGTGACTTGAACATTTTTATATCATTTTTAATTTTTATCAGATAACATCAGAGATTAATGGTTATATGAAATTCATTTTTAAAATTAGTTTATTAATATTTGGCCATTTAAGTCTTTTATTGGATTTGTGCTACAGTAGCAACTGGAAGTTTCTCTCAGTAATTCTGACTTCAAAATGATTCCAAATCACCTTTGAGATCTTACCATTTTGGTAAAGTCAACATGAAGGATTAAAGAAGTTAATGAGAACGTTGGCTACAGATCTTTTGTTTTTGTACCAGTCACGTGCGAGAGAATGAAGACACATGCACTTGATGAAAAAGCATCACCTGTGTTTCAGGCACCTTTCCGCATGTTCTTTATGAGAGATTCCAGCTGGGTGAGGTTAGCACTTACCTGACTGACCTGGCATGGATCCACCTGGTACATCTTATTGACTGTACTTCACTTTCTTCACCATCAAATGGGGATCGTGAAACCAAGCGTGGGGTAGTTGTGTGTACTCAATAAAGTAACATTAGCAAGTGAGCGCTGGGCTTGTAAGATTTTAGCTTCTGTTTTCATAAATGCCGTATGTAGATTGTGGCATGCAGATAGTCATGGTACTGCATGCGTGTAATCTCAGCATGCTGAGAGTCTGAGACAGGAGGGCTGAAAGTTCAGGCACATCCAAGACAACTTAGTGATTTCATGAGACTTTGTCTCAGAATATAAAAAAATATATATATTTTCTTGTAGGGCAAGGGAAATAGCTCAATGCAAAGATTCTGGGTTCAATCTCAAGTACTAGAAGCAAAAACCTCATGCACAGCTGGGAATGGTGGCACACACCTGTAGTCCCAGAACTCTGAGAACCTGAGGCAGCAGGATTACATATGCAAGACTCTGTTTTAAAGTAAAAATAATTTTGAAAATGCCTGGGGAGGCAGCTAAGTGCACAGTGGTACAAAAAAAGTGAAGTATAATCGACATCAGTAAGTGTTTATTGAGAAGTAAATAGAAATCAGTTGTGTCTGTGGGCTTCCCTGGATTTTTATTTAGTGGCTGGCCTGTTATGGCCATACCATCCTGATTGCACCCCATCTTGTCTAGTGACCTGTTAAAGGAAATGCAGGTGTTCTCCGTCAGCCTTCTGAAAATTCCTCTCACCTCCCACATTTTAGGCATTTGTTACAGTAATATCTCACTTCCAGGTACCAAAAACTGTATTAATTTTTTATTGCTATGTAATAAATTATCATACATTTAGCAGCTGCAAACAATACCCCCTTGCTGCCTCCAAGTTACTGTGGGTCAGAAGTCAAGCCCTGGAGGGATGTGCTTGGCTCAGTGGGGTTCTTAGCTCCAGGTCTCACTGGCCGAGATAGAGCAGATAGAGCGTTAATCTGCTGCTGTCTCATCTGAGACTTTGCTCTTTTTCCCAGCCCAGTTTCTTGGCAAAACCCAGTTCGTTGTGATTGTAGGACTGTGAAGCTCAGCTCCTAAAGGTTACCTGATAAGAGAGAGGATGTTGCTGGTCTTGAAGGATTGAGGTGCCTTATTCTAATGGAGCCACATGGCTAGGGCCTGGACCTGGGAGTGGCCTGCAGGAGCTCAGAGTAGCCAAGTTCAGGTTCCTGGAATCAGAGATCCATCCGTGTAATTAACCCATCAACACTAGTGTTGGAGATCTGAGCTTAGGGATCTAGTCCTGTTGTCCCTACCGACAAGAAGGTTCTGTTTTGAAGACATAAAACTTCTCAAGAAACTAAATCATCAGTGGTCTTTCTTCTCAGTTGGAATGGATTTGTTCTCTCTACACCCGTCAAATTTGAATTTCTTTATGGGTTGTTTATCTGTTAAGCTAAAATATTTTATACTAGCCAGCTTCTAATTCTTTACATTAAAACAATCCTTTAACCCCTTCCATTAAAATAATGCTTTTCATATTTTAATGATTGTGGTGGGGACCACTTGGAGATGTCTTTGAAGGCGGATCTGGGTTCAGTAGGTCTAGGAAGGGACCTAAGGTTCTGTAAGTCTCACAGTTGCCTTTAGCCTGGTTTGTGGACCATATTTTGAGAAACAAGATCTTTAAGTGAAAAAGAAAAGGAAGAGGAGAAAGCTGGTTGGCCGGGCCATCTTGCCTTCCTTGCAATACACACTAGATGGTGTTGTCAGTTCAGGAAATAAGACAGCACTTTGGTGGAGGTCAAGTTCATTGGTCTAAAAACTACTCCAAGTCAGAGGGCCATGGTCTGGGAGACCTGGAAAGCACCCAGACAATATGGTGCCAACTATAACTGGTCGGGAAACTGAGGCCTGTGCAGGGAGGATTTTGTTTGAGATCACAGAGCAAGCTAGAGACTTCATTCTCTGTTACAACTTGTAATCCATGTAGTGGTAGTCTGAATTAGGCCTAGATTTTTTTAAAGGGTTAAAATAGTACTACTCTGTTTTTAAAATGTACTTTCAAAAACTGGCTTGACTATACTAAAGTATAGAGTCAAATTAATTTCCTATCTTGATTTTAAAAAAGTTCTAAAGACTTTGCCCCATGCTTTGGTGTATAATGGCCACATTTATTTATTTATTTGATAAGTTGGTTGGAAATGCTGGCCTCTTACTGTCTCCTGTTTGCTCCTGCTAATAGTAATAGCAGGAACTGGATACTATTCTAAGAAGTTAATTCTCAAACACCTTAGTGAGACAGGTGATAGTTCACAGCTCCTCCCTGGCTCATCTTAGAAGTGAAGGCTCTGGGGCTTAGGGAGGGTTAGGAACTAGTCTCAGGTCGCAGTGTTGGGTTTGCCTAGGACTTACCGCAGAGCTCATTTCCTTCTGTGCCCTGCCTGGTGGAGGAGAAGGAGGGTTGTCTCTGGGTTCCCGCAGCTCATAAGCCCTGGCTGAGGGCCACTCCTCTCTCATCCCACTTAACCAACACTGCTGGCTATGGCAGTTAACAAGCCTTTCCTGCTTAGAGAGTACAGAGGTTATGGCTAATTTATGTCTCCAGGCAAACATGCTTCTTGTGAAAGTGTCATGTCAGGGAGAGAACCAGGGATAATGGTCCATGTGCAGAGCCACTGGAAGCCAAACTCTTATTCTGTGGGCATTTGTTTGAGTAGTAGTCCGTTTTAAGCATGCCCACCCTCTGCCCTCTTTGTCTCTCAAACATGCCAGGGGGTGGGAGGCAGTTCTTCATTCTCTTATTTTGAGATTTTTTGATATGTGGCCAGAGAGGCCCATGGTCAGGTCAGGCGTGGATCAGCTGGGGTTGCTCCATCCAGCCCTTATCCATTGTCAGAGTGCTTAGCACCCCTGGGACAGAGGGTTCTGTCCTAATCACTGTGTCATTATTCCTCTGTGAGTCATCTTGAACCTTCTCTTACAAGGCAGGGGCCAGCAGAAGAGATTGCTCATGCAAATGTTCAGACAGTTACTTTATCACCCCAAATAAAGATTAGTGGGTGGGCATGTCCATTGGGCAGCGCTTGTTATTAACCCCGGAGTGACTGCAAAGTTCCAATGGGCGCTGATTGCCAACTGTTACAAACAAAGGCAGATTTCTGGGTTATAGACTTTGCACAAACTTCGAGAAGCTACATGCTCACCAGCCTCCTAAGACAGGAGCCCTTCCTTTGGGTCTCTGAGAATACTCAGCTGATCCTAGTTGGTCCAGTGCCAGTGAAGAGAAGTCCTCACTTAACACACTGTCCATCTGTTCTTGGATGGCTCCCCAATAAAGCAGAGATGGGTCTTACTGTGGCTTTCTTAATTGTTCTGTATCCCCCCCCTTGGAGGCCACCCAGTGTGTTTGCGCTCTGCCCCAAGACATTCCCTCAGAGAGGATATGTCCTCAGATTTGCTCATCTCTAGGCAGCCATAGTTTCCTCAAACCATCCTCAGGGATTTGATTTTCAAGGGATTCCAAGAGGAAAGGAAGACAGATGTTTGCCTTAAATCTGCCACCTTTGACCAGAGGACAGGATTCCATTTTGCATCCCTGATAAGAGGGCCAGGTCAGCAAAGGCTGACCTTGGATACCCTAATGGTGGAAATTTAGCATTGAGAGACTGTGGGTACAGGGGCAGTGTGAGTGTGGATGACATGAGAACAAACGCATTGATGGTACAAAAGAACAGAGACCTTCATTTTCCATTGTAGAAACTCAGTAGTAATGGCCTGAAATTGAAACATTAATGACAAAGCAGGGCTAGAATGTTATTTGAAATATAGAAGTAAATCTGGGAAGAAGTATCTGGAAGAGTTGAGGGTGCAGGCCCTCTCCTGAGTCCAGTCTTGGAGGTGAGAGGAGTGGAGAGTGGTGGGAAAGGGGGCTGTTGATTTCCTTCAAAACTTTGAGAACTACTTGGCTTTCTGAGCTAAGTACATGTATTTCTTTGACAAAAATTATGTTTGAAGATTCTTTCAAATGAAATCTGAGTCCAGATTCTTAGTAAGATAACAACTAGGGACCAAGTTATGACTTTTATTTTTTGTCATGATAGATTGAAAAGAAGTCAAGTGTTTGCTGTGATTCAAACTTGCAGTGCATTCTGTTCGTTGCTTGGACTTTGGGCATGTCGCACAAACAACCAAGCCACCGTTTCCTTTTCTGTGGAGTAGGAACCATGCTTTTGTCTTTCTGTAAGGCAGATGGTAGTAGATAGGGTGGGAGATGCAAAGCAGACAGACATGGTGCTCAGGAACAGACTTTGAGGGAGGGAGAGTAGAGGCTGAGTAAAGATGCCTAAATGGCCCAGTCCCAGAGACAGCCTTGGAGCACAACAGCATCACACACAACAAATAACCAGGTCTTTGGCATAGTTCTGTAAGACTCACATTCTGGGAAGCTGAGGCAGGAAGATCACAAGTTTGAGCCAAACTTGGGCAACTTAGTGACTTTACAAGACCCTGTCTCAAAATAAACATAGGTTATAGAATTGTAGCTTAGTGTGAAGGCACTGAGTTCAGTCTTCAGTACCAAAATAAATGTATAAATAATAGAAAAATAGAAGAAAGCAACAAGGAGAATCTCAGTTGCTCTTCATGGGAATCTGATGCTGCCTGTAAAAGAAAAGAGCCAATGTGGTGATGGTTCCCAATCTGCCTCCTTTTTCTGGCTTTGGGGAGATTAACTTTTCACCTCTTTCCCTTCCGTATAATTTCAGCTCTCTGGAAAACTTTGAATCCAAGAACTACAAGCCATTTTGGAGGTCATTTTAAGCCAATTTTCATTTTTTTCTGTAGCGTTGAGGACAGGGCTGGACCAGAAGGGGCCAGTTCATCTTTAGACCTGAAGACAAGAGCATGAACCGTAGCCCCTCTGCAAATTCTCACCCACCACGGAATCTGGATAATTCAGTGAGCTTGTCCTGAAGTGGGCTGGACTCAGTTCACAGCTTTTGGAACCAGAAGCTGAAGAGAAATAAAGCTGCCTTTTCTGGGTCAGATTCTGGACAATTCTGGGAACTTGTCTGCAGAACAAATTGATTTATGGGGACCCAGCTGTGAGGAGCTGTACAAAACAGGGATCAGAGGCGATATACTCCAGATGTGGCCTCATTAAAAGCCAGGGTGGAACAATAGGGACCAAAAGCAGCTTCAGTCTATTGGACCATAGAGACTTCAAGGCCAGTGGTGGCGAGGAAGGATGGCCCAGAGACTTATGGCATAAGCGGCTGACTCTGAGCTGGAAAGCAGTTTATAATTCACTCTGTCCAACTTTCACATTCACAGATGGAGAGCCTGCAGGCTCAGAGAAGGTGAGAGGCTCAGGTATCAGCCCAATATGCCAGAGCCTAGGGAGTCCAGTCCTTGCTGCTGGTTCTGTGTCATTCCCATCACCTGCCCTGCTTCTCAGTCCAGAATCTGCCTTTTAGAATCCAGCTCAAGGCTGCTTTTAACTAAGAGGTGGGGAGGCTTCACCCAGCCACCTGCTGATGGCGAGATTGGCTCTGCTATGAAGAACAGGCCAGGTCAAGCTGCTGTTGCCTAGATAGGGAGCTTTTCCTGGCTCTGTGCTGAGACAAGGACTTCCTGCTGCAAGGCTTCCAAGGCTCTTGGCCATACCTTCTGTTACCTTCTGTGTGTTCTTTCATCCCAGGAATGGGACTCTGTGGTGCTTTGTCAGGGTGTCTGTTGTCTCCCCTCCTACCAGAGTGAGTCCTGGGAGAGGAACCAGGATGATCTCTTGCTGTGTTTCCTTTGTTGGGAATAAATTTCAGTTTCAGAGGCATGGACACACATCTAGTAGAATCTAAAATGAAGCCTCACTTTTCATTGTTAGTACCATACACCTGTGTGTGTGTGTGTGTGTGTGTGTGTGTGTGTGTGTGCTTACCTATGTTGGGACAAAGTACTCAACCCTCACAAGTTAAAGGAGGAGAGGTTCATTTTGGCTCACAGTTTAGGTGGCTTCGTCCACGGCTTATCCCTCCAAAGCAGAAACCACCTACCAGAAGGGCCTTGCTGATGAAAGCTGCTCACAGAGAGAGAGACTGGAGAAGCTGGGATGAGAATACACCCTTCCACATCGTGCCCCCAAGACAGGATTCATTCCCTCTGACTCACCCTTTCTGCCCAAGCCCTACATCCGAACGTGAGACTTTTGGGGAACATTTCAGATCTAAACCATAGCGTTCTTTGTGTGTATACTTGCTTGTATACACAAGGAACGTCTCTGTGACACTTTATTTTTCCACAGATATTTTTAAAAACAAAAAACTCCCTGCTCAAAAATTGGAAGCTGCACAGAATATTAAAAAATCACTTAATTTTTTACTACCCAAAGACAACACCATTTGGAAGTATTTCCTTCCACTTTTTCATTATCATAATTCCTTTCGTTTGGCTGAAATGGACTCCTAAAAAAGCTTTTACCCAGTGAGCAGAGTTCTGTCCCTGGGGAAATGCAGAATTAGTTTCCTTCCTAGCAGAGTTTCGGGTACATGAGGTCAACATTCATCCCCAGATTCTTCCCACCCTTGGGAGAAAACCTGGGCTTTGCTTTAAATAGCGGGGTTTATAAGAACGTATGTGATGACACCACTTATTACATATGTACTACTTGCGGGATACCTGGAGGATATTCATATACAATGTTTTTAAATCTTCACAGTTAACTCACAAAGTAGATAGTTTATAAGTCCAGTTTTAATAGGGAGAAACAAAGAGAATGAATCCTATTCAAGCTCATGGAACTGAGGTCAGTAAGATTATAGCCTTCTTTAGCCTGGCTGCTTTCTCTCTGTTAATGTAACCAGAAGACACAGTACCTTTCATGATAGCCTTATCCAGCAGGCCTCTACATTTGGGTCTGGAAAATTCTCATTTATTCCGGCTTCCATGGACCTTTTTTCCCCTTATGAAAAATCTCTTCAAGACAGAGTAACTCATGTAGAATTCCTAGCAATAATAGTTTGAAAACCTCTTAGAACATCACCTGGAATGTAATACACACCCAATATTTGATTACTATTGTTATTTAAGGTGGAGGCCGCTATTGGGTTTACTATTGTTCCTCACTAAACACAGGACAACAATGTGCTACAAGTAGCATCGCACCAGGGAGGGGCACATCCACTGTGGTCTCTGAGGCAGCTTCCAGAAGCATCTTTCCTCTCCAGCTTTTGGCAGAATCAAGAAACTAAAAAGCTGCTTCCTTGAACTTGAATCCGCCTGCTTCCTGCCTGGCCTGGCTCTCCCCTGGTGCCTCCTTGTCCAAACCCACTTGCAGGTGGATTTCGCTTGCTTGTCTTTGGTGAGACCATCCACACCCTTCACTGTCCCCAAAGCCATGACATGGTAGCATGGTCTTTGTGTCATGATCCTCCTGCTGCTGAGTTGTTGCCCATATGACCCAGAGGATACCTTCTCTTTTATGGGGTGGAGCTGGTGAAAAATTTAAAATATGGGTTGTATTTTCATTTTCGGTTGGTTGTTTGCTAAATTTGGTCACAGTCATGTCTTCTAGTTCTAAAATGAGAGGAAGGAAGCAGCTGCCCTGTGGGCAGTCTACAGCAAGGAGCAGGGGAGAGAGAGAGCCTTACGCTTCTCTGTCAACTCATGCTTTCTTCCTGACTCCTGAGACTAGTGGTGGAGGAGTAGAAGTGAATAGGCATGGGCCTGAAGATGCCAACACCCCCTCTGCCACCCCTCTGTCTCTCTGGCCTGGGAACATCATGTTGGGAAGAATATCTTAGGAGGCCAAAGTTACCAGCCCCTTAAGGGTATAAGACCAGTTAGGTCTTCACTGTAGAAATACACAGTGTTGACACTATTCTCACCCTAGGGAATCAGAATCCTTTTGGTCCATTTGATTTTCATTTCAGGTGGACACAGAGGAGGGAGGATGAACCTGGGGAAGGGAGAGATCTGATCATCATTAGATGGGTGACATCTCTGCCATGTTGAAAAGCTAGGTAGGTCATGGACAGATAGGGAAGGGCCACCTGAGCCAGGGCAGTATGCCTGGGCATGGTGAGCAGTGTGTTCCTAGATGTGGGCAGGGAAGCTGGTAGGCAAGGCCACACCCTGGCTGGTTTTACATTTTTATTTTATTTGGAGGTGGCGATGTGATCTGTGCTGAGAGGACAAGGTCACAGCTGGCCTGGGAGCTGTTTCCTCCCTTGCATCACCCTTCCTTGAGCATCCAGCCCCGAGAGGGAGTTGCTGAAGGCCGGGATTCAGTCGTATTATGTGGTTTGGCTTCTGTCCCCAACCCTGAACTGAACCTCCCCTGCCAAGTTAAGAATCTGTCATTTGCTAAATCTCTTGAAAAGCTATCTTCCTCATGCCCCCATACCTCCTGGCTGCATTTGGCCTTATCCATTCCTGCCCCTGTTGAAATTTTCTCTTCTTATTGGCACCCTAGGTCTTCGTCCCCATCAACTCTCTGACTGTTTCTTCTTAATTCTTTAGGGAAGTTCCTCTGCAATATTCTTGAATCACATTTTTGAGGAGTCCCTCTGTGCCTTTCATGTTTTTGCCTGGCATCACAAACACAAATGTGGTTTTGATACCAGCAGTTACCTGTGCCTATCAGGTAGGAATTACATTCAGCTGCAAGTACCAGAAACCCGAAAAGTGGTAGATGAATCCAGTGGGAGGTTTTCTTTTTTCTTAGTCAAGAAAAAAATTATCTAAGTTCATTCCAACACTCCATGGGAGAGGGGGTGGAGCAGACTTGTTATATAATAATCTAGGACCTGGGGGAATGGCTCTGTGGTTAAAGTGATTGCCTAGCAAGTGCTAGGTAGCCAAGTTCGATCCCCCAGCACCACATAAAGCCTGGTGTAATGTCACATGCCTGTAATCCCAGCACTCAGAAGGCTGAGGCAGGAGGATTGCTGTGAGGCCAAGGCCAGCCTGGGCTATATAATGAATTAGGACCAGCCTGGGCTACAGAGTGAGACCAAGTCTCAAACAAACAAACAAACAAAAACCTACACTGTTTTTATAGTAAGCCCCAATGTCACGTTGCCCCTTAGCTGCAAAGCAGGCCAAGGGGTGTGGTCTTTCTAGCTTGCCCCTGGCATCCTGAGCAAACGCTGGCAGGGAAAGGGGAAAGGGAGGGAGAGTGGAGACTGCGTAGGGGAATTTCGAGGGGACTTTTTTCAGTAGTCCTGGCTTGGGAGTTGCCAGGTAAAGATAAGTAAGAAAGAGCCTACTCTGGTTCACAGAAAATATGGAGATAATTGACTATCGTGTGACATCACCAGGATGCAGAGACAGGCAGGGACACGTTTCCAGCACATCTAAGACTCACACAGATCACCCATCACCTGTTGCAGTACTTCACAAGCTTTCTTCCCCACACAGTGAGAAGTTCCCACCACATGAATGCGGGAAGACCACCAGGAGAGGTGGGAGTGGTCATCAGCGCTATCCCATTTGGAATTGCATGTCCTTATATCTACTAGGGAGCCATTGGCCTATTTGACCTCCAGCAGTCAGTCACCAGCCCCAAAGGACTCGGGCTCTGTCACTTGTCCTGGTTCCAAGGCCTGGCATTGATCTCCTCCCTTGGCAGCATCTGTCGGGCTATCAAATCACGTTTAACTCTATAGTATTCAGGTTCTGATAGCCACTAAGAGAGAGAGGAAAGTTCAGAACAACCTAAGACCAGAAGAATTGTACAATGAAGGCTGGTGAGTGGCTTCCTTTCTATCATGGGGCCTAGTACTTCACTTCCTGGTACTAAAGAGAAATAGATGTCACTCAGCCTGAATGGCTGTTCCTGTCTTTGTCTGGCACTTTCTTGTTAACTGCACACTGGCTGTGCTAGATTCCTCTTTAGCCGGTCCCCCCTGCACTGCTACTGGCTGGCTAGCTCTCTGATTGTCCCATAGCTCTTGCAAACATAGCACGTGCCAGTGTAGATTCAGCATCTCTTCCTTCCTCAGCCATCTCCCTCCCGTGCTGTCCACAAAAAGGAGAGCTGTGGTTTGGCTCACTGTCCTCTATTTCCCTTCGTCCTGGCAAGAGGTCCAGGGTTTTTCTGTGATTCTCCCCTTCCTCCCCTAGTCTCTGTGGCCTCTATAACTCTGCCAAAGCTTAAGAGGTGGAGCTCATGGGTCAGGTCTAAGGGAATCAACTCAACCACAGCGACTAGCACCCTGAATCGGAGCCTCCTCAATACAGTTTATGATTTTTGTTTCTGGTGATCTACAGACAACACAAAATTTACCACCTTAATTATTTTCTAGGTACACAATGTAAAGAGTATTAAGCATATGGGGTGAGCATGTGCCCTAAGCTGGTCTGATCAGAGCAGATCCAGAACTTTCATGGTAACGTTCAAGTTCTTGTTTGTTTCTGTTGGACTTAAGCCTGGAAGGATGTAGCTCAGAGAGGGCTGGCAGCTATCTTGAGATGACCTCGGAAGAGCCATCAAGAATGGCATCCAAAGAGTACCTGAACCAAGAGGTAGACTGGGCCCACGCTGGTGACATTTCTCGGGGATCCCTGGATCCCTGGATCTGAGTGCCTGAAGTGCTATCACCTCTACCCTCACACTGTTCACTCACATGGGTCTTGTTTTTAAAGGTCAGTCTTGTTAGGTTTTCTGCCTTGTGCAATGGAAAGTATCCTGCTGTACAGATCTCTCAGTTCAGTCATCCATTCAGCCAGAAACCCAGGCCTCACCTTCAACTTACTCGCACACCCGAGCGGTACTGAAATGCTCTCGATTCTGCCACTCATCTCTTTATCCAGCCTTCTCCTGGCCTTCTCCATTGCTTCTGCCTCCGTTGGAGTGCATGGCAGAAGCCTTAAAGTGGCTCCTGCTTTAGACTTGTCTCCATCTGTCCATGTCCTCACCCAACAGTGTGATCTTCCTAAAGACAAACCTGGTCATAATAGAGTGCTTTGTCATTCCTCAAACTCTATGCTGACAGAAGGCCACTGATCTCCTGGTCTGGACTGAGCCCATAGCGGTGCCTCTGTGACATCTCTCCTGCAGCCTCACTTGGATCTTCCTGCTAGATGGAGCTGGCCCAGACCTTCACGTCTGACTCCAGGAACTGCTGTGTGTAGCCTTCCCCAGGCTCGCCTCAGGGGTTTCTTCCTGCGTTTCCTTGTGTGGCTCTTGCCCTCACCTTTGCTGCAGTGCTTGGTCTGGTATGTGAGGAGGGCTCCGGAAGGTGGAGTGTGGTGTGTCCATTGTTACTACGTCATGCGCCACAGTCTCCCATCCAGCACCTGTTGGCAGACTGACTGAGCAGACTAGACTAGGGAGCACTGACTGATTTTGTGGGAAGCTGTAGTGAATGATAAAAAGCACAGAGCCACCGACACATATTTTGAGGTCTCAGTCGAAGTGGAACTTCCAGATGGAAGCATAAGCTAATGAGACTATGGGCTGCTCTGGGGCCCAAAGGGGAGGTCCAGGCTGGGAGTTCACTTGTATTAATCCCAGCCCTGCCACTTACTGGCTGTGTGAATTTGAACAAGTGAATTCCCCTCTCAGGCCTGCTTCCCCCTCTGTTATATTTCTGTTACATGGGGATAGACTCTGACCCCTCGGCTTTCTAGGCTTGTTGCATAGACCCAAGGAAATGCAGTGAAGCAAGTGAGGAGCCTTTGGGCTCCAAGGTCTGTATGGAATGAGGTCACAATGGCCTTCAGCAACTCCTGTTTCCAGGTCTTCCAGTGTTCTCCACTCTTACCACATTGTGTGGATCTTGGCTCCTCAGATCCAGGTCAATGGGAGTCCCTAGTATGTGTGTGAGTACACATGTGCTTACGCCTTGAAGTGCACATTCCAGGCACTATTCTTTATACTCCTACTGGCAAAAATCCAATTTGAGGTGGCTTAAATAAAGATGGAATTAATTAGCAAACAGAAGTAAGAAGTCAAAGACTTCAGGTACAGCTGCTTCCAGGATTCCAGCATTCTTTTTTTTTGTTTTGTTTTTCGTTTTTTTTCTTCTTTGCTTCCCTCTGCTGCCTTCATGTGGTGGCAGGCCTTTCTGCTCCATGAAGTGACCCCAGGAAACTCATAAGGCTTCTAGCATTATAAAGTTAGCAATCTCAATGTTTTCAGCAAAAGTTTTGGAGTTGAGTTTCACTAGGTTCTCTTGGGTTAAGAGCTCATTGCCGAGGGGCACTAGATGGACCTGAGTTCCGCATCGAACCCTGGGGCTAAAGTAGCTTTAGCACTGTCTGACCCAGAAGTGGGGAGGGGTCGCTTGGTGGAGCCAGCAAAGAGTGAATGGCAATTGCCAGTGGCCCAGTCAGGAGGGCATCTTAGTTACCTTCTCATTGTTGGGACTTAATACCTGACACTTGCAACGTTTAAGGGAGGAAAGGTTTGTTTTAGCTCCCAGTTTCAGTAGGTCTTAGTCCATTCATGGGTGTCTGGCAATGGTGGAAGGGCTTGGCTAGGGAAAAGCTGTTCAGGCATGGCAAGAGGAAGAATCTGAGCCTGGAGAGAAGCCAGGGCAGGAATATATCCTATAGACCACACCCTCAGTGACTCCCACACTCTCAGTAATCCACCCCTTTTGACCAGATGCACCGCCGAACAGCACATTAAATCCATAGATAGTCTACAACATCCAAATACTTAAGGCCTTCGGGGGGCATTCCATATATCCAAACCATAACAGGTGTGAAATCATGAGATTAATGGAGCCTGGCTCTGGGACCCCTTCCCTCTTTTTGATGCTATTTCTAGCCATGGTATTGTTGCAGATATTTGACCTTCAAGATTTTAAGCATGAAGTCCAAGGATTAGAGGGCTCATTTTAGTACACTTGCGGGTGCAGGGGAGTGAACTTTCCAAAGTCTGAGCCCCGAAAGATGGAGACTCCTCCTTATGTACAGTTTTGGCTTTTTGTCTCAGCTGTATGGTAACAGGTAATGTGCTTGACTGAAGCTGCTGGGCAGTGACACTTAAAGTTTCAGTCTAAAGTTGCAAGGTGGAGTCAGGGTACGCATGCGCACTTTTTTTTTTGTCACTGTCAGGGTCACACTGTCTGCCTGCACTGCCATGAGTGAGACGTGGTTCACAGAAGCAGGACAGTCAGGGTGATCATTCAGGCATGTCCAAATTTTTCTTAAGATAAAGTGGAAAGGAGGCTGACCGGAAAGGCAGGTGTGACTGTAGAGGTGCAGGAATCTTCCCTCCAGCAGGCCTATCTCAGACCTTGGAATTTTTCTGTGTCTCAGGGTAAGGGAGGAGGAAGCAGCGGGAAGCAGGCAAGATTACAGACACTGAAGGCACAGGCTAAATGTATTTTATAAAAGATCAATTAAGTTATAAGACACAAGAGTTTTCAAACATTTGTTTAGCAAGCTAATATTGCAAAGGCTGTTTTAAATGAGGGGACTGCTTAGTTGCTATCTTTTGATCTTTTGGTATCAACATTTCTCTTTCAGCATCCACTGAGAGTTACACAGAATTCAGAGAGGCTGGGCCACAGACCTAGAGGGTCCGGCATGTCTGTGAAGGCAGCCAGCCTCAGCATCATCGCAGAACCAGAGACTTTGGGATTCTGGCCCCATCCCTGCCCCTGGCACTCCTCCGCCTGTCTGGAGCTACATCTTGGAGGTAGGCAAGCACAATAGACACGAGCGAGGTGGTGGAATGTGATAGGAAGGGGACTCAGGAGGCTTGAGGGTTGGATTGAGTTGAATTTGAGGGATTTTCTCTAATTTTGATAACTTCAGGGGGATGTAACTTAAGCACAGGGCCCATGCTTAGACTTTAATGCTCTGTTCTTACCATTTTGTAATTCTTAGTACTTTTAAACAAGGAATCTCTGATTTTCATTCTGCACTAAGCTCTAAAATTTATGCAGATGGTCTTGGTCTCACTCTTCCTGTTTGTTTCAGCGGTGGTAGATTAAGGGACCATGGAACCCAGAGGTGGCTTCCTGCTGATGACTAAAGCAGTAGATCTTGGGTTGGGAGGGTTGTTCTGAGTCCCACATGGGTTTACTTCCTTCAACCCCACAGAATTTTGCCTAAAACTGTCTAGTGTTTTCACCCCCATCTTCTCCTTCAGCTAAAGCAGCCCTGTTTTCTGAGGAGGAAAGGAGAGCTGTGACCTGCACTCAGGACTCAGGAGGTAATGGACTTGGCCTTGCCACTCTAATGCAGACTCTCAGGCCCTGCTCTGACTCACTGAATCAGAGTCTGGTTATTTTGTGTGTATGTCTAGTGATAAAATTCAGAGCCTTGGCATGCTGGGCAAGTGCTCCATCACTGACCTACGTCTCCATTCTCCAGAATCCACATTTGAGCCTTTAAGTCTGAGATGCTCTGATAAACACTTGCTTATTCCTTGTGTGAACTGAGATTCCCACGTGCCTTGTAAGACCTGCATCTCTTCATTGACAATTGTTATTTTAGGAAAAATTTCTGGTTCATTCCAGATCTGTTTGCTCCCATCTATGCAGAAACAGAACTTTCCCCTTGACACATACACGCTCAGCACAAGATTATAATTCCCAGCTTTTCTTGCATCAGATATGGACGTGGGAAATAAGAGGAAGTGAGGTACAGATGCTTCTTGCATTGTGATGAGAGTATGTCCTGATAAACTCATTTTAAATTGGAAATACATTTAACACACTAAGCTCCAAACATCAGAGTTTAGGCTAGCTGCTATAAACATGCTCAGAACACTTATATTAGCCTGCAGTTGGGCCAAGCTATCTGACACAAAACCCATTGTATAATGAAGTGTCAAATAGCTCATATATCTTATCCAGCAGCACGGTACTGAGAGTACACACTCCATGGGCATGCTTTTATACCATTGTAAAGTTGAGCCCAACAGGAGCAGGGCACCACCTGACCGGAAGCTCTGGTGCGCCTTCTGAGGGGAGCAGTACCTTCCCTTCTCTCTGTCCTTCCGGGCCTGTAGCAGATGTGGTGGTCAGGCCCCCTGGATGAATACAGCTCTCTGGGATGGCAGAGCAGCAGACAGAAGGAACCCAGGCCACAGCTGACTTCAAAGAGCAGCTTGGCCCCTGTGCGGTGAGACCTCCGGGTAAGTGAGAAATGGACTCCTGCTGTGGTTGATCCTGGGTTATTTGTGTTGCTCGGTTCAGTCCTATTACAGAGTAATGGGGATTTCCTCAAGGCAGTTTAATTTGAGGAGGTGGGTACAAGCTCACATGAAAGGAAGGAGTGGAAGGATTTGAAAATATCCTGAAGAAACTATTTTCTCCTTTTTAGTTCTTTCCTGTCTACCGTTTTGTGCTGGCTAGCATGGGTCTGTGCTTTGAATAATAATGGGAATTAAAACTAAAGCCCAAATTTACAGGAAAAAGCTTTACTTAGGATGAAAAGAAAAATGGTAGGAGACTAGTTGGGGGAGCCAACAAAGATTAGCTGGCCCTTAACACAGACAGTAAGAGAAATGGGGGAGGGCTGCAGTTTGAGCAGCTGGAGGGGACACACCTGATGGAGGGGGTCAGAGGGATGAGCCCGTGGGTCTGGGGTGCAGGTGCTCATATCTCTGTTCTGGTTTCATGGCTCTGGAATCCTCATGGCTTGAGTGGTGGATCCATTTCCAAGAAATAACTGGGGTGGTTTCAGTCATGTGGAGCTCTGCTATTCCTTGAGACTAGGTGATCGCAGATTTAGGAAATGGTTGGGGACTTCTGGGCATAGCTGAACGTCCCTGTAAATCTCTTCTCTTGGTATCTCAGAGGGAGATGAGATCATATAAATTCACTGCTAATCAGCATTGTCTGGCCAGCTTCCAGACAGACACTTCCTCAATGATCAGCACACCCTAAGCAGAGCTGAGGGGAGATTTGACCCAAGATTGACAGTAACAAAGGACACAAATTAAAGTCAAGTTTTTAGTTACCAATTGGGCATCTGTAGGCTCAAATGAAGAGTCACGATTTAGAGCAAAAATGGCTGTCCCTAATGTTCTCAGAAGAAAACACAAATCCCACTCTTAATGAGTAGCAAGTGCTTCCCATCCCTGTGGTGGTCTCTGTGTTACGACTGCACCAATTTCTCCCCTCCCTTCCCATCCAATCTTTAAACTTTTATTGGCTTCATCTTCTATACCAGGCCCTCTGCCAATCTCAAATTCAAGCCTGCTATGTGCTGTAAATGAGATAGATAGATAAAGAGAGAGACAGAAAGACAGAGAGAATAATTTTCTCCAAGTCTGTTGTGGTTTGGATCTGGAATGTCTCTCAAAAGCCTCATGCATTTGGATGCTGTGGAGAACCTACAGATTCCATGAGCTGTTATGAGACGAGGCCTCATTAGGCGAACCAGATTACAGGTGTGTGGGAGACTAGATCACAGGCATGTGGCATGGAAGGCGGTAAATTCCTACCCCAGCTTCTCTGGAACCCTGATTCTTATTCTGGTGATGCTATAAGTAGCTGTCCTGTGCCGGACCCTGCTATTGCCAGCCACCCAGGGAAGAGTTGACAGCTTCTGAAACTGTGAATTAAAATAAATCTTTCACCCTTTAGTTGTGGAGGTTGGACAATGTGTCCAGCAATAAGTAACTAAGATAAAGTCTAGTTTGAGTTGACCCATAAAGGTTAGGTGAAGTTCTCTAGCCAGAGATGCTAACGAGGTGCCTTGTAAACAGGGAAAAAGACTTTCCCAAGGCTCAAAGGTGTATGAAAGCATCCAGTGTGACCTAGGGCTCTGTGAGGGTCACCCTGGCCTAGGAACCACGGTGGGGCTAAGGTGGTGGTGGGAGGAGACAGGGCTGGTCAGAAGCAGCTTTGTTGCAATGTGCCCTGCTGGAAGTCACCTTCCTTTTGAGGAGGGCTGAGCAAGGAAGCGACAGTTGCTTTGCAAACAGACATCTCATGTATTTATTTCCTCCATTTTCCTTACATCTCTCATCCTTTCCCCTGAACGAGATGCCTCCTGGTTTCACTTAATTTCCACAGGAAACTGGAAAGAGCAACATCCTTCTAAATTCCCCCTAAGTCAGTCCAGATTTCCAGGGTCAGAATGTGGCCCCTGAGAGGCAGGGTCCTGTGGGGTCAGAGGGAATGACCCGGAATTGCTGGGCTTGTGCTGAGCCCCATGTAGTGGTAGGATCCGGTGCCAGCTGCCTGTACAATACAGATGTTCAGCAAGCTTTCACTGGGAGCATAACCAGCAGCAAAGGCGGCCCCTGGAGAGGGGAGCACAGGCCTGGTTCCCACGGGCTCCTGCCCAACATTAGAACGTCCCTCAGTTTCATGTTCCTGGAAGAGGGGGAGGCCCGGCAAGTGCTCCAAGTTGCCCAGCAGCTGCTCCTGCTGGGGAAGGACGACACCCTCTCCTCAAGTGGTCTTGGGACGCTAGCCTCCCAGCCTTAGCGACACTGTTGTGTTCGTAGCTGCGTGGTCATGTTATTTCCTTTCCTGCCACCCGTAGGAGGCAGCTTGGGGCTGATCTAGGCTTAGGTTTTCCTCCTTAAGAAAGTTGGCTTCTTCTCTCTGAGTCTCAGTGTCCTCACCTGTAAAACAAAGAGTGCTGGCCTAGTGGCTCTGGGGGGAGGGGTGCACGAATGGGATGTGGACTTTGGAATCATGCGGTGAGGGCGGAGTTGTCCCTGTACCACAGGTTGCAGGGTTCTGGGCAGCTCCTTGGCATTGCTGGCCACTGGGTCCTCATTTGTACCAGATTGCCCCGGGCTTTGTGGGCCTGGTGATGACAGGAGCACCCACTGTTCATGAGGATGTGAGGAACAAGGTCTGTGTCCTCCCCCTGGGGCAAAACAGTTTGTGGGAACTAAGCAGAGTCAGCAGAAAGGAGCTGGCCTTTATTCCTTTGTCCACACCCTGTCCCAGAGTAACAGAATATGCTTCTAAAGCCTGACTGGATGGGTCCTTCTGTGCCTTCTGTGGCTGTGGGTTGCTTACCACCTCCTCAGCCCTTGCTCTGCCCTCTCTCTCACTCTGACTCCTTGGGGCACGAAACAGCCCCAGCTCGGCTACCCCCGGGCCCTGTCCCAGGTCCAGTGCTGGGAGCTAGCTGGGCCTGATGGGGTGGGAGGGGCCCAGCTCCTCCCTAGCCTGTCTGCTTCCCCCAGTCTTGAGCCAGGGACTGCTAGTACAGAACCATGCCCTCCCACTTCCCCCTGTGAACATTCCCCCTTCACACCCCGCGCCAGTCCCTCACAGGCACCGTCTCCCATCTGGAAGACTCCCCGCTCCCTCCAACCTTGTGCTGTCTCTTCCTCCTTCCAGTCCATCTGAGTGTGGCTGCTGTGAGTGTGGATGGCACTTCCGGGCGCCCTGCTGGTTCTCCATCATCTCTCACGGCACCTGGAGAGGAGCTTTGGAGAAACATGTTTGTAATTACACGTGGATCATGTACTTACCACATTGAGTAATGAGTTATACATTTGAGAAGAAGAGAGTTCTTGCCGGTCTCGGTGTTCCCAGTGTCAAGTGGAGTGCCTGGTACTTAGTTGGCTCCCAGAATGACGATTCAGACAGTCTAGAATTTGGTAACAAAATGGCCTCAATGAAAAGTGAGGCACACTGAAGCATGTGAGATATCCATGCACTTCAGCGTCAGCGTCCTGGGTTCAGATCCTGCCCTGACCTTCAGGTCTCGGGAGGGCAAGCCATGTTTCCCATGGCTCCTAGAGGAGGGTGTCCCAAGAGGATGGTCACCGAGGTTCAGGCATTTCTGAGAGGCCAAGGAAGAAGAGGACTGAGATGTATCTGTGGGACTCAGCCCAGGGAGGTTGTGGTGACCTTGACAGACAGTTTCAAAGGACTGGGGATCGGAAATCAGCCTGCAGGGGAGTAAGCAGGAAGCCAGGAAGTAGAGATTGTGAGTTTGACAACTATTTCTAAACACCAGACCAGGAATGGGAGGAGAGATGACATTAGCTGTTTCTGCCCAAGCTGGGTCACATCAAAATTAATTAGGAAAAGTTTCTGAATAGTAAAATGACTCATCTACTAGATGGCTAGCAAAACAAGGTCTTCTTGTCTTATTTCTCACTGAAAAGTGGGACATCAGAATCGAAGGGACCTGGAAAGCCAGAGAGCTCCAACACAACCCTCTTCTTTAAGAGATAAGGTACCTGAGGCACAGAGAGGGACAGGAAGTTGCTCAAGGTCACCCAGCAGAGGAAGGACAGAGCCATGCTAAACCCACAGCTTCTGTGTGTCCAGCCTAGGGCACTTCTTCCACATTGCATGTCTTTTTTTCTTCCTCTGTCCTTTCTGGACAGTCTTCGCTGGCTTCAGGAAATGGAAAGGATGGTTATTTTTAGTTCATTAAAAATGGAGAAAATAGAGAATGAGATTTTCTTACCCATATATCAGTTCCAGAGTAACTTTTATGTAAGAGCTAAGTGGGTGAGAAATGGCTTCAGAGTGAGAACAAAGGTTCTTTGAATATTAAAAGCTCCAGGCAAACCCCAAATTGGTCCTATGACTGGGTTTAGCACTTCTTGCTGCCTGATAGAGAAGATCCGGCAGGGCCATGTTGTGTGTGTGTGAGTGCACGTGTGCACACACACATGTGCGTGTGAATATATGTATTTGAGCACATGTGCATGGCAGGCTCCCTCTGTGGAACGATTCCCAGACTCCTGACCTCGTACCTCTCAACATTGATTTTGATTATTATTATTAATTGTGGTGAGATGCACATAAGATTTATCACTTTGATATTTTCTAAGTGCACTCATTTTGTAAAACTGAAAGTCTGATCCCCCGGAATAGCAGCTCCCCCTTTCCTCCTTGCCCAGCCCTCTGCTGCCCTTCTAGTTTCTGTCTCTGGGGCTCCAGCTACCCAAGGTGCCTCCTGTAGGTGGCATCACACCCATTTGACCTTTGCATCTGACTTGTCCTGTTTCCCATACTCTGTTGATTCTGCGCCCTGTGCCCCCAACCCCAGCATTAGGGGGAGGGGCAAGAAGCCCTGGACAGAAAGCACAGCATGCTTTGCTGGTATCTCTTTACTGCCAATCAGTGGATGATTTCTTGAGAGCAGATTTTGATAAAATTTTGCTCCGATGATTAAAGCCAACAAGAGGGAGAGATATTATTGATAGCAAAAAAAAAAAAAAGAGAGAGAGAGAGAGAGAGAAATCATTCTGTTTGAAAAAATATTGCTGGGATCATTGCAAGTGTCTTTATGGGACAGCAATTAGTTTTGTAACGCAGCCACCTCCTGACTTTGTGTCTCTGGGCCTGTTAACCTCCTATCTTTCTCTGACCCGATCCCGTGGGAAATTATGACTGAGATGCCCTCGAAGCACTTAGCGATTTGTGTAAATATCATCTTGTACTTGGGTTACCTCCTACAGTTTAAGACACTCTTATTTTTATTGTTTTATTTCATCAAAACGACAATGATGTGTGGCAGTTAGAATAAGGCTTATCATCTCCATTCTGCAATGGGGAAAGAGGCTCCATGGGCTGACAGGACCCACTCAGAGTTAGAGAATCACTTGTTGGTAGCACTGGATGGCGAACCCAAGCCTTTAGTCCAGGGCTGTTTCTCAGTTCCACATTTTTCTGGCATTTATTAACTTAAAATATTTCAGAGTAGCATTTATTTGCATGTGCTTTGTTCGCTTCCACCACTTCCACATTGACCTCAGATCTGATCCTTCTCTGAGAATGATGCGTCAGCATCCAGATGCTAGAATTAGAAAGTCGGAGTTGTTCTTGACATTTCCATCTCCAGTTCTACAGCCAGTCTTTAGTCAAGCCCTGTGGTTTCCAGCTCTGACAGATGTTCAGTGCACCCTGTCTTTGCACACCTGGACCTCCCCAGTGCAGGCTTCTTTCTCTCTCACCTGGAGAACAGCCTCTGGGTGGCTGGGAGGTTTTTTTTTTTCTACCTGTTCTTCTCTTCTTTGGTGATTTCTTGGGAAATATGAATGTGAACGAGGTTAAATGAGTTTCTGTGTTATAAGATCACTCTGAGCCTTTTGCATGCCGATAATGAACAGGATGACAACGTTTGGAATGGCTCAGACTTACTGAATCCTTCCTGAACCCTACACTTTCTCCCTGTCCACTTCATCTAATCTCTTCATGGGAACCACATGACACTTCTACTAACTGTAAAGCCCCCTTGGGTGACTCTGCATCTCCCCTGCCTGCCATACTGGAAGGTCCTCTGGTGCACCCTCGTCTCTGGTCACAGCAATATTGGCTGCTGGTGCTCACAGATTTCACTTCTGGGGAGCTACCTCATCTGGGAGGCCACCGTCCTCCAGGCTCCAGAAATATCTTATAACCAAGTCTGATTTGCTAAGTGGGTTCACAGAGGCTGTCCCACTCTCGCCTCCATCAGAAAAATCTGCTGCACAGTTTGTGCTCCTAAGCCACTGTGCATGGGCACAGGGTTAGACTGTCCCTGAGAACATCTCTTTGTTCGGTCCTATCCTTTTCCATTTCTGCCTCCCCCACCGCCCCCCCAACCCTTGTTTTTTTCTTGAGGGGTTCTTCTCGGTTTTGCCCTTTGTTCCTCAGAAGCTCTACCTGAGACAGGTGCCATACTCCCAGCCGCTGGAGGGATTCTTTTTGTGGTGTCCGATACCTTCGCCTGATACAAGCCATCCTGTCACTGTATGAGCTGCATTTACAAGTGCCCTCTCACTTGGGTGACTACAGTCTGCCCTTTCAACCAACAGATCCAAGGAGGACTGCATCTATTTAGGCTCATGGTTCCATCTCCAGGCCTGATAGGAGTCCAAGATGTGCTAAATCAGAGAGAGTTAGGAAGCACCATAAATATCCAGAATGCAAGTGAAGAACATGTGTCAAATATGGCTGGCAACAAGTTGAATATATTAAAAACTTTTATGAGTAAGAAGAGGCACGTGAGCAGACAAATCACCCCCATACAAATGGAAAAAGTTTGTCAAAGAATAGTAAATGATTAAAACAATAGTAAAATAATTATTTTTTCATATTTTTGTGTTACCAAAGATTTATTTTTATGAAAAGATCGTTATGTTGGAGGAAGTAAGGAGCCAGGCATTTTCAGACGTAACTATTGGGAGGATATGTTGATAGCACCATGACGGGAATACGCTTCCGCAGGGCAGAGAGGTGGGGTTTGGGGAACTCCTCGATTCCAGTGCCAGAACCCAGTGTACTCAATACTCAGTTAACATTTTTTGAACAAATGGAATGGAAATTTGGCAAATATAGAATATAAACCTTATGTTTTTCATATCCTTTTATTTAGTAATTCTACTTCATAAGAAAACTCTTACCAATTAGAACAAAGATATTTATATGAAAATGTGGTTCATTATAAACTCAGAAAACTGAAAACAACCTCAGTCTTTACTGGGTGGCCACCAGTTTAATTATAGTATGTTCATACTGAGAAAATGTAACTGATTAAAATAACATATCTGAGGAATATTGGCTTATTGATAAATCTGGAATGAGAAAAGTTTAAGACTGTAAAATTTAAGACAGTTGAATACTTGATATTCAATTCTTATAAGAAAAACTGCTAATAGTTGCAAGGGTTTTTTTCAGTTTTTACTATTTTGTTTTCTTCTGTAGGACAATGAATATGTATTACTTTTGTAATGGGGGTGAGGGAGAAAGCCTTGAAGAAGAAAGCAGTTAATAAAAACTGTGAATAGACAGGAAAATGGTAATTACTTGTAATAATATTTTTTCTATTAATATATCATAATAGATCATTCTATAGTAGGTTAATAATACATCCTCTTATTAAATAGACCAGACTTTATTTAGACAACAATGAAGATTGTAGACACTGTACTGTTTTTATGTTCTTAGGGTATATTTTTCCATGACCTGGAAAAATCTCAACATACTGGTTTGACTTTAAAAAAAAAAATTTTCACAACTCCTTTGACTGGAATTGATTTCTCCTGTGGCTCCCAGGTCTGTAAAAGGCATTAAGATGGGCCATGGCATTGACCTTTATTCTTTGCCTGGAGTAGAGAATTTCCCTGTGACTGGCTCAGGATTTCCAAGAGGAAGGCAACTAAATGACCTAGCACAATTGTCCAGGTCCTCGATTCTGAGCTTATCTTGATTAGGAGGAAGTGGATGTCTCGCTGTTCCAAATTTAGAGCCTAGGAAAGAGCCAGATGTTTGGGACGATCACAAACATTAACCCATTGGGGGTTTTGCCCTATTCATTACTAGGCAGATATCTGGCTTTGTTCATCTTGACACAGAGGAAAGAGACATTTGGGTTTTTCTTGCCAAGGAATCCGTCTTGGCTTCATCTTGCACAGAAAGGCTCATTTTCCTACTCAGTATTGAAAGGAGGCTGGGCACACATCTTCCATCTTCTCAAGTCAAGGTCCTTCACCATCTTTCCCCTGTCTCTTCTCCCATGGTCCACTCTGCTACACAAGACAGCAGTATTTAGGGGAGCAAGCTCCAAGGCAAGATACAGACACGATCTTGTGTGCAAAGAGCACACAGAATGGAGAAGTCACAGTTGGCAGAGATCTGATTTGAATACAAGATAGGCTTCTTGTCAGCGGTCTGACATTGGACAAACGATCTGCTTCTCTGCCTCCGTCATCACCACTGCAAAAAGACTGTAGTATTGATGAAAGCAATGAAAGCACCACGAGGCTTCTGTGAGCTGTGCTATTTGGAAAACATGAAACAGTACAATGCCTGCTGTAGAGTTAGTAGTGTACTGTAGTTTAACTTCTCTTTGCATTTATACATTGACTTAGGGGAAAGGCACTGAGCTCTGAGTAGGTGCTGGGCACTGTGCGAGGGCTGGAAATTTAGTAGGGGAAAATATACAATCCCTGACCTGGTCCCAAGAAACCTATATTTTAGTGATAGAGACTGAAGTAGAGATTCAAGTGGGAAGAGATCAATGTGACAGTTCCAGTTGCCTGGTTCCAGAAATCTTGACATCTTCTTCACCCCCAAAACATGCAGGGCACCTTCATGCTTTGTGCCTTTGCTCCCTATGTCTAAAAATCTGTGCCTCATCTTCAACCATTGGAAACTTTCAAAATGCAGCTTAAGTGCCACCAAGTAGACCTGATAAAGCCTTCCTTGACCCCCAAGCCAGAATCATGACCTCTCCTATGGCTCCAGGGCACTGTGGGTAAGCTCTGTGACTCTTACTATCTTCTTGGTGGTGACCAGTCATTATGGGAATATCTCCCAAAAGACTGGGAGCTCCTTGAAGGGAGCTTCTATGACTGACTCATTTCCTAGGCCCAGAGTCCAGCACAGGGCCATGCACATTGTAAGTACTTACAAATGCTTGCTGGTTGAAAGAATGAGTGGGCGTCTGAGAAGACATTGCTGCACTGACAATGAGGGAAAATGGCTCCTTTTTTGCTACCCTGTTTTCTGAGACCATAAACTTTGCAAGTGGCTGGTCGCTTCTGTGCATTCTATCTGCAGCCATGAGCAAGGCTGTGATTACTTAGTTGTGGAGAGAATGGTCATCTGAGGGGCTTGTACTGAGTGTGGCATTCAAATTGTAATATTTTAGCAGCATGCATACAGCGTAAGACTTTTGTCCTGAAACTGGTCTTGGGACATTTCATTTGCTTTTCACTCTGTGGGGGACTATTTTAATTGAAAGTGGAGTTACTGAGACCATTGTTGCAACAGAAATAATTGAATATAAAACCACATGTGCTTTTGGGACTGTGACTTGGGAATTTAATTTGTCACTTCTTCATGGGGTGATCTAGGGATGACTGCTTCTTGGTGGCTCTCATCCATGAAATCCTGATTGTAGAAGGTAGGAGTTGGCCTGGTTAGATTGCTTAATCTCTAAGGTTCCTTCCGGCTCTGATATGCTATACTCTCTATGATATCCGATTGATGAGAGGCTGCATGACTCACAGTTGCTGAAGATGTGGATGGCGTTCTGGGAGAGGATCCCAGTCTTTGTGAGCTCAAGGTCATGATTTAAGAGCAGAAGCTGTGAATGCTCTGAAACCTGGGAGTTCAGTTGTTCTTGTTCAAAATTGTAAACTAAAAGCAGATGTTTTGAGTTATTGGCAGGACATACAGGTAGCTCTTACCTGGGTGGTGGGTATAGGAGGTGGCTCATCCAAGCAGAAAGGCCTAACCTAGGACCTGTATCATACGTAGAGCATGTAGGCATGTCCTTGGCTAGGCCACCCTGGCCATCAGTTATGTAAATGTCCTGTGAAAGTGGGTTCTGTGCCTTGGTGATACCATAGTGTGTTTCTATCAACTCACTGGTTTATAGACAATGGCAGGGTCCATTGAAGAGCTGAAAGTCACTCCCAATATTGACCTGCATATCATAACCCACTATTAAGTTGAACCCTTTGAAAGTATACAGTTCTCTGCTATGAGAGGTTTTTAGTATATTCACAAAGTTTTGCAATTTCACCACTGTTAAATTTCAGGATGTTTTAACCATTCCAAAAGTGACTGCATTAGCAGTCACTTCCTGTTGTGTACTGTTCTCTACTCCTCAGGCCAACACCATCAATCTACTCTGTCTGTATGGATTTGCTTTTTCTGGACTTTTTGTAAAAGTGGAGTCTACAACATGTGGCTTAATTAGGCCTGGCTGCTTTCCTTTGGCACAGTGGTTTCAAGATTTATCCATATTGACCATAAGTTTTTTTAACAATTAAAATTATATATGTGTGTATAATTCATATACCATCTAGACAAAACCCACGTGAGTTTGGTGTGATCTATGCACCCTTCCTTAGTGGAAGAGATGGAGGACCAGGCAAATTTAGTTCCCCAGCCCCCAACCAGATCTTCTTTACTTCATTATCCCAATTCAATTTTGGTCTTTAAAGAATTATATAGACGTTTAAAATTAAGAATCAAATCTATTGAGATTTTCCTTTTTTAATAAGTCTTTGCAGGCAAACTAAAAGTCTTTTCCTAGCCCAAGATTATTTAAATGCATACACATTATTTTCCTGTCCTATGTGATTTTATTTTTTACATTTATAACTTTAATTCATCTAACATTTTTGAATGGTGTGAGGTAGACACCTTATTTTACCTTTTCTCTCATATGGCTGCAAGTTGTAGCACCCGATATCTTTTCCTCACTTGGAAGAAACAACATTAGCATTACTACTTTCTTGTATGTAATTGGGACTGCTTCTGGCTTTTCTTTTCTATATTGATTTGTCTTCTCTTCAGCTGCAAAAATACTTGTAAATATCTTGCTCCTTTTAGACTTCATATAATATTCACAGGCAGTCATATTATTACCATGTTAAAATCCTTGGTGATTGCCAAATGTATATTGTTTTAGTTTAGCTTTCATTTTTAGTGTGATATGTTTATTTTGTGTGATACATTGTGCTGTATTATTTAAGAATTTTTAACTTTGGGCTAATTGAAGCCAGTGGCTATGGGAGCTGTCATAGATAAAGTTGTAGAACACGTGTGGGCTGATCACAGATAAGAAGGGATGGGAAGACCAAGGAAATGCTAAAGATTTATGAGGTCTGAGATACTGAGGGTTCGGAACAGCTGCAGCATCCTCACGTCAGCTCTAGATGTCATCAGGGAACATGAGCATAAGAATCACCCCTGTGATGCTGAGCAGCAAACCACAGAGACCCGGTTTCTGTCATCTTGAGGACCTGCCACAAGTCCAGGCCTCCTTCTCCAATAGACGAGAGTGGAAGACACTTCAACTTTACAAGTCAAAGTTCTATAAAAGTGAATGTGATCCTAACTAATGTCATCCCAACTTTATTTTTGTATTTGGATGTCTGTGTTAAGATTTGTAGGACAGTGTTACTAACACTGATGAGAGAGGACATCCTTCAGATTACTAATGGAAACAGGAATGCTGCTAGGAATTCACCATTCCGCTTCCTACTGGATTTGTTTTTACAGTACATTTGTCACTTTAAGAAGACTTTCTCTTTTTTTGATGATGACGAAATGTTACATTATCTCAAGTGATTTTTTTGTCATCCACCAGTTATGTGGTTCTTTTGCTTTGCTATACTGACATGGTGAATTATATTAAATTTGAAACCTACATAGAACTTTGATTTTGTTTTCTGTCCATCTTCTTCACACAGAAGGTCGGTCATGGCCCCTGTCTCTCTCCTCCACTCCTTTTTTGTCCTTTCACCTCTTTGGCCATTTCTTTTTTCTAAGTTTTTGGAGAATTTCTTAAGTTTGTCTTCTGATGTCTTGCTCCTTAAAGTCTTAAAGTCTGGATGGGCAGTCTCAGCAGCATCGGGAAGTTTGCTGAATACAAAAATTCTCAGACCCCACTGTTGATCCTCTGACTCGGCATTGCATTCTAAGGAGATCCCCAGGTGACCCCTGTGTGCAGTATGCTGTGAAGTGTGTGAGAGTCTGGCTGAAGGGGGAGGGCTTTTAGGACCTCAATGGGGATGTAGATTCCCCCATTATTATAATGTTGGATTATTCCATTGGAAATTTGGAAGGAGACACAGTTCAGCATAAGGCTTTGGACCACCATTCAGGACCAGGACCTGTGGGGTTTTTGTTGTTGTTGTTGTTGTTGTTGTTGTTGTTGTTGTTTGGGGACATTAAGAAGGGCAGCTGTCTGCTGTGTGTGATGATATGAAATGAAAATGGCTGCCCAGAAGTCATCAGAATTTCCCATGTTAGTTCAACAAAAAAAGAATCCTTCTGTTACATTTCTGAGGGGCCACATGTATCCTCTCACACACACTTTACCCACACTTGCTTCCTTGACAGATTTACAAAAGTCAGCTGGTATCTGTAGGAAAACCTCTGTCATGAGTAGATAAAGAGGAATAAAGATTGCAGTAGATCTGTTTGGTGTCAGAAGAATCTTCAGAAGTCATTGAGGAAATGCATATGAACTATACCATAACATTAGGACTGGGGTAGACTGGATATTCATGGGCCTGAATTATGTGAGTCTTTGTACATGGAGAGATGCATTCTTTTAAGGGGGAAATCAAATTTAGTATACTCAGTTCTCATCAATCAGTAAAAATCCCAGGAAGCCACCAAAACTTCAAAAATGTCTCTGAAGAGAAAAAGAATCACTAGCACACGTTGGCTCATTCCTTGGCTCGTTCCTTATTGCCACCAAAAAACTTTCATTCCCTGGAGGGTGTTGAAACAATACCAGTGCATAACTCACACTGCGGAACTGCAAAACATCCTACCTTTATTAATGGTTTGTAAAGTTATTGTCTCAACAGGAAATTCTGGCCATTGTCACACATTCTTCTTGTTTATTATTAGTAATAATAACTCATTGCATCATTATCAGGCCCTAAACCTTAACACAGCTTTTCCACACAAAGGAGACCCTCGCCCTTACCAGGCAATCCAATGAATCAACCAAGGAAAACAAGCATCCGTGTGCCCATTCCACACAGAGAGGGACTGAGGGTTGGTGGAGTATGGTCCTTCTTCGGGGTACAGTGTTCAGCCAGTGGCAGCGACGAGCTCAGACTTAGGTTTCCTCCCTGCAGGAGATATTCCTAAAACACACTTGGCCAAGTGACTTTGCTCCTTCGCTTTCCCAGCACAGTTGTCCTGCCTTTGTATGCTTTCTGTGCACAGACCAAACAGTGAGCAAGGTCATACTCCACGTGTAAGGATCTGGAGTCCTGTGTTAAATGGGATGTATACTATAGTGGCTAAACAATGTCTTCTTCTTTCCAGATTAGATTTAAGTGGTCACTTGTTTCTTGGTCCTTGTAACTGACTGTAAATCTCCCCCTGCTAAGTACATGCCATTGTTAACCTTCTGCTAAGAATCTAGTGTGGCCTGGTGTATTGTAATCAGGAAGAACTGTTGATAAGATTTTTAACATATGATTCATTTCAGCTGATGGGGAGGGGGAAGACATCTAATTTCTGCTTTTCTGTGGACGATGCTTCTGCTCCTTACATTCCACACTGAGCACCTCAAACTTCCCCACTCTTCCCCATTTCTCTCAGCTCAATGTCCTTGCGTATGTTCTACCTAAAATGTTCTTCCTTATCCTCTTCATCTCTACCACCATCATTGTAACTATTCTTAGAGGTACACTGCTCAAAAGTGATCCTTCTGTGAAGCCTTTCAGACTCCAGACTAGGAGTGCCTCTTTTCCTAAAAGCATTAAGTAAATCTGTGCCATATTATGGTTCAATCATATTTTGAAATGCATTCATGTGGCTGCATATGTATACGTACTAGATTGGGAGTGACTTTGAGGCAGGAAAGATATCTTAGTCCATTTTAAATGCCCTGAGCTTGAGACCTCACAAGTGACAAGAATTTGTGAAAGGTTGATCTAATTCCTGCCACCTGGTAATTTTAATGCAACAGGATTTTTTTTTAAACAAAAACAGATATCACTTTAGTTTTTCACCTTTAGTTTAGATGTTAGGAAAGTAACAGGCAAGAGTAAGTTCACAGCCAATTATTGAAAAAAAAAAAAAAAAAAAGGAAGAGGGGCTGAGATGTACAGCTCACAGGTTAAAGCTCTTACCTGATAAGTGCAAGGCCCTGGGTTCGATTACCCAGCATCACATAAACTGAGCATGGTGGTGCATACCTGTAATTCCAGTACTTTGAAGGCTGAGGCAGGAGGATTGCAGTGAGTTTGAGGCCAGCCTGGTCTATACGGTGAGATTCTGGAACACAAAGAGAATATTAGGTAAGAACTAGAGAAATCTGAGTATAGAATTGACTTTAGTTAAAAATTATGTTAATTTTAATAAATGTTCATTACTCATATAAGATGTTAATAACAAGGTAAACTGGGTGTGGGATGGGTGAGAACTGTTTGCAAGTTCTTCTGTAAATTTAAAACTGTTCCAAAATAAAGAGTTATGGCTGTAGGTGGGGGAATAGCTCAGTGATTAGAGAGCTTGTCTAGAAAACTTGAAGCCCCGGGTTTGATCCCCCCAGCACCATGTGATAACTGGGTATGGCTGTGCACTTCTGTAATTCCAGCACTCAGGAGGCTGAAGCGGGAGGATTGCTATGAGTTCTAAGGCAGCCTAGGCACCATAGTGAGTTCAGGACCAGCCTGAAGTACAGAGCAAGATCCTATCTCAATAAAATAAATAAAGTAAAATAAAATAGTGTAAGAAAAATAGCCATAACAATGCTGTCAAGCTTGTAGAGCAAATGAAATTCTTACTCAATTGTTGGTAGGAATACAAAATGGGGTAGTTGGGAAAACAGTCTTAAAGTTTCTTGCAAAGTTAGACATGTGTTTATCATGTAACCCAGCAATCTCACTCTTGAATATTTAGCCAAGAAAAATGAAAACATGTGTCCACACAAAGACTTTTCTGTGAATGTTTATAGACTCTTTATTCAGAATCACCACGTCATACAAAAACATGGATAACTCTCAAAAGCATTATGCAGAGTTCGAGGAGTCACTTACACATGGGATCATATTGTGTCATTCTGTCTCTTCAGTTTTAGAACCAGCAAAACTAATCTAAGATAGCAAACACCAGAGCAATAAGTACATTTTAAACTCCAGGCTCTCAGGGTGAAAATTATTAGGAAGAGCAGGAGATGCCTTTCTGAGGTGACTGAAATACTGTGTATTGCGATTGGGTGGGGTCACACAGGTAAATGCATTTGCCAAAATGTACCCAGATATGTACTTAAAATCTGCCCATTTGAAAGGTATCTAGTGGACACCTCAATCTTTAAAGAGAAGAACTCATTCCTTATGCCTGGGATTCTGATTTTCGTATTTTCAGGTATAGACTAGGATTTTTAAAAGCTTCTGTAGCCAAAGTTATGAAGGTATTTGTCAAATTACAGGGTCCTTCAACATTCCTAATTGCCATGTAGATGCTTCTTGGAGTTTGGTGTGTGGAACCTGGAAGCTGCAGATGTGGACCTACAGGTCTCCTTGATGGCTCGGCCCATCAAAGGATGTGTCAGTGGGCTAACTGGCAAGCAGTGTAGTGCCGGAAGGCTCATAGTGTTGGAGCAGGATGGAGTCATGAGAGAGCCTCTCGAGTTCTTCTTGGTCTGCTGCTTCCAAGAGTGGCCCTGCTTCTTTAGGGAGTGGATTGTTGTGGTGACAGGAAAAGGAAATTGAAAGGAGACCAGAGGAGGTATTGTTAATAGGATAGGGAATTCTTATTCCATACAATTTTAGAGATTGTCTGTTCTTCTTCTGACGGTTGGTATCAAGCAGACAAAAAAGTTATTTTGGATTCCTCAGGTTGGCCTCATCTGACTCCTGATTTTGTCTTTTTGTGATATTTCAGAGGCTGAGGAAAGGGAGGGGGAGAGAGAAAGAGAGAAAAAGTGACAGAGAGAGAGAGGTGGGGGGACACGTGCTGAGTACCTGCCATGCACTCACTGGGAACTCTGATTTTTCTCTTTACTCCTGGGTTAATGCTGTGGCTACACAATTTTCTTGTTAGCATTTTTCCTCTTTTAAAGACGACAGGCAGCCCATTAACATTTGTCAGACAAAAAGCTTTTCTTAAAACTCTATCCAATGTTAATCAAACTGAATAATAAAAACTGAAATAATAAATTGTAACACTCCATGGATGCTCTGTCTGATATCTATTTCAGAACACATGGCCTGAGTTTCAGAGGGGTCTCATTAACTACTAAAACTTTGACTCTAAAAGCTTGCAGCTAGAGTCTCTAATAAATAAGCACATGTGCTTCGACCTTCCCAATTAAAGAAATTTTGCAAGACATCTACGCCAGCTCTTTTATCAAATGCCTGAATAACTGCTCAGCGCTGCCCAGGCTCTCACAGGTCTCTGACCACAGGGAGCCTTCTAAGGCAGCTCGGTTCATCTCGGAGCAGTTCTGAACAGAAGCTTTCTCTGGCATGGAGCCACAGTCTGTGTCTTGGGAACTCTTAGTTACAGAGAAGTCAAATCCCCTTTCCTGTTTGCTGTTCACAAGCCATTTCTGCAACAAGTTAAACATCTCTAATTGCTTGAAATATACCTCCTGTGACTTGGGTTTGCCTACACCTACCAACTCACTTTCTCTCTCCCACCCAAGTCCTGGTCTGTTTGCATGCAAATCCAACACAAGCCACCTGAATCTATGTGACCTAATCACCTACTCAGTGACAGTGCAAGGCTAAGTGTTGTGGGAAGGACACAGGTGGTGCTGCTTGATCCTGTCAGAGAGAGATGTCTCATTCACTGAGGCCATCAGTACAGGCCTAATTAGGTAGGGCAGGAGAGAGAAACACTGTCCAATTCCCCTCACCCCCTCCAATTCCCCAGCTCTAGGTTCTGCATCACAGCATGTTGGCTAAAATAGCTAGCTAGCTGCTCGAGTTCTGGGCATGGGCCAATCAATCACCAAACAGTTGATAAATGCATGCCAATTGACTAGGTCTTTGTATTCCAATTCTAAATTTCTGGGAGGTGAGATTAAATGGCTTAGATAGGGTCAGGTGCCCACTCTGGGTTCAGTTAGCTGTAGTCAGAAGAGGAAGGGTGACCTGGCATAAAAAGCCATGCTTTCTGGACCAAAAGGAAAGGAAGTCCTATAAGGTGTGAGTGTGGTTGAGAGAAAAGGCTAAGTGTCATAAGTGTATTATGGGTGGTATATCCATAGTATGTAACATACGTCGGCCCATATCAAACATCAGTATGATATTCTTCAGTGGTAGTCTTGCAAGGTGGAATTATTTCCATTTCTAGCTGGGGAACTAGATTCAGAGAGCTTAAGCAACTTTTCCAAAGCGTTATCAGTGGCAAAGTCAACTGTCTGTTCAAGGCATTTCCTCAGATCTTTTTGGAACTCATCCATTCATCCACTCCTTCAGCTAGAACATCTCCAGCATCTAAAGAATCAGACCATTAATTGTTTGCATGTTGCTCTCTGTGACCATGGGCTGGTATAGGAGAGGCTCTGGAATGCAGCAGTCAGTCACTCAGGCATGCCTGGAGACCCATCAGGAACAGGGGAGAGGGCTCCTACTTGCAAGGACACGGGTTCCATGTGGAGAAGGAACATCCAGCCATCAGGAGTGCAGGCACTCATTTATGAAATGACCTCAGGAGTGACCAGCACTGCAGAGACCACATGATGTGAGATCTCTGAGGACTGGCATAGCTGGAGAAGCCTCTGGAGAAAGTGGAGCCTCATTTAGGTGTCTGATGATAAAGGGGAGAGATGGGAGGATGTTGCAACAAGCAGAGAGATGTGTTGGCTTTCCTTTCCACCATCTTTCATTTAGAGCCACTTATCTCATGTCTCTGTGTGGCCTTCCCCTGGTCTGAGCCACCAGCATCTTTGCTGGACATGACCTAGATATCCCCATCAGATTTGCTTCCCCCTGTTCTAGTTCCCACCAATGAATTGGTATTGTTAATCTTTTTTAAAATTGTAAAATAATTCAAACATATGAAAAGAAGCACACATGCAAAAATGCAAGCTTCTCCAAATATCTCCTGTTTTGATTCTATGGATATTAACATTTCACCATATTTGTTTCAGTTCTGTCTTGTACAGAAATATAGCACGATTTCAGCTACATTCCTGACTTATCCCTTAATCCTTTCTTCCCAGAGAGAATGTTATCCTGAATTTGATGTGATTTATTCCCACAAAGGTTTTTCTACTGATGTTATAGCCACAAACCATATATGGTATTTTTGACTTGGTATCACGTATATTCACAAGATTCACATCGTTTTGCAACTTGGCTCCCCCACCCAGCAGCTCATTGTGATTTTCAAATTTATCCTTGATATGTGGAGACCTAGTCTGTAATGGTGTCCACCCTATGGGGTTGTCTTACTTGAGTGCCTTCTGTTTCCACCTCTGCCCCAGCAGATGCTTGGTTACACTGCCTCCATCTTTCCACAGGTACAGATGTGCCTCATGCAATATCTTCCCATGTCTCTTTGGACGTATGTGTGTGTGTGTGATTTTTTAGGGTACACAGAAACAAACAAATGGGGTTCCCAGATGGGAAAGTCTAGATGTGTATGTCTCCCACACGATCCTATGTTGGAAGCCACCCCCAAAGGTGGTCACCTTAGGGAGTAGGATCTTTGGAAGGTGACTAGATTGCGAGAACTCTGCTTTCTTGTATGGTTTTAGTGCCTTTATGAACTAGGTCACCTCTGTCTCCATGTGAGACAAGCAGGTGCCATCTATGAAGTGTGCCTCACCAAACACAGAATCTGCTGGCACCTGGCTCTTAGACTTCCCTGCCTTGAGAACTGTGAAAAATAAATTTTTTCCTGTTTATGATCCGTTTAGCTTGTAAGCTTATAGTATTTTGTTATAGCAGCCTGAATGGCCAAAGACTTTGGATCAAAAATACACAGATGTTAAACTTTACTTAGGAATTGCCAAAGATTTTTAAAATGAGGGTGCCGAGTTAAACACCTCCCGTACATATACAATGACGTGAATGTGAGAATTTCAGAGCTGCCTCATTCTCATAGCTACCTGGCATTGTCAGTCTTTCTATTTTCTCTCTACTTTTTGACCAAATACTTTTTTTTTTCCCATGGCAGATAGAAGAATCTTTCAAAAGTGCTCACTTACCCATTCCCTGCCCCTGCTTAAATCCTCTGCCGTAGCCCGCACTGCTCTGTCTAACACTCAGAGTCCTGTGAGACCCACAATGTGGTGTGAGTCAGTCCTTTCCCACCTCTGGGGCTTCTCTCTGTCTCCAGTTCCCCATGTCAACATGCCCAAGTGCTCATTTCTTGCTAACCTGCCCCTCTTCTCTTGTGTTGGGCCTTGGTATGAACTGCTCCCTCCCTCTGCCCAGAGCCCTCTTGCCCTCTCCTTCAGATGGCCCATCCGTACCATCCTCAGCTCTCAAGTTGGTGTCCTCTCCCTGGGAAGCAGCTGCAGGTACCCAAACCCAAGTGAGCTGCCTCTCCTTGGAGTGCCCAGCACCCTTCACTGCCAGCATGCCTGTTTTCAGGACCAGGTCTCATAATTATCTGCTTATATGTTATCTCACTGTTCCATTAGACTGTGAACTTTCCACCATCAGGAAAGTAGCTGGTCCTTGTCCAAGGAGACTTGTGGGAAGAAATGCAGCATCTCCCCTAGCACCCAGCCCACCTGAGGGATGTTCCTGCACCTATCAAGAGAACATTTTGCTTAAGACCCTTTCTGGTAGGAAGGTGACCAAAGCCTGATGCATATAGGCAAAGCTGTCCCGGGGCTGGAGCTCAGCCCCTCCTGCCAGTGTGACTGGGATGTTGAGGTCAGGCCCAGAGAGGCTCAGGAACTTCGGGCATGTAGGGGAACCCTTCTGCAGACTGGCACACTTTGGCATGGCAAGGGAACATCAGAAAAATGGGCACAGTGATACTAGTACCTTACATGGTTACAGCAAAATGAAGTAATATGAAAAATGTGAAGAACTTAGATTAGTGCTTGGCACCCAATGTCACTTAATCAACTGTGCTATTTGTTCTCAGGGCTTTTGGGAAGAGGGAGTGAGATGTTACTGCAGGCAAACCTTACAAAACTGTAGGGGCAGTGATCTGAACAATCTTGTGCTGTTAAGGATTCGAAGAGTGCATGTGCCTGGTGACAGGGATCTGGGGGACAGGGGGGAAAAGAGAGGGAGGGACTGACCACTTAACCACTTCTTACGTTACTTAAATTTTGTCCCCTGATATCTGTGTCAGACTTTTCACTGTTCTAGAAAGATGTTTAGAGACAGCGTAGTATAATTCCCCAATCTCACACAGGCGAAAGGGGTAGAACTGACTAAGCCAAGGCCAAACATAAGGCACAATTCCTTTGACTTAGATCCGACACCAGTCTAGGACAGGCACTTTCTCCGCAATCAACAGGGCTCAGGGCAGTCTGAGAGACTTGGCCATAGTTTTTTTCCTGTTCTGCCTCTGGGTCCCCTCCTTTCAAGCAGGCAGTGGTGGGTGGTCAGCAACTGGACACACCTGCCACCTCCAATAAGGTTTTCAAGGTAGAAGTGGGAGCCTTTCCTTCCCTTCAGACAGAGCTCCTCCTTCTTCCTTGTTTCTCCCTTCTCTCTCTCCCTCCCTCTCTCCTTGGACCACACTTACCTGGCTGTGTTGAACTCACCCACCCAGTTCCTGCACTTCTCTACTGAAAAATGGTGGCAGGCGAAAGCAGAGCGCTAGTGCCAGGTCTGGTCTGGGCTCATCCAAAAGGCTCATGGTGGCTGCTGAGCCCAGAAGTCATAGGGATGTCAAATAGGAAATTTGAAGGTTTAGGCTTTCTTCTTGGTTTCTGGATAAACTGTGAGAGAGGCCCAAGGTGAATTCTCCTTGCTGTAATAAAATCCCAGGTGGCCAGGAGAGTCTCCTCCTCAGGAAGCAGGCTCACACTGTTATTTCCTTAGTCGCTGGACTACCCAGGGCATGAGCTGGGCCCACGTATTCTCCTTGCTCTTCTGATGAGGAAACTGGAGCTCTGTGGGGTCACAGCTGCTCCTAGAGATTGGCACAGCCAAGGCTCAAGCTGGGTTTCTGACCGCATATCTTGGGCTTGTTTCACTGATGATTCTACCTGAATGAAACTCAAAGAGTTTTAAATTTAGGACAAGAGCTTTGGAGCTCTGAGGTAGAATTAACTAAATTGGAACTAACATAAGCCACAAAAGAGAGAAATTATTGTAATGATAAAAGTGACCATGGAATGAATGAAAAACAGTGTGTTTCACTCCTAGTCCATCTTTGAATTTCAGGTTGGACCACATTTCCTCCCCGTGCCTTCCTGGCCCCTGTTACCCTCTGGGCAGGAGGGGAACATTTCCTCTCTCAGGAAATTCTTCCATCCTCCCAAGTCTCTGCTGTTGTCTTCACACCGTGTGACCACAGTGTTAGCCACACACTTCCTTGTCCCGTATGGGGTGGGTTCCTCAAGAGCCAGGACCTGCCCAGGGCATGGAGGACCAAGGCGGGGAAATTATGGTGCAGGAGAATTGGTGGGGTCTGTTTCCACGGCACAGTAGGGGGTCTCAAATCTGGTGCTGGGCTGTAAGCAGCAACCTCTGGTGGTCCAGGGAGAGGCCTGGAGCAGGCAGAGAAGTGGTCAGGAGCTGCGGATGGGCTCCACGGGAAGATACAACCTAGTAGGTAGCCTTAGGAGACATTTGGGAGCCAGGGTTATAGCCTCAGCAGGGGGCTGGGCTCAGGACTCAAGTCTTTGTCCTTAGGATATAGAAACTTAAATAACCTCGAAGGAAATGGGCTGTGTGGCTGGGACAGATTTTAGAAATGAGCCGAAGGCCCTTCTTTCTCCTGGAGGTCCAGCTCGTGGGCCCGCTGCCTCCAACTGCTCTGAGAGAAGGGAAAGCCAAGGATTTGGAGTTGCCTCAGCCACGGAGGAGGAGGACTGGGGGCAGGGAGCTGCGCACGACGTTTTAAGAAGCTCCACTTTCCTCTTTCCCACAAGAGAGAAAACTGAGCAGTTCAAAACAAAAAAATAATGTTTGGCTTAGAATTCCTGAAATCCAGACTCTTGGGTAAGAGAGGTGCCTGACTTTCCTACAGGGCTTCCTGCAGTCGCTGTGGCAGACGAGTCTTGCTCTTTTCTTTGGGCAAAAAACCCCTCCTTTCCTCACTCCTCCCTGAGGCTTCCCTGGTCTCTCACTCTGATTTCAAAGAGAGGCTGACACCCAGAAGGTCTGTCAAGTAAATGAGCTCATGTCTCACCAAACCATTTAGATTTTACTCTCCGGGTGAAAAGCTTTCAGTCCTTGCCACTGTAGTTACCTTGAAGACAATGGTCACACTTGCTGTGGTAGAAGGAAAGGACTCTTGGCCTGATCCCCACAGCAAGGGTTTCTCCTCTGGTGTAAGATATGGCAGCGAAAAGGCCAACTTATCATATACTTAGAGACATGAAGGTGGAAACTAATATTTATTGAGAATCTGTTAGTGCAGACATGGTCTCGGGCCTCTCATGTATATTATCATGTATGTACATATTTATGAACATTCACATGACAGTCCAAGGGAACTGTTGCATACTCAGTCTCTAAGGGAATGAACAGAAACCTCGCTGTGGTATTACAAAAGCAACATAGGTTGAATCTGAACCTGACATCAACTCTTTCTGAGGTCTTTTCATCTCTCTTTTCTATACTGTTGAGGTGTCCAGAGAGGTTTGGTGTGATCTTTTCAGAGCTGAGATGATCACATTAAGGTCACTGGAGCTGACCTGCCCATGGGAACTTTCTGATCTTCCCAACGTCCCTCCTTTGCCCCGGTCGACATCAGCTAGAGCATCTGGTGTGCTGGGCTAGATATTCCTGAGGAGAAGGACCTGTCCTGGCCTGGAGCCCCTTGTTGCTAGGAGATGTGCAATGCTACTGGTTCCCTGCAAGGGATGTGTAAACCAAGCCAGAGGATACCTTGACTGCACAGGTTTGCCTGTAAAAGGAGCCAGGGAGCACAGTTGGTTTCAGGGATTTTGATGAACATAATCAGCTGCAAAATCCTAAAAAATAAACAGACCACAATCCAGAGGTTTGAATAACAGCCCCCCGCACCAGATGGCCACAGGAGACTTGCCAGGGAGAAAACACTCTCTATCCTGAATCTCCTCTTTGTTCTGAACCCTGTTCTCTCTGGACAGCATGGGTGCACCCCCACCATTTTGTGAGCCAGCCACCCAGATAGGGTCTTGTGTCCAGGGAGCTTAAAGTGGCTTTCCCTAGATTAGGATTTGAGGACAGAGAATCAGGCAAAGAAGCAGCTTTTCTTGTCTCAGCATGAGTCACCACAGGCTGGAGGAAGCACACAGCTGTCTGCATCTGTGCCTGGAATGCAGGGACAAGAAGGACACTCCCAAGGATCCATGGACCATTGTGGGTACAGAACAGGGAGTGTTCTGTGTGGGGCAGACCTTGTGGACAGCTCAGGCTTCCCCTCAACCTTCCACTCAAGCTCTTGGGGCTAGGACCCCAGCACACTGTGTTCAGTTGCAGCAATGCCTGAAGCACATGGCAGAGCGTGCATGCTGCCAAACTCAGCCTCCCTGTGACTCCAAGGACAACACTGATGGGAGAGCAGGGCGACCATGGACTTGAATCCTTGCTCTGCCACTGGTGACCTCAGACAACTTATTTGACTTCACTGAACTTTACTAAGAATGATAAACACATCATATTTTTAATGCATGTAGCACAGTATCTGTCCTTGCCACACACACTGTATAAACATTGGTCTCCTCTCAGGCTTCTGGTTCAAACCTTCTGGAACCAAATTTTTCTTTTATTTCCTAAACACCTTCACCAATCTATAATTCAATCTTTTCATTCTTTGCTTTTGGCAAAACTTCCAGGTGTAATTCTTTCCTATTTTCCTTGGGTGGATTCATATTCCTCCCGTCGTTATTTTAGTTTCTCTGTTTGCCAGTGTGTATTGGATTTGCGCAGTTGCCACAGATTCTGTTTAGCAGCAGGCAAGGCAGGATGTAATTACGGTGAAGCTGCACCAGACTCGCCTAACTCGCAAACTTGCTTTAGAATGCTGCTGCCCCTCTTCGATGCAATGCCACTTGCACAAACTCTTCACAACCATAAGCACATCAGTTAATGTGTGTGAAGATTTAACGTGTGTTCATTGGGATAGGCTGGGTTTTGCTGCAGTACCAACAATTCCAAATACGAATGGCTTGAAACAACAAAGATTCACTTCTCACTCACGTTCCGTGTCTCTTGTAGGTTGCCGGGGTCTCTGTCCTCACTGGCCTCTCTTGCAAACCCAGTGTTCACCTTCTAGATGTTGCAGAGCACTGAGGCAGACGGAGGAGATGACGAAGAATCACTTGGCAGCTCTTTAATACTTCTGCCTGCTAGTCACACACATCACTTCCCATTTCATTGGCCGAAGCAGAAACATACAATCCTGCTTGTGTGCAGGTGGAACTTAACCAGAAACAGTAATGTACAACACTAACGTTGATCACATCGAGGCTCAATGTTTTAAAAAGAACGTAAGAAAACCTGTAGGCAGCACAAACTTTGGGATCCCCTACTCCTGTTACTCTGTACTAGGAATTTGCTAGTCATTTAAAAAACAGAATGTGCCCAGACATTTATAGGGAGAACATCTTTTTGTTCCTCTCTTCAGTCTATTTCCGTGGCCTTCAACTTCCAGCATGCATAGGAATTAGTTTTTGGCATTGTACAACATTGTGTACATAGTTTTAAAAGGTTTTCAAAGTATTTTAAACATAAGCAGATTTCCCAGTATGTGATGAATTTAGAACCTAGTCTACTTGGGATGTGATGACTCTAGAGGATTTTATTAATGTCAGTGACTGACTTAATTGTCCCAGTGTTTTCTTACTTTCTCCTGTGCTTCACTCACAATCTATGAGGCCACCCTGTTTCTGAATCCGAAGACAATTACTATTTGCTTGATTTGTGTGTGTGTGTGTGTGTGTGTGTGGTATTAGGGATTGAACCCAAGGCCTTCACACAGAGATATATTCCCAGTTCATTTTTAATTTTAATTTTGAAACAGGATCTCACCACGTCTCTAAGTTATCTAGGCTAGGCTTGAACTTGTGATCCTCCTGCCTCAAATCCCCAGAGAACTGAAATTACAGGCCTATGCTACCAGACCCAGCTTGATTTTTCATATGTCCTCACAATTGTTAATATAGCGATCATTGATGATAAGAGTTTATAATAACTTGGTTCTATCCAAAATTCTAAAAACATCTTCCCCATAACATTTTCTTTAATTTGGTGGTTCTCACCATAACTCCAAGAAGCTGACTTACTAATGGGTCATACCCAGTGTTTAGAGAGATTAAGTGACTTATCCAATGACCCAAAGGGCAAACATATAGCAGTCAGGATTGCAAACTCATTTCTACATGGTGTCAAATTCTGTGGCTTTCCCACTCTTCCACGTAGCCTTTGGATTTGGACAAGGAAGTTCCGTTGGGAAACTGAGTCCGAAGGCAATGAACTTTGCTCTAGAAATCTGTGGAAAGATCGAGGGGGAAGGAGAGGTACAGGCCCTGTTGATCACCCTTCCCACTAGCATCCCTCCTGCTCACGGTGCCAAACTCCGTGGAAGCCTGCTTCCGCACAGGTGACTTTGCGCACATGATATTACAAGAGCTGGACATCCAGGAATTCTTCTTAATTAGGTATTTATTTATAAAATAAACACTTCCCTGAAAAGCTTTCAGTAGCTGGCTGACATTATGGCACTGCCACAGTTTGGTCTCAGGCAATGAGATGCTTACCAGTCCAGGATGCGTGACAGTGTGAATGTGAGTTGCATGCGTAAGTATGTAATATGTATAAGCATGTAAACCGCATACTATGCCTGTGCAGGATTTCTATTTGTATAATCAACAGACGAAATACAGCATGTCCAGTTACATCTGAAGTGCAGTTGGATAAGTTATTTTTTAGGATAAGTAGGTCTCATGTACTATATAGGGCATATATGTATTATGTATAAACTAAAAAATTATTCATCTGAAATTCAAATGTAACACAGCATTTTGTGTTTTTATTTGCTAAAACCAATGACTGTGTGTTAGTGTAAATGGCCTGGGTGCTCCTGAGTGTGTGCACATTTGTGCCCTTGTGTCCCGAGTATGTGGGGACATGAGCAGGTGATTGGGAACCAACAGCTCTACACCCCTCACTCATCTCCTGCCAGGACAACCCTGTTGGAGGAAGAGGTAAGACTGGCTTTTGCTGCCAGGCTGGGAGCTGAGGCCTTCTCCTTGGCACCTACGGGTGTTTATGGCATACATATAGACATGTGTGACTGAGAGAAATGGGTACACAGGACTAGAAGGAGAGCAGGGAGGATGAGAGTGAGGAGGAGGAGGAGGAGTGAGAGGGGAAAGTTTAGGAATTTAACTAATCTTAGTTATCTGGGAGCCTTGAGTTTGTGATGACCAGCTCAGGAGAGAGGTCCAGGCTGGAGAAACAGACTCAGGGGTGTGAGTTGGTAGGAAAGGGAGGAACTCTGCAGCTGAGCAGCAGAGGTCAGAAAACAAAGTGAAGAATGGAGAAGGGAAGCTTGGGGACAGCGGCCTTTAAGGAGCTGGAAGAGAAAGCCAGTGGCTTCTCCTTTACTGCTGAGGGTTAAGTGAGACATCCACTTGCCCAGCAGGGTCAGATAATGGAACATCGAGCAGTAGGCATGGCCAGGTGAGCAGGCTCAGCCAAGGGTCCTCTGGGCTCCCAGCTGAGACCATGTCAATGCTTGGGCTCTGGATCACAGGGAAGAAAGAGAAAGATGGGAAGAGGGCCTGAGACAACTGCCGGAATAGGGGATGTCAGGAGCCTGGAGAGGCTGCTCTGTTCCAGCTGGGAAATAAAGATGCAAATATTTTAACAAATGGGACAGTGGCGTAGGCACATCCAGGCTGCCTCTGGGGACCAACAGTGTTAGTTTCGGTTCTGGCTGTAGCTCTCCATATACGCAGTATCCAGCAAAGAGCTAAAAGTGCAAATCAAGTCCATGTCCAGTGCCTAGTGTTTCAGTAAGTACTCAATAAATGTACTTTCCAACTTTCTTTTCAGAGAATAAAATCAGCTCCATAGTTTCAGGAATTTCCTCTCCTGAGCACATTTTTCCTATTTTAGGGAGACAGATTTCCTTTGTTTGGTAAGTACTGTCTTTTCTGCCACTGAATTCCTGGGAATTTCAAAGGCACAGGGCCTGAGAGCTTGCCATGGATCACAGGACTATTGGAGCCTAAGTGAACAATGGCGCTCCCAGGGGACAGCTCCAGTCAGGGTCACCCCTCTCCTGGCCTCTCCTTCCTTCTGACATAGCCTTGTCATCTGTCAGGAACCCGGGACTTCTTCTGGGTCTGGCACCTAGCATGTGGTATGTAAATGTTTGCTGTGATTATTTTTGTTACTACTGTGCCTGGGCCTGGTGTTTCCTGAAATTGAATCATTTCTATGACTCTAAAGTTTAGCTTATTTATTTATTTTTAATCCAGGCCTCAAGCTAACACCTCAATGGCCCTGGATTCCCAGAGTAAGGAAGACTAATTCCAACACAATCTCTTTCCGGTGATTTTTAAATACTCGCTCTGCATGGGAAGTGAGGCTTGTCTGGAGAGCCCACTTAGTTTAGATAAACATGTTAGCCTGTGGCTTTACAAAGAGCCCTAACCTGTACCTTCCTCTAGATGTTGGGTCTCAGAAAGGCTTTGGGATTTTCTGCATGCTCACTCAGTCACTGGCTTTCTCACCTGCAGTCCCATTGGAATGCAAACCAGGTCAGGGCCTTTTTTAATTTGGGTGACTATTGCAAACCCAGTGGCAGAACCTTGGCTATCACATTGTAAGTCTTCAGTATGCATTTGCTTAATGAACGAATGGATGAGCATCATACCTGTGGCAGAATGCCTGGCAATGCCTGGATGCCATCCCCGCTATCTGTGACCTGGTGATTTTGTACAATACCCCCATTCCATCCCCATCTTGATGTTTACTTGGAATGCAAAGTAGATTGTAACTGCCCATGAACTGGGCAGGCACTCCACAAAGGTCACAGGAGCCTGGCAGGAGGTGTGACACTTCCACAGGGAATATCAGAGAAGCCATCTCAGATGACGTGGCTTATGTCAGCATTAAGGAAGAGTTGGCAGGAGGCAAACAGTTAAAATGAGGTCAGAAGTGCGAGATCTGGGCTTGGTAGAGTAAGTTCTAGACAGCCCAGGGGGTCGTGTAGGTCACTGTGGAACATAAGCGTCAAAAGAACAGTCTCTTTGTCTACCTTGATCCCTATGTATATGGGACATCATCTGGCACACAGTGTGCTCAATACACTGTAGATAGAATGGATGACATGAGATTGGGAAAGAATGATGGAACCGAGAATGCTTTTTGGAGGTTTGCTTAACAGTCGCTACAGTGGTGTCTTGCCTTCTTCCCTTCTGGAACTGAAGATGCCCCTGGATAGAAGGGCCCCCGAGTCCAACACCTTCCCCTCCACCATGTTCTATCAAGTGATCATCTGGTTTTGGCTGGGTCGCCCTGTAGTGATGGGTGCTCATTTCTTTCCATACAACTGGTTCCTTTTTTGTGCATCTAGATCTGATGATTGAAATAACGAGGCTTAGGTTGTTTGCATGGAAATGGGAAGGTGGCAAGAAAAGAGAACAAGAGTTGGATGTGGAAGACCTGGCCTTGGCTTCTGTCCATTGTTGTCTGACTTGCCATGTGGTCCTCAGGCAGAACAGGGTAGTCAATGGTCACAAATATGGGTTCCAACAGAACTAAAGTTCTTTAATATCTCCACGCCTCAATCTCCTTCATATAAAATTGGGACAGTAATAGTACCTGCTTCACAGGATTCTTAGGAGGATTAAATAAGACAATGCATGCAAAGTTTTGGATGCCACATATTAGTAAGTGCTCAGAGAAAGGAAGCTATACTTTCTAATGTGATCATCCCTCTCTGGGCCTTATGGGTGTGCAGGGTCACAGAGGTAAGGGGTTTTGCATAATTTCTGTCAATGTTCACTTTTGGTGCAGGTGAGCCTGGCAGACTGGCTTACCCCTCAAGTCACTCCTGCGTATCTACATCCTGAGTTCTTTTCTTTTGGTAGTTAGATTTCTGCTCCTTGATCTTGACATATCTTTAAGAGATATCTTTAGAACATGCCTGCTAAGAAAGAAAGAGAAAAGGAGGGAAAGGAAATGGGCAGAGTTCTTGCTTTCATCAGTTCCTTGGAGAGCTCAGATCTCAGAGTCTGACCCCTTTGCAAAGGGGCTCGCCCAGCCTTTGAAATAACCATTTCCTTCCCTCCTGGCTTTTTCAGAGCGTAGAGGTGGGATGTGTTCCTGGAGTCAGGTTCAGGAGGCTCTGCCAGCTCTCCTCTCTTGTACACTGGTCTTCAGGCTCTGCCTGGGAGACAGAATTTGCTGTAGTGGATCATCTTGTGGTCTACCTTAGACATACCACAGACCAGCTGCTGCTGATCGTGTGGGATTTTTAAAAAGAGGCTTGGCTGACCCTCAGCCCAGCTGAGATGTCCTGGGACCTAGAATCTCAAACTGAAAGAAGCTATAAAATGCTCCTGGCCAGTGGTTCCCAGGCTGGGACCTGTAGACACGGAAGTTGGGGGGGGGGGGTGTCCTCACAATTTTCACTTCCTTCAAAGGCTTGAAAAAAATGTATGCAGTCTTTGTGCAAGGGTCCATAGGCTTCTGGAGCTATCGGGTGTTTCTGTTTTTCCCTATACTCATTCAGCGTGGTTCTGCAGCCACTGGCAACAACCCCAGCTTCACATTGAGCTTATGTGCTAGGAGCTAGGCCAGGTCCTTTGCACATCACAGTGCACTGATCTCTGGTCCCGTAAAACTGGATGTTTATGATCTCTATTTTGCAGATGGAGAAACTAAAGGTCTGAGGCGTAGGCACCAGCAGTCTGATTTTCCTACCTCACCCTCACTACCAGGAAGTCATCCCCTGAAAACTGAGCTTGGGGTCTGAATACTGCCAAAGGAGTAAACACATTTACCATTATTTAGGAAAAGAGATTGGTAAGGACACGTTGGGATCAAGTATTATCTGGAGAAGGAATAATCAAAGGGTGGTGGAATAACTGAGGACCAGCCACCTGTTTTAGAGAACTAAGGCCCAGAAAGTGAGAATCTTGCCCGTACTCACTCTGAACTGACACCTGGGCACACATTTGTTCAGGTTAAGTGGGCTCCTTGAGCCTGACTCCAGAGAACTGTTGGCAGGAAGCAGGGCAGCAGTGGGCTGGGGTGAGCTGATGACATATGCCTGTGGATCTGCCTGGCAGGGTATCAGATTTCCCCTGCTCTACTAGCCCCCACACCTTGACAAGGGTCAGACCACACATCCAGACTAATTTCCCACCAGTCCCCACCTACCTCCCACCTCTGTCCAGGCCCTTGGTCTCGCCAGACCACAGAGGCGTTCAGAGCTGGCAGAGACCAGACTTTGTGCTTTCAGCACATTCTTTCTTTATTGCTTCTGTGACTTCCAGTTCCATTCTTGTGCATGCACTTTATGGTTTGCAGAGTGCTTCCACATCTTCTATAGTACATCCATTGAAATCCAAGGTTGTTCTGGGAGTTGGGGTGAATAGAGTTAGTGCTGTATTTCACAGAGGAGGAGAAGATAGTTTAAGAGATGAAGTGCCTTGTTTGAGTTCTTGCATGCACAGAAACGCGGGAGCCGGAAGTGGGAGCAGGCTCAGCCTATTCTGTCCCACCACGGCCAGCTCCAGGGCCTTCACTAAGAGGAACTGCAGAAAGCAGTGACGAGTCAGCTCTTGCAAAGCTCTCTCTTTTGCAAAGAACTTTGTATGTAACTAACAGAATCACCGCCAACTACATTTTTTTTTCCTACAGTGACAGACAGAAGTACCTAAATTACAAGTTAAATGTATGTCACCTAGGATTACAGGCCTGGACTTGAAGCACTCCTGATGTGATGAAGACACAGATGCTCAAGCCAGAAGTGGTTTAGGTCCCAGACCACAACCCTGAAGGACCCGGAGTGCTGCTTCCACCTGGAGATCTGTTTCGAATGTGCCCTGTGAGTTGACAGTACAGAACTTACTCATGCTGAAACTGAGTAGGGCTATCTTATGCACGTTTGTAAAAGTTTAAGGAGTGTCATACAATTGTCACACATGTCAGTGTAACTTTATAAGCATCTAAAGCAAGGGAAATTCACCCTTGCACACTAGTGATTATTAAGTGTTTCCTAAGTAATTTGTCTGGCTTATTCTAGTCATTTGGACAAGAGTCTTATGTGGGGCTGGTACTGTTATCCTCCCCATTTTATAGATGAGGAAACTGAGACCTTGAGATTTTTAAGCAACACATGACAAATAGTAGAAGTAGGATGTGGAATCATGGTAATTTAGTACCAGCAGGTAAGTGCTTTAACTGCCCAGCCTTAGCAGAATCACCTGAACAGCTGGTTAAAGCGGGAATTGCAGGATCCCACTGCTGGAGTTTTTGATTCATAGATTGAGGGTGGGTCCTGAAAATTTGATATCTACCGTACTAGGTACTGCTGCTGGACCGAGGGCCCCACTTTGCAAATCACTGTGTGGCAGAGATCTCATACCCCATTAGGATCCAAGCCCAGGCTGTGTTAAGTCTGAACAGGTTAGCTGGACATCATGCTTGCTGTTTGACCACGTCACAGGGTCATGTGTTATGCTGGTGGAGAGGGTAGAAATGAATGGTGACACCCTTTCTCCTTCAGAAACCAGATAAGAGAATATATTCTGCAACTGCTTGTATCTGTAGCCCTGTGGGTACCTGAATGCTTACAGCTGTGGCGCCCCAGGGCTTTCCTTCCCTGGAGCAGCCAGGGAGCAAGGCTGTTTATTTGGGGAAGCACAGAGAACAGTCAGCCACAAGATGCCTCCCCAGCTGCTGTCAGCCAATGTATCCGTTTAAACCTCTCGCCCTCCCCTCCCCGATTTCAGGAAAAGATCTATGAACAGATAAAGGACAGGCTCTGAAAACAGAGAGCACAGGCAAAGAATATGTGAATTTAATTATCCTTAAATTTATGTTTTTGAAAAGACATAAAATGACTTCTAGAAGAACAGAAGCATTTTAGAAAAGAGGAGTTCAGCCAAAAAGAGTAGTTAAAAAAAGGTAGTCACAGATAGAAGAGAATAAAAATTTAGGAGGCACGTCTACGTTCAATTGTTTGAGAAATGTATTTGTTGAAAAGACTATACTTTCTCCACTAACCTGCCTTTCTATCTTTGTCAAAAATAAGTTGCCCAGGCCCAGAATAGTGAAAACAATGTTAGTAAAGATAAAATTGGAGGACTCGTATTTTAACGATTTCAAGTTTTACTACCAATCTATGGCGATTGTGACTGTACGATGTTGGCTCAAACATAGACATACACACTGAATAGACTAGAATTTGACGGTCTAAAACTAAAACTTCGCATTTACGAAACAATTGATTTTCTTCAGTGATAACCAAGATTGTTCAGTGGCAGAAAAAGGTGTTCAACAAACAGTATTGGGTTACCTAGATTTTCACATGACAAAGAATAAAATCAAAGCCTTTCCTCATACATATAAAAAATTAACTCTCAGCTGCTGGTATAGGGAGGTTGAGGCAGGAGGACTGCAAGTTTGAGCCTGAACTGAGCAATTTAGTGACTTGGCGAGACACTGTCTCAAAATCTAAAATAAAAATTTGGGGTAGCATTGTACCTCAATGTGAAGGTGCTGGATTGGATCTCTAGTAACAGAAAAAAAATTAACTCATACTGACATTAACTCAACATAAGAGCTGAAACTATAAAACCAAGTAACAAACAAGCGCACACCCAGAAAAACTGGGAGAAGAAGTCATAGGCGTAAATCTTCATGACAAGAAGAATTCCACCATGAATTGAGCAACGGGATGTCTTCCCGTTTATTTAGGTCTGGCTTAACTTCTCTCAGTGGTGAATTGCAGTTTTCAGTACAACTCTTTCATGTCTTTGCCAGACTTAAAACTAACCATTTCATATTTTTTTTTTACTACTTGCTTTAAATTTTCATTTTCCAACTCTTGTGTTGCTGGTGTATAGAAATGAAATTGATTTCTCTATATTGATCTGGTATCCTGCAATCCCTCTGAACTTATTAGTTCTTGTAGTTTCTATTGGGTTTTTTTTTCCATCAATAATTATGTCGTTTGTGAATAAAGACTGTTGTGCTTCTTCTCCGATCTGGGTCTCTTCCTTAATGAGCTAATTAGAACCGCTGATTACATCACAGGATAGCTGTGAGAGCAGACCCTGTGTCTCCTGCCTGACCTTAGAGGGAGAACAGCCATTCTTCCCAGTAAGTGCAACATTAACTGTGGGTTTGCAGAGGCATGTTGATAGATACAGGATGGTCCATCTCTTCTGCCCTCTCCATTTCTTAGTTTGCTGAGATTTTGAGTCAGGAAAGAATGTTGGATTTTGTCAAGTGCCTTTGGATACCTGTGGAGAGAGGAAGTGCAGTGACTGCAGGTCAGAGAGCCCAACCCAAGAGCCCAGTCTTATTTCTCTCAGGAAGAAGAAATGGGGCAATAAAGGCCCGTGCAGGGACGGAACCTGCCCCTGGGAGCCAGGGCAGGGAGCCTGTCTCCTCACCGGTAATCCTAGGGTTCAGATTCGGGCCTGCAGGCTCCAACACCAACATTCTTTCCTCTGCATCAAACTATCTAAAAGCTTTGATTCCAGAATTCAACATGGCTGAGACCCCGAAGAAGGATGAAGAAACCTCAGATTTTTCCATAATATACGATAGTAGCAGCCATTTAATGAGCACCTTTGGAACTCCCAGGACCCAGGCTGGGACTAGGGTACGGCAGCAAGTCACCTACGAATACAAAGCGTCAGGAGGCTTGTGTGTGACCCTACCTGCCTCCTTTGCCCCAGCCCTGCCAAAAGCAGAGCTGAACACTTGATCTGCCCTCATTCCCTTAATTCTTGAAATAGCACGACAGTTGTGATAATCATGGGCAAGAAGGTAAGACCCTTGATTTTTGTTTCAGTCCTACCACTAACTGACTTTGTAGGTCACAAAGGACTAGTGTCACTCTTATTTTATAGGTGAAGAAACCAAGGCTCTGAGAGGTGAAGTGACTTAGCTGAGTAGCGAGTAGAGAAGCTGGCATTTGAAGTAACATCTGTTTATGCTTGGGCTGAGTGATAGTCAATGTTGATTATCAACTTGATCGGATTGAAAGCTGCCTAGGAGGTTAGTAAAGCACATTTCTGAGTGTATCATGTGGGTTTGATTTGGGGGACTGTATCTGGCCTCTGGCTCCCTCACCTCTGGCCCTTTCCCCACTGTCAGCTCCTGGATGCCACCGGTTAAGCAACTTTCCCCCACCACACCTTTCTCTCATGATGTTTCTGCATGGAGGCAATAACCATGGACTGGAGCCTCTAGAACCATGAGCCAAATGAAATATTTTCTCCTGTAAGCTGTGGATGTCAGGTATTTTTTTCCAGAAAAAAAAATAGCCAGCTAATATCAGTGGCCCTAATCAGTGGACCTCACCCCTAGTGGCTTAGAATCACCTGAAAATTCAAGTCTCACCTCTGCTTTACTGCCTTGGTAGATCTGCATCCTGGGCAGGAGAATTTGCATTTCTAACAATTCCAGGGACCAAGGCTGCTGGTCCAGGGTACATATTTTGAGGGCCACTACACTAAGTTTTGTTTCCTCTCCCATAATCCTTGAGCATCATATTTTAGCAACAGGAAGAATTCAACAGTAAAAGAGAGAAATCTAAGAAGACACTACCAAATTCCTCTGGCTTGTGAAAAAAAAAATGACAGCATCAATTTCCCAGGACTAGACCAAGCATTTCCAGTGTCACCCTGCCTGTGTTAGATCTCCAGTCCCTTTCCAGATTGGCTTATGCTCAGAGAGCAGCTGTGACTTGGATGGGTGATGAACTGACCAGTAGCGGGAACCTCTGTGGGACTTACTCATCTCAAAAGAATGCCTGACATTTATTCTGAAAGATGTCTTTCTATCAACCCTCCAATCCTTGTAGTTCAAAATTACATATTTTCAAAACACATTTTAATGTTTTCTGATTTATTCAGAGACATGTGTGTCAGAGGAACATGGTATATCAGATTTTAAAGCCTTTGAAGCAAAGATCATTGCAAAATAACAGAGGGGGAGAGAAACAACACAAAGCTATTCAACATGTTACAACCAAAAGCAGAGTCAAACCAGGCTTGGTGAAATCCTCAAGTTTTTAAAGACGTGAGCAGCATTCCACAGTTGACCTTACTGCTTGAGGGGTTAAAGTTTTCTTTAATCTCTCAAATCTTTGGTCTTTAAGAGCCTCAGTCCAGCTGTTACTATACCCAAAAGTAACATCAGGGGAAAGTTGATTTTATTCTTTCAGTTGATCATTACTGTAAATAGAATTCCATCACAAGAATTCCTCACTCTGGCTCTACTTTGGAGTCACTGAGGGAGCGTCTAACAACCTCTTCTGAGGCTGCACCCCAAAGCTAGCCCAAAAGAGTCTGCAGGGGTGGGAGCAGGCTTGAGGGGACTTCAGTACCAGCCAGGGCTGAACACTCTGCTTCAGGGAGAGTAGGAGATTAAGTTCTTGGTGTATCCCCAGTGCCTTCTCTTTGGCCTCTCTTCACCTGACAGGGATGGTGCTATGTCCAGACCTGAGTGTTACTCAGGGCAAGACCTTTCCTTAGAGTATGGGCACAGCTGCTGTCTCGGGCTGGATTTGCGTGGGAAGGGAAATCCTACTTGTTCCAGGTCTTCCTCATGCCAGCTGGACCATGATGTGCTTGGAGATCTTGCTGTCCCTGCCATGCTTGTTGTGAAGGGAAGAAGAGAAGGCCCTGCTGTGAGTCCTTAAGGCCCCATCATAGGAGGAACATCGTGAGAGGGTCCCAGGAGGCAGCACAATCCCATAGAAATGAATAATCATGGGCAAGAAAGTAAGACCCTTGATTTTTGTTTCGGTCCTACCACTAACTGACTTTGTAGGTCACAAAGTAGCAGTGTAGCAGTTATTAAATGTGTGCGATAGAGCTATGAGACGGGGAATATTTCTCAGCTCCTAGATTCCAGGAAGACAGTCTTTCTCTCATGGCAGCAGCAGCAAGGGAGACCAACTGCCTAATTTGACAATCTTTGCACTGAAAGTACTGTGCCCTAGGAAACTTAGTCCCTGGAAAATGGGAGGGCTGGTTACCCTCACAGCTGTCATCTTACATGGCATCTTATGTGGCATGCTAGGCCTGTCATGTGATACCAGGAGCAGAGATAGCAGTAGGCCACAGTCTTGTTGTGTGGTACCACCAGATCCTTTCCCTTGTTCCTGAGTGCTGAGACTCTGGCAGGTGGAGTCCCCAGAAGGCTCCGTCTCCCTGTACTTTATGTGGTCCTTGAAGGCAGACCCTCTTTTATTCCTTCCTGAAACCTGTGTGTAGCCTTGTGAACAGTCTGTGACTTTCCCATGTCTGAGGTCCCTTGTTTCTTCAGCTGAAGATCAGGGACAGACCAACTCTTCTAATTCTAAAGCGCAGGGTATGCTGATGGGCACTGGATGACGAAGGCCCTGTAGAGTGCCTCTTCAGGACTCTGGTATTGGGAATCCCTTCCATAGCCACTTGGTCACCAGCAGAAAGGTCACTGTGTATCCACTTACAGATATCATGGGCCTAGGCTTTGGATGACAGGTCACAGGATAGAGTTGTGCCTCTGTGATGCTCCTGTATGTGCAACACTGACAGCCATTTTGTCCAGGGCCAGTGTCAAACAGCCTTATGGGTGTTCAGGGAGCCTCACACCAATGGGGAAGAGTAAGGTCACTGTCCTTAGCTAATGGTCAAGGATACTCAGGCTTAGAGAGGCACAGGGCTTGAGGTAACCAATCTGGGCCCAAGACTAGGTCTGTTGCTTCTAAATGCCTTTTTAGATCTGTAAGACTCCACCACTCAGGCCTTTCTTGTTATCTCCTCCCACCTACCCTTTCCACACTACTATCAGTCACTACTCCAGTGTACTACCTGGCTTATACCTTCATTAACTGATCTTAAAGGACGTTGAAAAATACTATGCAAGCTTTAATTATGGAAAAAACCACAACTTTAATTATGGAAGCTTTCCCCAAAAATACAGAACTGTACTGTATAATACCACCATTCCCCAGCTTCAGCAACCAACTCCTTTCATTTTAACGTTATCCTACTTACTGTGTCAAATCTCCATAGTTTTTGAAGAAAATCCTAGAAATCACACCATTTATTCTGTAAGCATTTCTGTATTTATCTCTTAATGATGAGGACTAAAGAATTAACCACAATATAAATATCAAAAGTCCCAAGTTCAAATTTCCCCTCATGTCCCTTCAGGTGTCATTAAAATCAACCTGTTTGGATTGGGATTAAAATAATATCCACCTATTCCAGTTGGCTGATATAGTCCTTACTTTTCTTTTAATCTAGGTTCTCCTCCCCATTTTCCCTTGTAATTTGTTAGTTGAAGAAGATGGTCATTTAGACTGTGGAGTTAGTGTCTCACAATCCAGATTTTGCTGTTTGCATCCACCATGGTATCATTTAATATGTTTCTCTGTCTCTTATATTAAAAAAAATCTAAAGGGAAGAGTAATAACTTTGCTATGGTTTGAATGTGGTTGTCCCCTCTGAAACTCATGTGGAAATTTAATCCTCATCTGAGCTATTAGGAAATGGAGCCTAATAGGGTTTTTATGAGATGGTTAGGGCCCTGCTATCATGAACAGATTAGTCCACTTATGTGACTAATGGATTATTGGGCTAGTGGGTTATCCTGAGCCTGCGTCTGTATAACAATCAGTTTGACTGGGTGTCTAAAACACTCGTTGTCTCCAGCCATGTGCTGTCCTGCCCACCTCAGCTCTCTGCCAGCAAAAAGACCATTACCAGATGTGGCCCCTCAACCTTGGGTCAGAACTATCAGCCAAAATAAACGTCTTCTCTTTAGAACTCAGTCTGTGTTATTGTGTAACAGAAGATGGACTATAATAGCTCTCATGTCATTACCTTAATACAACTGTTTCTACTTCTGCCCACTTCCTTCTGATTCCTGGTTAAGTGCACATGACTTTTCTATCTCTGCAATAGTGAACTATAAATATTTTTCATGTACTTATATGTTAACACTCTTAGTAGCCACTTACTCTTTCTCAGTGACATTAGGCCTTGATCACTGTTAACTTTCAGTACTTATGTCTAGCCTGTCACTATGATAGATATAGTAGATCTTTCATGTCTCTGCTATTATTATTTCTTTAGGATGGATCCCCAAGACTGTACTCTGAGGCCCACGAAGATGAGCAATTTTGTATGTTCTGTTCCTAACAATAAGGTGACCTTTCAAATGGGGGCACCTGTTGGCAGCATCACCAGCAGTGTAGGTGTGAACTCTGTCCGAGTGCTTTGCTGCACGGGATTGTGTGTCCACACTGCTCCTCCTTACGACTTCACTCGGTTTGATGTGTGCAAACTGATGCTTGAAAGATCTAAAATGATTCTGAGCTCTTAGTACCTCTCCCATTGAAAAATGGCCATGGCGTTAATTCCCTTCTTGGATCTGGGTGGGGCTTAGGGCTTGCTTGGCTGATGGTATGTGACAGAGTATTGTTCTGAGACTTTAGAGCCGAGATGTAAGAAACCCCGTGGCTTCTGCCCAGGTAACTCAGAATGCTTACTCTGGGGAATACCAGCTACCACAGAAGAGATCCAGCCACCCGAGGAGGCTGTGTGCTGGTGATGCCTGTTGCAGAAGCTGAGGCCAACAGGCCTAACCTGCCAACTTGCCAGACTGTCCAGGCACTGGGCACCAGGCACCAGGCATGTGAATGAAGTCTTAAATTCTGTCAATTCATTTGCAAGATGAGTGGCACTGAGTGTCCTCAGGTGCCCCGAAGAACAAGAGAATTACTCAGCACAACACTGCAGGGATTCCTGATGCTTAAGCAATGATATGCGGTAATACGGTAGTTGTTTTGAGCTGTTAAATTTCAGGATATTTTGCTATATAACAATAGATAACTGAGACAATTTTATTTCTCCCTGCCTCCTTCCCTTCCTTCCTTCTTTTTCCACTCCTCCTTCTTCTTTTTTTTTTAAATCTTTCTTACTGTGGTAAGAGCTAGGTTCCTTTTCTGATTTGCATTTCCCTAGGTATTTGAATTTGCACGAGTGACTCTTTTTTCCTCTTTTAATTAATTGTGCCTGTCTAAATTGGCCTTGTTTTGTCTGGGGGTAGAACTTTGACTCTGACTCACCCACACATAGCGTGCCTGGGACCTGCGTATCCATCTCACCCACAGCACTGGTACAATGTGCCCAGCCAAAGGGACTTCTGTCCAAATAGCCATGGGGCTTTCTTCCAGTTCTTCCATGACTCGGAGTGTCCTGGATGATAGATACAGTGAGAAACGAGATTTGTTTTCTAAACTCAACATTCATATCCTACTGATCACAGCGTATTGAGTGCTACAAATTAAATTAAAGATGCCAAGAGATGCCAAGTGTCATTTGAGTGCCCCACAACAAGAAGGCTCTTGTATGCGCATCCATAGCAACCAGAAAACCAAAGGATGGAAACGGAAACCAAATGGAAACCAAAGAATCCTTAAACCTGAATGGGTTCTGCAGGAATATGATTTGAGAGTTGTGTGCCTTGAACAAAAGTGTAGTTTTATGTTTGCTTTTTTTTGCATGTATTCTATAATTACTTCATAAAATAGGAGAGTATTCTAAAAACACTTCATAGGCCATTACTCAACTTATTTTAATCTCTATTAATGTTTCTTCCTACTTAAAACATTGATAACCTCTGTTGCTATTTTTAATAAGGGTTTGAAATTTTGTTAAAAAAATTTGAAAAAGGTAAAATTCATAAGTCTACGTTTTATCATAGTGACAACTATAGTTTTGTGTTTTCTTGCCATTTTTATAGCTCATGTTTGTTTACATGTTTTCCCAGATTTTTTCCACCTAATATTCTTATCATAAGCATTTTTTATGATCCTTCCTAAATTATACATTCATCATTTTTAATGGCTATAGGATATTTTTCAAGATTTATACTTTACCCTTCCTCCCTTCTTGAATATTTGGGTTGATTCCAGTTTTACACTAAGCAGTTCTTTGATGACTATTTTTTTGTATATGGCTTTTCCCATATTTGAGGGTATTTTCTTAGGCTGGCTTCCCAGACCGGGATTATTGAGTCAAAGCATATGAACGTTTTTATGGCTTCAAAGTATCTTTTGAAGAAGGTAGGTGTTCCATTTCATGAGGTTCCCAAACATAAAAGAGGAAATTTGGCTTACAGAAAATCCCTTGTTACACATGTATGTTAACATTTGGGCAGAGGGCTGTTTCAGTAGTTTTCTAAGTAATTAAAGCTTACTCTTTCAAATTAAATAAATATAAAGAGTTACTTCTGATTTTATTTTTTTTCAAGGGGAGTCTTTCCTGAGATGCTTCACTCTTTGAGCTTAAGCTCCACAATGCCAGCTCTACCTTTTCTTTTTGTTCACAGACCACAGGTGACTGTTGGAGTAGGGTCCCTGAGGGCCACCCCAGCAGAAGGTGAATCTGGCATCCAGAGTGGGTGTTGGGATTTCTACGGACTCACCTTGCTATTAGGAACTTACATCTCCCACAGAAGCCCCCAAGTCTCCTGCAGCTTCAACGTGATGTGGAAGACTCTCAGATGGCTTTTCTCCCATTACCTGGAAAGCCAGGTAAGCGAGCCAAGATCGCAGTAAAACCTTTGTGCTTTTCTGGAGCAGTGAAGTGGAATAGAGGGGAATATGCACGTGAGGCCAGAAGACTCGAGTCCAGGCTGCACCTCTGGCCTTTGATGCGGCTCCTGGGCCTGGGAAAGGTAGCGACTTACCCCTCTGAGTCTCAGTTTTCTCATCTCTAAAATGCAGATAGTGACACCACCGTGACAGTAGTGTGATGATTGTACAGGATAAGTGGTGAGGGAATGATAAAGGCGCCCCTAGCCCATGGGGACGGTGTGATCTCACTTTAATTCTAAGCGCAGAGGCTGTGGCAAAGTCAAGGTTGTATTTTTTGTTAGCTTGCTGTTGGGGAAACGTGAGCTCTCGTAAGCCTGCATTGTGGGTGTAGGCCTGGGTGTGGGATAGGGTATGGGTGCTCAGAGGGAGTGGGGTGCTTTATAGCATGCTTTCCATGCGAGAAAACTGAGTTTTCTAATTTGGGAAATGGGAAACCCAAAAGCCATGATATGGAGGTTACCTGTGGAAGGGTGGGGCAAATTTTCTGAAAATGGAGGGGGTTTTATAAAAACCATTTAACAGTAATGTGTATTGATAGAATGGTTATTAGGACTGGGTGAAACTATTCAGAGGAAGCAGTGGGAAGTAGAGATAAGACTATTTAACTTGTGAGTGAAGCTGGAGTGACAGGAGTCAGCAGAAAGGTGGCTCCACCCTTGAACCTGGCCCTGCCTGGGCCCTCTAACTGGCATCTACTCCTGGGCTGCCTCTGCTAGGCGAGAATTGGCCATCTAGAACACAGTGGCAGGAAGTTTAGAATGGATTTGAGGAACTAGGCTGTCCCTTTGGCATAAGGTGCCAAGCCGTGGTTCAGTGAAGCTGAGAAATACTAAGTTCCTCCAGCTTAATTCGAGGCCCTCTCTCCCACCCCCACCCCGTCCCCACTGTGGCTGGTTTCATTGTCCGCTGTGACGCAAGAACCTTTGAAAGGGTTGGACCCATTCATTCCCACTGTGGGAAATGCAAACCACATGGGCGCCTGAGCAGCCAGAGCAGGGGCAGGGCCCTGGGAAGACCACCAGGCTCAGCAACACCCAACTGTTCATCTCTTTTTGGTCACCTGGTTGTAGGAGCCTAAGTACAACAGGTTTACCTCATCAGAGATCACTGGGACTTTAGCCCTGAGGTTTTTTAAGCTCAAGTAGCAGTCGTGAGAGTAAATAACTCACTCCACATTGCCACCCACTAGGGCTGATTAAGAGTGTTGAAATAATCAAACCATAATAGGAGTTTTTGCCTATTTGTGGGTGATGAAATCTGTATAATGGGTTTTGATCAGCCTGTTGGTATTTTCCTAATAAAATGAAACAGAACACAGTGGAAAATATTTGGGTATATTACATGTAGTAAAGGCAAAAACTGATACTTAAAAATTTTGTTTCAGACGTGTGTGTCTACGGGATTATAAGACCAAGAGTCTTTATCAAAAGAGATGGAAAGCCACAATCTGCTAGCATTTCTCAGGGGAACATTATTGGCATTTTGCTGGGATATTTCTTAGCTGGGCAGATTGCCTGTTATATTGCAGAACTTAACACACTTGGCTTGCCAGACACAAGCAATAGCCCCTTTCATTGGGACAAAAGAAACTCCCCTTGACCCCATATTTCTCAATACCCCAGGGGGGCTATTGACCAGCTGCAAATCCTTGGGCAATGGAGGCTGTGGAAAGAGGAAGCTACAACCTGTCGCTGATCCAGTGGTGGTGGTGGTGGTGGGCGGGTGGGGAATAAATTCCTGTCCCTTCTTTGCCGGCCAAGTCCATGCTTCCAATAGTCAGGGGGGCAAGAAGCAACGTGACAGATAAGGGGGACAGAGAGGGGCTGTCTCACAGGACACTCTCCAGACAGCTGTGCCCTGCCACCTGGAACCTTAATAAGTGATAACTCTACTATCACTTTGGTAGATGCCATGTCCTGCCCTACTTCACCAGCTTGCCTTAAGAAGACAGTCAGGTTGTCAATTCTTAACCTCCTCAAGACAAAAACAGCAATTATATCTAGGGCTTCCATATTTGCCATGCTCTTTTTTCCTCCCTCTGGTGTTGGAGTAGCAACAGCTAACGTGGGGCCTGGGGAAGAACAGATGATGAGCGGCCCATAGCTTCAGAGTTTTGCTGGTGTCTTCTTCAACAGCCCTCCTCACCAGGTCAGCTGGTACCCGGGGGATTCTTTTGTTGACTTACTTCTTGAAGTTAATTACAGATGCACAGCAGAGCCTCTGATTGGCTTGGGCTTGGGAACAGGTACAACGTCCCTTCTAGTTCTGAACTGATTCTTCTCCAAAATTCCAGATCCTGAAGGCCCCAACTTAATAGAACACATTTATTTCTTGCTCTGGGTGTGGTGAGGGGAAAAACCATCCAAGAGAGGGCTTGGCAGTTTGTCTGAACTGGAAATTGCAAATATATCAGTGAGGACAGAGTACTTGAAATGGGAAAGTGTTCTTTTACAAGAAATTCCAAGTTGGAGTTCAGCAACCAGGTGCCACGAAGAACAGTGATGTGAGACTGTAGGCCAGGAGCCGCTTAACATTTCAATTTTCTGCCTTACCTGCAGATATTTGGGTTTGGTAGCTATTGGGTAGAGGCTAGGAATCTGCATTCTTGTGTGTGTGTGTGTGTGTGTGTGTGTGTGTGTGTGTGTGTGTGGTACTGGGGTTCAAGCCTAGGGCCTTTACACTCAGATATATCTCCAGAGCCCCTCCTTTTTTGAGACAGAATTTCACTAACTCATTAAGTTTTGCTGGTTAAGCTTGAACTTGGAATTCTCCTGCTTCTGCTTCCCAGAGTGCTGGAATTAAAGGTATGTGCCAGTGAGCCTGTCTGGAATCTGTGTCCTTAGACTTCTTTTCATAAGAGACTCTAATGCAGGTGAGCCACAATTGGATAGCACTAGAATGAACGGTGGCTGACCATGCTTTTTGGTGGAGTGGCATTTTCTAGGGCAGTGCTTAGCAGGCGTGCCAGTCCCTAAGACATGTTATAATCATGAAACATTCATTTCCCATCCTGATTTGGAGTGGTCTGCACTCTGAATGTGTGGGGGAGATGGGCAAGTGCCCCCAAAGTGGGGAAAAGAGCACCAGATAGGCGTCAGGACACTTGGCTTAAGCTTTGCCCTGTATTAACTGTGACCCTGGGTAAGCCCTGTTCTACCACTGGGCATAAACAGAGCTGGGCTTAAAGACCCCTGAGCATTCTGATAGATTTGATATTCCACAACTCTAAATCTGTTTCTTTGCATTAGACCAGCAAAAGTATTAGATAACGGTAACAAAATAAAGAAGGCTTAGTGAAGAGCAATGTATCTGAGTCATTTAATTTGACACAGTCAACCACTTTGCATCGTGATGACTATCTCTCAATGCATAAAAGTTGAGGAATAAGGAGAATAAGTAACTTGCGTAAAGTTACACAGCCAGCAAGGAACAGATTCTGGATTTAAACCTATATGGATTAACTTTGGATACCCTACCCTGCAGTTACGTCAGTCACTGAGTAGTCTTCTCTGTCCCATGGCAATGACCTCTGCCTTCTCCTATTCTGTGACTTTTGGAGACCCAAAGTCAATTTCAGTATTTAAACAAAGTCCCAGAAAGCTGATGTTATTTCCTTCTGTTGCCAGCTCTCCATTCTCTTCCGCTGTGGTTGTAGCTCACCGCAGTACTCCCTATGTGCAGCAGCCTCTGTGCTGTTCTTTTGATCAAGATTTAGAACTGACTTCTCAGTACCCACAAAGACCCATTTTCGTAAAGTTTTTGTATGTTTGGTAAACTTGAGTGAAATGCTCAGTTTTTATTACTGGGAGAAGGGATCTTTGTGTTTGCTGGAATGCAAACAACTCTTCCTTGAACATGAGACTCTTGATTCTCCTAGGTTCTGAGCTGCCCCCTCCTGGAAACACTCTCTTGGCAGCTTTCTCACACAGATCTCTGCCCATACATTATCCTGATGGTGCTTATCAAATCTTCCTCCTCTTTTTTTTTTTTTTAACACGGGGTTTCCCAAAACAGAGCCTGAGCAAAGACTTCTGTGCTGTTTTGTTAAGGAGCCAAGACCCACAAATGGGAGAGAGGGAATGAAGCAGGGAAGTAGAAAGAGCTAATATGAAGTATTTCGTGGAAATGAGTTCACATTTTTGCAGATTACTTGAGAAGCTGCTTCTCAGGGTGGTTTATCTGGGAGAGGAAAGGAGAAATATTTATTCGCCGATTATTTCCATCTCCCATTGTTTGAAATTTTGCCGTGTATTTCCTTTGCACTTCCAAGAGGTTTGTGTGTGGATACTGAGTACACCTTGTAGCATTTCATGCCTCAGGATCAATGGCGAAGTCCCAAAGCAGGAGGGGAAGGAAGGTTGTGGGTGTGATTTAAGGTATTGTGAGGCTGCTCCTCTGGTTAATTGAAGTCGATTCCAAGGTGACCTCTGTAGCAGTGGCTGTAGCAGTAACAAATGGCTACCTGGAGACAGGTAGTGCTGAGAGGACATGAAGTGTACGTTGGAGATTTGGGTGGCAAATAGGGCTGGTACAGTCCACCCCTTGTAGCACTTAGAGTTGTTTATGCTCTTCCAACAGACCCCGCTCCTTTTCAGTCATTCCCCCTTCTCTCTCTTTGTTTTTCATAGTTTCAGTTAGTTACATGCAACAGTGCTCCAAAACTATCAGATGAAAAATTCAAAAAATAAATAATTCATACCTTTTGAATTATATTCTGAGTACATCATTCATCTCATTTCATCACATCATGTAGGCATTGAATCATATATGTCATCACAAGAAGGGGGAGTACAGTTCATTAAGGTATTTTGAGAATTAGAGAAAGACACCACACAGTTTTATTGTAGTGTATTGTTATGGTTGTTCTATTTTCTCAATGAGTTTTTGTGGTTAATCTCATATTGTGCATAATTGTATAGATTAAATTTTATCATAGCTCTGTGCATATAGGAAAAAACTGTGTATTTTAGTAGACTATGTGGGGTTCATCATTGGAACGTATTCCAGATGAGTAAGAGGGATGACCATACCCTTGTGTAGGGCCTTTTATTCTGTGGGAACACGATGTTCTTGTTTTCTAAAAGGAGAGGTACAAGTCCAAAAGTCACAGATTTCCTTTCAAGTTCACAGCCAACTGAAATCTCTGGAAAGCAAGAGAGTAAATCCAGCTATAGCTCCCCCAGCTGTAGCTGGTCTCACCCACCCAGTGTGGGCTTTCTTTGTTCTCCACCCACACTTTAAATGATCTGGCTTGCTTGCCTGGTGAGGTGATCTAGATCTTTAGAGTCTAATTGCTTAGTTTCCTTCATTGCTTTTTATGATCATTTAGCATAATACAGATGTGCTAAGACATATCCCCAAATGTTTCTTGGGTTCTAGACATATCCTCTGCCTATACAAAGTATTTGCTGCTGTGGCTTCTGGTGGTAGGCCGGACTCATTTACCTCATGTGTACAGTCATTGCTTTATTTGTCGGCTTACCTACTGTTTGAGGAGCTCAAAGTGACCTGAGAATGAACACAGCTTCAAGTTTACTGACCATACTGCATCTCTTAGGAAATTTCTGCTGGACGCCAGTACTCCTACCCAAAATGGGCCTAAGGCTTCAGTGAGCTACTGGGAGAGTTAAAGGGCTCAATCCATCCCAAGCCCTTAGTTTCTAGACCCAAATACAGTTGTCTTTTTGTATCTATGGATTCTGCCTCAACTTGCAGATCCAAAAATGTCTGTTGGTATGGAACATGCATAGAATTTTTTCTTGTCATTATACCCTAGACAGTATAGTATTAAAACTATTTCTTAATATATAGCACTTTCATTGTATTACTATTAATATTACTAGTAATCTAGAGAGGTAAGGGAGAACTGCATAGATTACATGCAAATGCTATTATAAACCATGTGTATAAGAGACTTTGTTATTAATGAAGCCGATTAGAGGTCTTGCAATAAATTCTCTCTGGACACTGAGTTATGGCTATATTCTAGTTACTGAAGGTATAGCCACATGTGTTGGATATTCAGTGGTTGTACTTACCACATTCTGGAGGAGAGTGCCACAACTTAGCACCAGGCTGTCACTAAGCTAGTGCCCTAGCTGAGCCTATAAAAGGCCTTTCTCCCATTTTACTAAAAACCTCAGGGTGGTGTACATACTCAGATCAACAAATTGCTTGGTCATTCACCATTATCACACTTTTTTGGCATTAAATGGGATCCTGCATTTGAAACAGTACTCTGTGGGTATCATATTTACAAAACAAACATTCTTCAAGTATTTGGATAGTGGATCTGGGAAAGGTACTTAGCCCAGGAAAGGCAGACCATTTTCAGTTAGGTGTCAGTGCTGGCAAGGAAGACTGGCTCCACGAGGGCCTGAGGAAGCCAGCTTGTCATCGAGTTGGCTGTTCTTTTTGTGGAGCGGTACCATATTGAAGACTTGGTGTCATTTTCTGCAATATCAGGTGGAGTGTCCATCAACATCAGAAGCTGGATCTGCTGCAGAGGAGTGTGGACCATGCTGATGGACACTTGCTTAACACTGACTCCTGCCATCACGGTCACTGTTTCAGGCTGTACTGTGTCAGCTCTGAGGTAGCCAAAGGCAGGAACCAGCTGACATCCATACAATGAGACATTCAGTTCACCTATCAGTTGAATGATGGATACTCTCTACTGAGCATCGGGACACACAAAGACTAGTATATTTCTGGGATTGTTTCTGGAGATCAATTCATACTACTCTTCCCTAGATCCCTACATTTTCTTGACCTGGATTGTTCAATCTTGTCCTTCAGGTCTCTCTGGTCAACATCCAAGCTGAGACATCTACATATATCTAAACACACCATTCTTCCTTCCTTCAAAGAGGTTGACCAAGATGTTACTAGAAGTTCTATCCATTGAATAAAGTTCTCTTCACCATTGTCCTTTAGTGTCTCCCTTGAGAAGGCCGCAATGTAATGGCAGTATATTTTCAATTGGCATCAACATAGCACAGTGAAGCAACATGAGTTCTTTCGTCCTGTCCTCCATGAAGCCATCAGTTGAGAAAGAAATATTGGCAAAGCAGCGTAGGAATTAGGGCTACTTGTTTCCGTAAGCTACTTGTGCTTTTTAAACCTGTTTAGGCCTGATCTCAAATATCTATTTTATGGATATAGTGAACTTTCACAGGATCCTCACATTAGAACTTCTATTCTGTCTAGAGAAAAAATCAAGTGGAAGTCCTTTAAACCACTTTCTTTTCCCTCACTTTAAGAGAGTAAATCAAAACAGTGCTGTCTTAGTTACTTTTTCATTGATGTGATGGAATGCCCAGAGTTTAAGAGAGGAAATGTTTATTTTATCTCACAGCTTCAGAAGATCTCAGTTTATTCATGGGCAGATGATAATAGTGGAAGCCTAGCTAGAGGAAATCTGTACGTGACATGGTAACAGGAGGCTGAGTGAGTGAGGAAAGGAAGAGCTAATGATTATACTTCCAGGTCATGTCCCAGTGATCCACACCTTCTGGATACAGCCTCCATGATCACCCCCTTCTCACCCAGGCTACTTAACAACATATAGAATCCAAAGATATTCCACAACTTCCAAATACATGAGGCTTTTGGGGTGACATTCCAAATACAAGCCACAACAAATACTGTCTTCTAGAAAGTGTTTCACCATTTAAGCCACCATCAAGGCTTAAATAGGGCAGGTGTGGTGACTTCCTTTACATTTCCACTAATTTACTTATATGGCCCTTGCAAATGCCGTATACATAGTGGCAAGTGATAGTGGATTACTGTACAGTTAGCTAGATGGCAGCATCAATTGTAGCTGCCATGGCAGATGTAGTATCTTTTCCAGATTATATCAACATTGTCTTTGGCACATGATCTGGCAATTGTAAACACAAAGAAGATTTAAAGAAATTCACTTTTACCTGGCAAGATAAGTAGTACACATCCACTATTTGTTCCCTGGGCCACTCCCAGGTTTCTGTTGTGGGTGGTCCATAGAAACTTGTCATTATGACACACTTAAGACTATAATGCTCATTCCCTTTGCTGGTGATATCATGTGAACTGGAACTGGTAAGCAGGAAGTGACAATATCAATACCTCAGATACCATGTTATAATATCCTGTCACTCTGAGGGTGGGAGATAAACTCCAGCACTCTCATCCTTGCCTACTCAGGCAACAGCCTTATAGTCCTTATTGGAGAAAACCCTTATCCGCCTTGTCATATTGGGGAATGCAATCACAAGGAGCAGAAAAGAAGAACAGGGAAGATGGAGGAGCCAATTAGAGGCACAGGACACGACCAGCTAATCAGGATTGAGAGATGATCTTCAAGATTTCTTAGAAATTACTTTCTTGAAATACTGCATCTGAATAAGAAAGCTGAGACAGGAGGCAGTGAGCATATAGACAACTAGGGAGAAGGGGCCTTGGAATGAAGAATTTATGGAAATGGAAGATAACATCTTGGCCTTGGAATGAAGAATTTATGGAAATGCAAGACAACATCTAGCTCCTGCTCCCTGAAGCACCTTCACTTGACTGCTCCCTAAAGCTATCTGTTGTTACAATGGTGATAATTGACAACAAAGGCAATCATGGTGGAGGGCCTTGAGGATGGGAAGCCTTAGTTTAGTAAAATATACTCACTCCCTTATTCATTTAGCATAAAAACCCTTAGACAAGACCCTGTTGGCAACCCACTTTGGGACCCCTTTTGGTTAGCGGAAGCGTATGTCCCTCTCCTTATCTTTTTGAATAAGCCACCCATTTTTCAACTTGCCTCCTTGTTTGTGATTTTATTCTTTGACATCATCAGACATCAATCCAGCATTATGGTAACAGTTTGGGGGTTCATCAGGCTGTCTCCAAGGAAATAAGTGAGATATATACTCTCCTACACCTTTTAGTTTTTATCACATGGCTCTCTGTCTCAAACAAAATATTGGAACCCCATCACCCAGTTAAAAACACCAAGTATGGCTTCTTACATTAAGACTTAGGGTATAGGCTTCACTGGGATGGGCCTGATTAATTTCCCTACATCCCTAGTGTAGAAAATATTTGTCGTGTTCCTAACCAGTTTTGTTTTCTGATTTGTTTCATCCACAGGTGACGGAGCAACCCCTATCCTTGGTATCCTCAAATTTTGGCTGATGATTCTACTCCACTAACTTTCCCGTGGGTGTTGAAACAGTTGAATCACTCTTTCATTTACTCTTACCACTGACTCTCTCCCACAGATCCCATTTTCTTGTTTTACTTCTAAGGGAACAGCTAAGTGGTTAGGCACAGGGAAATTGCTATCCTTAGAGAGACAGGAGCCATCCTTGTCCTTGGTATATCCATCTCTAAATTGGCCTTTTGGCTTAGTAAAAGAAAATCTCAATTCCACAGGTCAACAATAGGTGAAGCCATTGTCCTTGGGCCTATGATACAGATTCCCTTATTGAAGGGTCTGAGAGATGACGTTGAGGATCCCAGTATGGATTTCATGGTGAGTGGGACATAGACAACCACTGAAGTAACTAACCACTATTGCTACTTGGCCTTCAGGGGCCCGCCCTTCCCTTTTATGACTTCCCTCTGGAGTCTTGCAGCTGCATCAGTAACTGAGCTCAAATACAAGGCCATTTCAACTTAATATAGGCAGAGTACTAGTTTAGTAAGACTAGTATGTCTAGTAAGAATCACCAAGAGAAGAGGGAGACAGGTAGCATTTTGGTAAGGCTAAGTACACTGACTGGCCTACCTCTGTGACATTTCCCAGGCTGTGGCCACTAACAGAAACAGAGGAAATACATGGGTGACTGAGGCTCATTGTCCATGGGAGCCCAAACAGAAGAGGAATGGATTGGATGGAGTGTACTCAATAATTTTAGATTCTTGGGCCAGACTTCTCAGTTATGCCCAGAGCGGCTGATGTTAAGGGCTTAATTGTCTTGAACTGATTAATTTTTTGACCTCTCATCCGTGTACTTTAGCCTCTGAAGCCAATCTTGGGCTCTCTGTGTTTTGTTAGCCACAACTATCTTTCACTCCCTTTTTTGGCGTATTGTTCACTTGGCTTGGCAAGAGTTCCAAATTTCCTGTTTCCAGATAAATTTTAGAGTGCTCAACTTAAAGCCCATCAGGAGAAACTCTGGGCAGCTCACCGGTACTATTGTGCAACTGTGCCAGTGGGTCCAGAGTCTGTAACCTTTCAGTTGTCATGGAACTGGGAAGGGGGAGTGTTGCCACACGTGGGACCACCCAAGGGACATCCCAATCATAAAGGAGAGTATAAAGCTGAAAGGGACACTTGTCTTTTCTATATTCCAGGTGGGTAGCAAGGAGTTCAAGAGTGCCATGGGAAATGCTTGATGTGTCCTCAGAAACTGGGAGGAATTTGGTCCTCAGACTTTAAAGCTTCTTCTATACTCAGGGCTGTTCTCAGCACCCAGTAGGAGATGGAGAAAAATGGTTTCCAGAGGAAAGTATTAATTATGACACCATCCTCCAGTTGGAATTATTTTGTAAAAGGGAAGTAAGTGGACAGAAGTCCCTTATGTAAAGCTCTTTGTCTCCTTGGAGGATAATTTAAAGCTTTGTCAACACATATTAGGAAGAAACTGAAAAAATGCCTTTTGGACCTGGAAGCCTCATTGATAATATACCTGACACTTCGAATTTGGTTTCTGATACCGCAATTATAGAGGAGGAATAAGGAGGAAAAAGGAAGCTAGGGCAGTAAGCACACAGAGCTGCTCGCTTCACAAGGAGGTGGCCGGGGTTACCTGCTGGCTCTTTCCCCAGTGATAATATGTTAACTTATAAGTTTGTCGGCCAAGAGGCCACTGGAAGAGAAGTTGTCCCAGTGTGGGTTGACCTCCTGTCATCTCGCCCTAAATGTGGCAAGAAAGGAAATTAGAGAGCTTACTGTCTCCAGAATGGAAGGACCCCTTGCCCAGAGCCCCAGTTGTTGTCCCCTGGAATAAAGAGGCTTGTTCCAGTTGGCTCCCAGCCTGATCATCACCATCAGTGGGTCAGAGCCTCAGGTAACATTGCATATTGCAGGTAAGACAAAAGCTCCCTCCTCAGCAGCGAAGGCTCTTACTCTGTTCTGGCCTTCCTGTCCGTGCAATTGGCTTCTGATCCATGTCCGGCTGTATGGGTACCAGTGGAACACCACTGACCAAACACTTTTTTCCTCGTCAGTGTTGCTTATGAAATAACTTTTGTAATGCCTAAATGTGCAGTCCCCATAGTTTTGGGCAGGCTAAAGAGGACTCAAGAGACCTAACTTTAACAAACAAAGCTATTGAAGGATAGGTGGGTGATCTTATTTATTTTCTAATAGAGACCCAAGATCATTGGGTTCAGACTTAAAATTTTCTGCTTGACAGGAAGTACTGAGTCTCAAGGTCTAAGGCTTAATTATTGTGAGTTTACTAATTAGGGTTTACTGTAACCCAGGTCACTGAGCTGTTTGAGACAGGCCATCTAAGCCCTACCAGCAGCAGGAGACAATTTAGTGCTTATCTAGGGTTAATAGGCTATTGTTTTCAGTGGATCCCAAGGTATAGCTTAATGGCTAAGCCCTAATTTGAGTTTCTAAAAGAAAAAAGATTTCAATTTCCTTTCCATGAGGAACAGAAACAACAGCATGCCTATGGTAAATTAGAGTCTACTCTCCTCAAAGCCCCTGCTTTAGGATTGCCATGGCCTGATAAACGAGTAATAAGTGAGCATCAAGGTGTGGCTCTCAGGGTCTTCACTGGCATGTAGGACACTTATCAAGGCAGCTAGACACAGGAGTCTAGGGGCAGCTAAGGTGTATCAGGGCAGTAGCTGCTTCTATTCTCTTACAAGAATTTCTTAAGATTACTTTGGTATTTCTGCTATCTGCCTACAGTCCTTATCAAGTGACCTTTCTGATAGAATTTGAAGGATCTCATCTCAATCTGGCTACTTTGATTCTTTCTCTGGAACTCAGTTTTTCTGATCAGGAGGGAGATAAATGTATTATTCATAATTGTCTTGGTATCATGAAACTGACTTGGGCTAGTCACTTGTGCTCACAGGGATCTGTGAGATTAGCCTCTCAATAACTCAAATGTAATCAGGTTACCGATAGTAGCACCTACGGAAGAAATGGCACAAGATGAGCTGGCTATGCTATTGTTTAGCTTAAAGCTTTACTGGGACTCAGCCTTTGCCTGCAGGGACATTGGCAAAAAAGGCTCAACAGGACTGCTTTATCTCATGCTTTAGAGCTCAGTAAGAAGAGGTGAGCTCCAATATCTATGGATTTAAAATAAACTTTTGTAGTGCTGCATGTGGCTATTTCAAGAGGGAGCACAGAAGAAAGTAACCAGTAAGTAGAAAAGAGTTATAGATAAATATATGGGTATGAAAGTTTAATAAAAGAAAGATGAATGGAAGAGAATATTTAGGATAAGGAAGGATTTTTGCATGGTATGATTTTGTTCTGTAATACCTGACTAGAGAAAGGAAGATGAGGATAAATAGGTTATGCATGTATTGCAGAAGGTTCAAGTTAGTCACAGAAAGTCTAAGAGGGACGAAATGTATAAAGGAAGTGAGCACGTATGACTATCTTGCTTGTTTTGCTTATGTTGGTTTTGTGATATATTCAAAAAGACTAACGCTCCAATGAGATAAATAATGTGGGTGATGGCATTGTATGTGTGGATGGGTCTACTCTTTCATTATCCAAGTTCCAGGAACTGTTCTCATTTCAAACCCTGGAAGGAAGTGCCCCAAAGACTCCGCCATCCTGAAGAAGCCAGCCATTGGAATACATGAAGTACCTGTTCATGTATACTTCTGTTAAATAAATTCCTTGCCATCTGTGCCCCACCTTTCAACAGAGGGCTACAGACACTGTGGGTATTCTCTTCACCCAGATATAGACCTGGGTGCTCCCCTTCTTCGGATCCATCATTATGGTGTTATTGGCACTTTTTTTGCCTATATCTTCTTAACCTATAGGTAAAATTTGTTTCTTCCTGCCTATAGGCAGTCAGGTCCAAATAGTGATAAAGATGAAACCCATGATGCTTCCCAGCTTCTACTGAGGGCCTCTAGGATGCCCCACAAAGTGGACCGTGACTGCCTTCACAAGATTGTTTGATAGCATGTGGAAGTGGCCCCATATCCTAATGATAGTTAAGTTTCCCACTCTGAGGGGGGATTGAGGGAGGAGATAGTGGGCACATAGGCAGTTAGGCAGAAGGGGGACTTGGACGAAGCATTTATGGAAATGCAGGGTAATGTCTGGCTGTAACTCGTACTCCCTGAAACAACTTGTGCTTGACTAGCCCCGGAACTGATTATGATTAAGACATGATAAATGACAACAAAGGTAATAAGGGTGGAGGGTCCCATGGGTGGAGGGCCTTAGCAATCAGTTGTGTAGTAAAACTTACTCCCTTATTCACCTAGCATCAAAACCTCTAGAGAAGAAGCCTCGATGGAAACCCACTTTGGAGCCCCTTCTGGTTAGTGGAAACGTACATCTCTCTGTCCTTACCTTTTCAAGTAAGCTACTCACATTGCAACTTTCCTTTCATCCTCAGTTTCATTCTTTGACTTCCTGAGACATCAACCTCACGCTATGGTAACAAGGGAAGGAAAGTGGATTCCATTTGCTAAAAATTGCCCCCAGGGTGTAATTTGCACTGTATTTCCAGGTGATCTGCTGGGGACATTGAGCAGACTGTGAGGATGTCATACCTTCATATTATCAGGGAGGCCCTGGGGCAAAGTCAAAGGTGTGGGATAAGGGCTGAGGCAAGAGCTAGGAGCTGCATCTGTCTGTATTTAGAGTCCAGATACAACTGATTGCCATAAAAGGGACTGGGACTAATACATGGGGCCAAAGACCCTGAAGACGGGGAGGCTAACAAAATTTGAAGTGGAATCTTAATTTGGATTCTCCCAGAAGCAGAGTTTAAGGCAAGATTCTACTGCAAGAAGTTGGTCAGTTTTCTCAAAAACAAAAACAAATCACTCATAGGGAACTAAGGAAATAAAACAGCCTTTGTGTGCCTGGTATTCCCACCAGCTAAGCGAGGGATCTAATGTCTTTACCCACCAGCTTCTGCCAGTCATTATTTGAGAGCTTCTTTCGTATGTGTGTACTGGGGGTAGGGTACTGATTTTGCCTGTGGCATAGGCTTCAGGAGCCAGAGAGGGCGCTCAGGTAAAGGGATGCAGGTGCTATACTGGAAGATGTTCATAAATGACAAAGGAGATGGGTGATGGCTGGGGGTGCACAGAGGTATTTATACACCCTTGTTTTTTTTTTTTCTTGTCCCTTTCCTGTTTGGATTATTTGACTTTCTAATCTAGTGTTCTCTGTTCTACTGAGTGAATTGACCTTTCTCAGCCCGTGATCCTCTTCTGCATGTCCAAACTCAGCAAGGTGTTCATTGGAAAGAAAACACTCCTACTTGGAAAGTTTAAATTGTCATTGTTTTCTCTTGATTAGTTAAGAAACAGCCATCTTCTTTCATTATTCTAGTAAATTCTTAGTTGGCCAGGAAAACCTATCTGCCTTTTCTGCTCATCAGATCAGATGGTGATGAAAAACTCTGAGTATCTCTTGTGAACTTTCTCACTACCACATCACAAGGGAGTATATTACACCGCTGTACTTGAACTTGAAGAAACTGAAGTTCAGAATGATGTGCACTATATTCTTGGTGCCTTTGTTTCAAGCCAAGTTTGGGATTGCTTCTTACAAATTTCTGTGCCCCTCCCCACTGCTTGAAACAGTCTGGAAAATTCTTTTGGATACAGATTTTTCTGAGATGTTTGGATGGATTATAGGAAAATGAAACAGCCTGTTAATTTATTTTAATCCTGGAAGAGTTGGGACATAAAATCCCGAGTCTCTGCATGTCTCAGTCTTGCAGATCATACTGAGCTATGGTAAACAATTTAGACTAGTTTGGGTATGACATGAAGCTTCCTCTTGGCTATTTCTACAACTTCATATTGAATGGAAGGAAATCGCTTAAGCCCTCACAACACCGTCTGGCAGGAGGTGCAATGCCTTGCCTGGCTCTCTGCCCCATCCCTCCCACACCCACAGCTGGGGCCATTTGCCCCCCTCCCTCTTCAGCTCCCAGGCTGAGACTCTCCTTGTCCTCCATCAGCCTGAGGTCATAATTTTCACCCCTAAATAAACTCCAAAATGAGAGCCCTTACTTGTCTCTGTACAGTGTCGCTTTCCAGGTAAGAAGGTGCAAACTCAACACCATTGGCGTGCTTCTACTATCTGTCACTGGTGGGGCAGAAATGATCCTCAGGGACTTTTGCCTTTAGATTTCAGTGAACTGGGGATCAGGTAAACAGAACCAATAAATTTTGAAATGTATACACAGGACTTCCTCTAAGAGTCATGGAGGGATCTGCTGCCTTCTCCACATACTGTTAGACGGATACAGTGGACCACAATCAAGGCCACCAACTAAAACCCAGGTATGGTTTTATCCTTTAGGTAACATACATAATGAAGGGAGACCAGGTTTATTTCATAATGACATCCTAGCTTTCATAGTTTTCAATGAAGACACACTTTATTTGTATACTGAACATGTAGAAATATGTTCTTTCCATCTTTAAACGTGGCCTTCTCTTTAGATAGCTTTCGTTTACACATTTTTAACAAGAGCATGAGCTCTCGGTCTGTTCTACTTTTCTCCTTCTTATAAGCCAAGAAAGAATGTGAATGTGGTGCTACATGGTGAGCTGATTCTTAGCCTCGGTGTGTTGGGGACAGTAGGGAGTGGTGGGGATGACAGCAAACTGAAGGGAACTGCGTAAGCTGAAGGCAGCAGTCACTAATCAGCACCAGTCATTCTCTGTCAACAAGGAAACACAGGCCCCATGTCTTGAGATTTTTTCAAATTTAAGAAGAAGCTAAGAGCTGGATTTTAATGCACAATTATCAAATATTGCTAAATAGTTCAGTTTGGAAGCTGGTGCCTGGCAAGTCAAACAAAACATACCTGTGGGCTCCATTGAGCCCGTGGCTGACAAGTCACAGTACCTAGTTGTAATTGTTCAACAGAACCACAAAGCAAACACGTCATCATAGCAGATATGGCTTTTCCTAAGCAATATAGAAATATAGTTCTAAGAAAACCAATTATATTCCCAGTTGATGTGGTACGTTATGAAAAAAACAAAAAACTAAAAAAAAAAAAAAAAGTAGAAAAAAATACAGGACCAAGAGAGCCAATTCCCTAAGGCGAGTGACTCGAAATAAGGTCAGGCCCATGAAGGTGGCTGTGTGGGAGGATGGTCACATTGACAGAGATGCCTCAAGTGGACACTTGGTTGAAAGCACTTGGTCCTCCGCGTCAGCTCCACGGAGGGCCTACCTCGCGGCGGGCATGGTTTGGCTCTGGTACCTCACATCCTAGGCTCCTGCCTGTGTTTTGCCACTTGGCGCGCTCTGCAGGCTGTGCCTCTCATGATGTACTGTCACCAGCACCAACAGAAACCAGTGCCCTACGAGCAGTGGTGGTGTGCGCTGGGCATTCTGACCAATGTTCTCAGCTTCGGGAACATTCTGAGTCTTTCCACCAGTTTAGGAGAAGGAGGAAAGCGTTCCTGTCCCGTTGTATAGGTTTGTCCCTGCTCTGCGGCAAGTGTAACCGAGCGAGGGTTCAAGCCAGGGAAGGCCAGGGCGTTATTCCGCCTCTTGGGCTGCTCCTTGCTTGTTAAGGGGCCTGTTTCAGTCGAGGACAGGGAGCTCACTCTGTTCTAGGACTCTCCAGACCATGTGACCGCTCCGACAGGTGGAGCCTGCCTTCTCTAGTCCATCTTCTTCAGTAACGACCTATAGCTGCTTGGGCGATGACTTGGTACATTGAGCGCCCTCTCTAGACCTCAGTTTCCCCATCGGTAAGATGGGGATAGGTGGGAATTGGCTGGCTCAGGTCTCTGGGCTGCTGCTGTGGCAGACGTTCTGGGGTGCCAACGGGCTCTGGAAACACGGGGGGTGGGGTGGGGGGAGGTTCCCAGGGCTTTGACGTCTTGGTTGTGGGTATCACTAGGTGCTCCGAGGGAGGGTACCATTCCTGGTCATTCAAATGGGTCAGTGGCCCGGTCCCGCTGTGTGGCCTTTGCTCCGTCTCGGTGAGCCTCGTCTCCTGGTCGGTCCTAGAAGGACCTCGCTGCAGTGTTCGGACCCTCTGGGCTGCTAAGATAAAAGGAGAGCGCACTGTCCGCGGGGCGGCCCCGGGGCGCGGGGTGGGGTCCAGTGGCCCGGAGGGGCGCGGGCGCAGGGCTCTCCTCGCGGGTTACATAAGGCCGCCCGGGCGGGGGCGGCGGGGAGCGCGCGTCCGCGGCCGGGGAAAGGGGCGTGGGGAGCGGCAACCGGGATCCCCGAGGTGGGGCGCGCCGGGCGGGCGGAGTCGGGTTTCAGAGCGCGGCGACTGCAGCCTCGGGCGACTCAGCGCGCGGGCCGCCGGCAAGCCGGGATCCCGCCGCCACCGCCGCCGCCCGACGGCCGCTTCGCTGCTCGCGGGAAGGGAGGCGCGGGGGCCGGGGCCGAGCGCGCCCGCCCCTCGGCGGAGTCCAGCCGCTCTCCTCCGCGCGCCCCGCAGACCCGCGCGATGGCGCCCAGGTGGGACCCCTCCGCGCCCCGGTCCCCTCGCCCGCCCGCCCGCCGCCTCTCCACCGCTCACGCCGCCTCTGCTTGCAGGGGGACCTGGCGCCTGCGCTCCCTGCTCTCCGTCTCCGCGCTGCTGTCCGCCGTCGCCCAGACCCGCGGCTCCGCAGGTAAGCGGCCCGCGCCTCGGGAGGCGCTCGCGCGGCAGCCTCATTCCTGGACATAAAAGGGCGTCCCAGCGCTCCGTGCGCCCGGCTCCGGCCCGCGCTGCCCGGCCCCGCGGGCTCCCCGAGCGCCGCCTGGGCCCCCGACTAGTCCTGGCCTGGCGCGGCCCCTCCAGCTGGGAACTTTGGAGGCGCCGGGACAGCGCCAGCGGCGACAGCCTCCGCGCAGCCAGCGCCGGCGCTCAGGCTGTGCGCGAGAGCGGGCGCCTGGCGGGCGCGGGTCGGGCGTCCTCTGGTTACACAGGTGACAGGACCCGACCCCCAGCAGGGAACCTGCCCCCCTCCCCGCCGTCGCCTCGCCAGAAATAACGAAACTGAATCGCCACCGTGGCTAATTTAACTCTGAGTTATCTGGGGCAAGGAAGGGGGATCCCATCCGTTGTGGGCAGTGGCACCGTGGCCGGTGGAAGAGCTGTGCGCCCGGACAGGGGGATCTGGACCTTTCTGTGACCCGGACGCCGCACTGGAGCTGCTGAGTGATTGCTGAAGCCTGGGTTGGAATGGGTGTCCAGGGTGGTCAAGCTGCCTGCATGTAAATTATGCATTGTGGCAAGGCTGTGAGGTTTTGGACAAGATTTCACTTCCCAGTGCCTCGGTTTCCTCATCCGAAAAGAGGGAGTAATTAGGCTGCCTTATTTCCTAGGAATGCTGGGAGGATTACAAAAGGGATTAAGCGTGGCCTGCTTGCCTGGCTCCTGGCACATGTTAGGCGCAGAGTAAGTGAGAGCAATTACTGCTTGATTCTTGCAGTAACCGTGTTGAGAAGCAGTGCAAGGGTTTTATGGCGCCAAAGTGGGGAGAGGCCTGGGAAGGGCCGAGTACGAAGGCCAGCACGTGAGCACAGGGCTCCAGGCTCCTGCCTCGCTCAGCCGTTCCCCCCACCGGGCACCTTTGCAGGAGAACCAGGCTCTGAACTGTAGCCTCCAACTGAGCCCCTTGGATTTAAGCCATCAATATGCATCGTCAGTCAACTAAGGGGGAAGACTGGGGACCAGCCTGTGGTCCCTACAGGACCAGGGATTGAGTGGGTGGCATAGGCTCATTTTCTGAGTGCTTGAGGCAGCCCTGGACAGCCTGGCGTGACTCCTGGTGAGTTAGACCCAACAGCAATGACAGCTCTCCCTGCCAGAGCTCCAGCCTGGCGCTGCTTGCAGATCAAAGGGCAGCTGGCAGCTGGAGCGGAGTTTGGGCCTCTCAGCCCCATGGTCCATGTTGGAACGTTGCAATTTTGCATGTGATGCAGGGCACTCCCAGCTCAGCCGCAGAAGGCCGCTTCAGGCCCCATGGTCTTTTGTGAAGCTTTGCTGCCACCCTTATGTCCCCAAAGGAAGATAGGTTTAGGACAAGAAACTTGGTGTTTATCTCTTCCTCTGAGTCCCCTGTTGTTCTCGCCCAGAGGAAGTCTTCTCCTTATCCATAACATGAAACAGGAGGGGCCAGGAAGCCCTCCGGAGGCCTTTCACAGCTCCTGGTATTCACTGCCCTTTGGGGAATCTGAAGTGAGTTCCTGGAAACATGAACCTTGCAAAGTTTGCAAGCAGTTTAATAGGTCTAACATGTACAAAGCACTGTACGGGTTCAGTTGGCGTGTGAACATGTTCCTGTTGCCACCATCCAGTGTTTCTGTCACTCCGGAAGGGGGCCTGAGGGTTGTTACTGTCTCTGCTTTTCAGATGAGTGAGTGGAGCCCTAAAGTCACAGGCCTTCTCTGTGCCCGGGGTCCTTACTATCACTCACCTCAGTATTCAATCAAGGGAGCTTGAAGCGCCCCACCGTCTCTAAGGAGCCCCTACTTGGGATATCAGAGGCGTAACACAATCCCATGGCTTCAAGATGCCCTGGGGCAGTGTGCGAGGTGATGCAGGGCATCTGCACCAAGTCACCGGGTCCACCACCAGCAGAGCTCGGGAGCTGGGCTCTGTTGTACCGAGGAGGCTCAGAAAGGGCATGTGGTTTGCTGCAAGCCACATAGATGGTCCCGTTTGGTTTGTGATGGCCCTGCATATCTGTGGCTGATGCCGTTTCCTCTCAAAACCTCCAGATTCCCCAGATGGCAGCTGTTTACTCTGCTGGCCAAGAAAACGGTGGCTGAGACCCGATAGCAGCAACTTGAGACGGCAGTATTCTAAGCGCCTGGTGTAAATTAACTCCCCCGTCTTCACAATAACCCCGTTTATTATCCCTTTTCACAGATGAGGAGACTGAGGCACAGGGGCGTTTTTCCAAGGATATGTATGTGGGCTCAGTGGCAGAAGTCCAATCTGGAGCCATGGGTCCTAAGAATTTATGCTCCTGGCTGTTAGGATAATTCTCAAGCTGGGTGGATTGTCAGTGGGTTGTTATGAGTCTGTTGCATTTTCTTAATAGCCTGGCATACACTCACCCTATGACTTAGTGCTTCCATTCCTAAGTATCTACTCAAGAAGAAGAAAAGCATATGCCCACCCAAAAACTTCTCTGTGAATATTCATAGCAGTCTGTCCATAATGGAACAAAATGGAACCTGTTTCATTAGCTAATGACTATATAAACAAAAGGTGGTACATATTTTTTGGTGGAATGTTACTCAGCAAGGAAAAGGATGACATGCAGTTCCATGCTCCAAAGAGAGAAGCAATGAGCTCAATGAAAGATTTCAAACGTAAGAATTACATGTCGTCAGATTCATTGATACACAATTTCTAAATAGGTTGAACTACAGAAATGAATATCATCATGGGTTCCCTGGCCAAGAATAAAAACAGAGAGTGACCACAAGTGTGTGGGAGGGCACTCTGGGAGAGGAATCTAGAACTGGACAGTGGTGGTGTTTGTGCAGCTATAAAGGTAGTGTATTAAGCGTCACCCAACTGTGCACATAAGCAGAGTGATCTCATGAATCATGTGCTGTCTCCATCAAGCTATTTGTGAAAATAAAAGCACACATTTATCCAGCGCACCTAGGCTCCTGAGCAGGCAGGACACCTTGCAGAGCTCCTAGCCACCCTGGTACAAGGCTGGCACATGCCTGCCGCTCACAAGCCACCCACTTCGTATGGCACTGCTTCTCGGAAAAGCAGGTCCCGAGTTCCAGCCTGGTGCCCCTGCGCTCCACGTATCCAGATTTACTGTCCCCATGCTTGTTCAGGAGTGTCGTTGTGGGCCAAGGCCGCGGGCCCCATCTCAGGGCGGCACACAGCGTGTGGTGACTTGCATCCACCCTGCCATTTCCCACTGAACAGCAACAGCAACTACAAACCCTACAGAACTGTTGCGCACGTTGAGAAAGCGGGGCTGCCCGCCAGCTTCCTCTGTGAGCCAAACTGGGTCCTTGGCCTTCCTTGGCCTCAGTTTTCTCATCTGTAAAGTGTATTCCTTCAAGTGTAAAACATTGAGAGTTTGAGGTTTGATTATTCTATGTAGTTGAGTTGACCAAATACCAATTTAGCACCAACTCTGCCGGCTCCCGGGACTGGCTGGGGACAGAAGGGAGTTAGGCACAGATGTGCCTGAGGGGTTCTTCGTAGCTCACCAGCAGCAAGACAAGGTCATGGGTGATGGATTGCCCTGCATTTTCCTGGAGTTCTTCTTGTCCTGAGTACAGTCAGCCCCATCCTCTTGAGGAGACCCCTGTCAATGGGGTGTCCCCACAGGGCCCACATGTGCCTGTGGGTCACGACTGGCTCCTCTCCCTGGTGAAATTGGGGCACCTGCTGTTTTGAAAATGAGGGGCTATTGCCAGGGTGGTGGTAGACATAACTTGTTCCTTCTAATGAAGGTCTGATGCATGCACGATATTTGCTTTTCTTTAAACTGGTGTATTGTGAAATACCACACACATTCTGGAGTGCATACTAACAGCAGAGCCTAGAGGTTTATCCCGGGTGAATACCCTTTACCCCAGGTGAGGAAACAGGCCCCCGAGCTCTGTCCTGCCCTGGGCTGAACCCTTTCTCTCTAAGATAAGACCGCCTGGCATTTCATAGTCCCCACTTGCTTGCATGACTTCCCTTCCTAAGTCCGCACCCTTACACCCCGGAGCTCTGTCCTCCCCGATCTTGGCTTGGCGCGTGCAGGATATATTCTCGGCGTACTGTTCCTTCACTGCATCTTGTTTCTGAGGTTTACTCGCGCTGTCGTGTGTGGCATCGTTTCTGTGGTTGTGTAATATGCCTTGTGGGAATATTATTAACATGCTCCTTTTCCAGTCTCCTCCGTCAGCATTTGGGCTGTTACCATCTTTGTCTGCCGTGGCCCTGGGCACGGGCTCCTCTTGGTCCTGTACGCACTAGCAGCGGGCTGGCCGGGAGGTGTGACTCCTCTCTCCTCTCCGGTACGAGATGCCACCACGTCCTCCACTGTGGCGGGCGGACACGTACGGCCACCAGGGAACGAGGGTCTCCATTCCCTCATTCTTCACCAGCACTTTGTTTCCTCGCTGAACTTAACTTCAGCATTTTTGCTGGGCGCCCGTTAGACTCTGTAGCCTCCGTGTGTGTGCTTGTCGTTGCTAATTAAGTTCAGCACCTTTCCGTGGCTCACAGACCATTTGGACATCCTGACTTACTTCTTTATGTATATATTTTTGGGATAGGGTGTCACTCTGTAGCCCAGGCTGGTCCTGACTCACTATGGAGCCCTGGCTGGCCTTGGACTCATGGCAATCTTCCTGCCTCAGCCTCCCGAGTGCTGGAATTGCAGGTGTGCACCACCACACCCGGCCAATTACCTTTTGATAAAATTCATGTGACCTAAAATTGACCGTTTTAGAGTGCATGATTCATTATCATTTAGTACATTTGTCCAACAATCCCATCATTACCAACTTTTAAAAGATTTTTCATCATGTCCAGAGAAAGGCCCATACCCATTAAGCTGTCGCTTCCTGCCTCCTCATCCTCTAGTCCCCTGCAGCTACTACACGACTGTCTGTCCTCATTGACTTGCCTGCACTGCGTGTTCATATAAATATGCTCAGACAAAATTTGAACTCGGTGTCTGGCTTCTTTAACTTAGAATAATGTCTCAAGGTTCTCCGGTATAATATTAATGCTTCATTGCTTTTTATGGTTGTGTAATATTCCACTTTGTATTTACTACATTTTATTTTCCCATTCTTCTGTTAATGGCTGTATGAGTCATTTCTACCTTTTGACTATCATGAACAGTGCTGCCCTAAACATTTGTATTCAAGAATCTTTTGATTACCTGTTTTTTTTAAAAAATTCTTTTAGATGTGTGTGTATGAGTGGAATCCTGGGTTATATGTTCTCATTTTTTGAGGAACCCCCAGAATGTTTTCCACAATGGCTATACCATTTTGCATTCTCACCAGCAATGTAGGAAGGGCTAATTTTTCACATCTTAACACTATTTGTTCTCCTAAGTTCCTAGCCATCTTAGTGTGTGGTAAGTGGCATCTCATTGTGGGTTTGATTTGTACTCTGCCAGCCAGTGAAATAGAACATCACTCCAAGTCTTTGGAGGCTATTTGAGTGTCTGTGGAGAAATCCTGATTTAACTCAAGCCATCCAGATCAGAGAGGCTTAGGGCTTTCCCCTGATGATGTCACTCTGGCTCCTGGTCGTCTTCCTGCGCTGTCCCAAGTGGTAGAGAGGTGGGCAGAAACCACACCTCAGATTCCACTTCACCACAGACCTCGGGTCCCATCCGCCACAGGATGACCATCTAGATCTGACTGCTTGGACGTGGACCATTTTGTCCTTATTATGAGCAGTGTTTCTGGGGACATCTGCACACAAATGGCCTTTGTCTTCATTTTGGACTATTCTCTTTGGTTATACTTGCCTAGAAGGACTCACCCATTATGGAACAGAACTAGTTGGAGGATTCTTATTATAGGTTTAGAAGGATTTCTTAGATACAGATTTAGTCATGCCACTCCCAAGTTTAATTGCCCTGGCTGGGCTCTCATTGTACTTCTGATGGAGTCATGCTCCTCGCCTCACAGGGCCTGCCTCCCCTTGCTAACACGGAGCCCCTCTTGACCCAACCTCCCACAGAACCAGTGGCAGGGCCCTAAGGGAGGCTCACACAGTGTGACGTTTGTGCCTGTCTCAGGTGCTATCTCATTGCCGGGACAAAATACCCAACATTGACAATTTAAGGGAGGAAAGATTTATTTAGCTCATGGTTTCAGAAGGCCTCACACCGTCCACTCACGAGCAGCTGGCAATGATGGAAGCTCATGGCAGAGACCAGAGAGCTGTTGATGGCATTGCAGACAGAAGCCAAGTGAAGCAGGAGCCAAATGAGTCGGGAGACTCAGGCAAGGCCAGAGCTTTTCTAGAAAGAAGGTGTAATAATATTGCTTTTTTCCTTTCTTTTCTTAGTTCCAACTACCATTTGAGCCTCCCACATCTAGGGCAGGTACCCCCTCTCACTTTCTGGACCCCAAGTTAATATCAACCACCTGAAAGTTCTGCCCTGGGCACCCCTCCCCCCAACCTCCCAGCAGCCCGAGGGTCTGCCGTTATCCTACTACATCCAAATATATGAGGCTTTTGGAGGACACACGAGATCCAAACCATAGCAACACCTTTGCTCAAGTGAAGTCCTCTTTGAACATGCCTCTTCTCTGGCCTCCCTGGAAACCTCCCTTCTCTGCATTAGGATTCTGTTCTAGGAAGTTTCCCACTCTTGCAGGCATATGGGGTGTCCCCCAATCACAGGGCTACTCAGACCAGGCCTGGTGGCCATTGATTAGTCCTTGCCTTTCCTTTGTATTGGAATTTGCAAGAGGCAGGATGTGGGCTTGTCCAACTCTGGGTTCCAGAACCTAGCACCAGCCGGGCACAAAGTGGATGCTCAGGGAACGTTCTCATTGAGTCAAAGAATGACCAAAGGGTCTGGTCTAGCCTGCAGGAAGGGTCTTTAATTCTCTTTAATAGCAACTAAGTAGGCTGTAATTTATATTAATGCTACTTTTTTTTGAGACAGGGTCTTGCTCTGTAGTTCAGGCTCACCCTAAGTCAGTATGCAGCTCAGGTTGGCCTTGAACTTGCAGCAATCCTCCTGTCTTGGCCTTCTAAAGTTCTGAAATTCCAGACATGCACTACCATGCCCAGCTGTTGTTTCAGTGTGGTGCTGGGATTTTGAACCTAGGACCTTGAGCATGGTAGGTAATTGCTTTAACCACTGAGCTACCTCCCCAACCCCACTAATGTTACTTTATTATTTATTATATTAATTGCATAAATAGTTTACTTCCTAGCCTCTCTTTAGTTGTTCCTGATAGCTTCTGTTTCGTCAAAGGTTTTGTAGTTACTTTTTTCTCTTCTGGCTAAAATATATGAACTTACTTTTTCAGTTTTAACACCTACAGCTTGATCCATACAAAATGAACCAAAGATTAGAGCTCAGTCTGAAGTCCGTCCTTTTCCCGAAGTAGTACCTAGGATTTCTCCAAGTGCCAAGTAAAAGGCGAGCACCTGCCTTGTCACTGTGTTGTGCATCCTTGTTATACAATATGTTAAATGAAAATTGTTGGTCTTCATGTTAAGTTCAGTTCTGTGATCTCTTTACTGCTGGTCACTTTCTTGTGCTTGCACATGTCTCTGTGTGTGTTTAAAGCCGCAAAGTCTTCATGATTATTGTTTTGTAATATGTTTTAAAGCCCAATAAGAGAAGTCATGTCTGTCTCTTTCATTAAGCCATAGATTTTATTTTTAGTATAGATTGGTTTTTCAAATAATTTCCTTGTGACCTGATTGGACACCAAGTATATACTAGGAGGAGTGGGTAGGTGAGGATTGTACGAAGGGAAACACCTTGCATGAAGACTCAGTGTAAGACCTTAATGTTTCTTGGGGAGGATGGATACACAAAAATGGCTTCAAAGTCAGAGCACCAGACTATGGATCCTGAACTATGGCTGTCTACACAGAGCCTGGGAAAGCCAGGATGGCATCAGAGGTGTCTAGAGGAGTCTGGCTTGCTTATTACCTTCCTCTGTTCCACCCTGACTAGAGGAAGAAATAATTTAAGATTAGAGTAGGTCCTGGGAGACATCCAGGCCCCTTCCTGGATGTTATCTCATGAGGGGCACATTGGCCAGTGGCATCTAATGAGTTCAGCCTGTGCTTCTTCCCCGTCAGAACTCAACTAAACTCAGTCCAACACAACTTAACCCAGTTTAGCCTGACTCTACTTAACTCAGTCCAACTCAGCTCAACCCAGATTAGCCCAATTCAACTCAATTCAATCCATCCCTACCCAGCTCATCTCTACCAAACCCAACCCAACCTAGCTCGACCCAGTTCACACTTGCTGGGTGCCAAAGGTCAGGATAGAAAAGTGTTCTGTGGGTCTGGTTCTCAGGTGACCAGAAACCTTGATTTAATGATTAGGGAGCCACCCCCTGGACTTGAAGGAGCTTGGCTAGCATCTGGAATTCAGGGAAAAACGTGGCTTTATGCTGCTATAGGAGTCATCACTCCTTTTGCTGACGGACTCAAATGAGCCCAGGTCAAAGGCCCACCCCATTCCAACGAGAAGGTCTTTTAATAGACTGTTCTGTTCCATGTTGTAGCTGCCCATAAATGTCTCTCTTTCTCCCATGAGTCTTGGCTGCCTCTTCTCCCTGCGGCTCTCTGGTGGGGTGGGTGGCTAAAGAGTTGTGGTGGGGCCACTGCCCATCCTGGAGGGACTCAACCCTGTTGTGGGTGGGTGTGCAACAGCTGGCTTGCGTGCTAGGGAGCTTGTCTTGAGTGTACCAATGCAGCACAAATAAATTGGCTGCTACCAAAATAGGCCAGTCATTTTTTTTTTATCACAAATGGAGGAGATAGAGGGAAGTAAGCAGACCTGAAAGCAGAGATTGTTTTTAAACAACATTTGAAATGTTTGATAAGGAAAGTAACACATAATCATTATAAAAAAACCAAGGTAAAAAAATTAATCACACTGAAGAACAGAATTTAAAAGATTATATTTTATTTCATGACACAGAGCTTAACCTTGCTAACATGTGATGGACGACCTTCCACATTTATTTTCCATGACTAAATGCACATATACATTAGAACCTGAGTAGATCATTCTGTATGTTGTATTTTTGCTGATTGCCTTTTCCCCTTCACCAATCATCTAGACATTTTCTTTGAAGTGTCTCCAATTTCTAAACAATCTCTAATATTCTTTGTAAGGAAAATAGTATTTCACCAAATGAATGTTCACTGATTAAACTAGCCCTTCCTAGGCCTTTTGATTGTTTCTGTTAATAATTGTTCACTCCTCGAAACCCTGGTGTGATGACCGCATTCTGTGGCTCTGTACTTGACTGTTACTTTGATTGTTTCCTAGTAAAAATTCCTAAAACAGGTTATTGCATACAGCTTCATGTCCATTTTCAAGGAGTTCACTGTACTCTTTGGAAAGGGCTAGTATCAGGCCCTACAAATGCTTCCTTTGCCCTATGTTTGTTTGTGGTTGCTGCTTCTCCAATTCAAAGAGAAATTAGCAATATCAACAGGGCCAATGCCAGCAAGGCCTCTCTACCAGGTGGCCTTAGAGAAAAGGAACCAGGCAGGAAGTCCTTTCTCTTTCCACCCCTGTTCATTCACTCAGTCCTCAAGTGCCTGTGGCTAGGGCTAGAAGAGGATTCTTCAGGAAGTGAGACTATAAGAGTTCAGTCCCAAGCATGTTGGTGGTTGCTGGCCCTAGAAACAGCTTGGGGATTCCCCAGGAGCCAAAGCCCAGTGTGCTCCTTCTTCCAGGGATTCGTCATTCATCTGAGAAGAAGTTCAGCCATCCGTGGTTTTTAGTATCTCTTGGTTCCATTCTAAGGTGCAGCAGGGTTGACCACCACCCAATCAAGTCCAGTGGCTTTTTTTCAAAGGTGGTGGTCGTGAGTTGCACAGAGGGACTGACTATCCATGCTCATAGCACAAGTAGGTGACAGAGCTGACACCCAGGGAGAAGTTTGGGGATGGAACTCATGCCCTTGATCTCTGAGATCCAAGAATTTGGGTGCGTTTTCAGTTCTTCTCTTCTCTCTCTTTCTTTTTTTTAAAGCGATATGGAGCCAGTGATTTATCTTTGTCTTGTTTATCTATAAATGAAGATAGTAATTCCTGTTTGTGATGGTTAGTTAGATGAGCATTGGGGCTGTCACTGGTGACCAGTTCAGTGCCTCCTTACTTCTCTGCTCCCACAGCACTGTGGTTCCTTGAGGTCAGGAACCCTGTTTTATTTATCCATGTTTCCCCAGCATCTGACATGACATCAAAAGGAAACAATAAGCACTTGACTATGTTAATGAATGGGTCATTCAAAGCCTGAGCCTGTGGCAATCTTAGTGAAAACCTTGCCTTATGAACTCTTGGCTATGACAGAATCTATGTGCATGTGCGTGTTCCAGCCCTGCTGGAAGACCACCCTGCTACCATCCACCATGATGGCTGATAGGGGTTGGGGAGGGGTGAGAGCTCATCCAAAAGATACATCAGCTTTTGGAAATAAGGTATGCTTTCTCAGTGCTGGAAAGGTGTGACCATTCCTTCGGCTTTAATAGCGGTACAGAGATCCCAGCTGATGATAGATTGGATCTAAATCCACGCCAATGCAAAAGCATCACATACAGAACTCCCTCTGGCATTGGCTCAGCCAGCTCCTTCCTACATCTCAACACACAGTCTTAAGGCTGATTGGTCCTATCTTTATTGTCAAGCTCAGAGAAGGAAGGTGACCTGTTCAAGGTGGTGGTACAGGTTGGTAGTGCAGTTGGCCTAGAAGCAGGTGTCCTGACTTCCAGGCCAGTATTCAGGTATTTAGGAGGTTCACATCACCCTGAGAAAATACCAAGAATGTGCTAATGATTATATAGTGCTTTCCAGATCTTAAATATATACTCTTGTTATATGTGTGTGTATGTGTGTGTTATATGTAATATGATATGTATATATGTGTCTCCATGTGTATATTCAATGTATCTAACACTTTTAATAGCCCTGTGAAATAATAGTTCAGTGACAATTGGACCCACACACACAGGTGTGCTCCCGGAGGCCTTGGTTCTCTCCACCGTGCAATTCCTCCCCCACATCACAGCCTCCTTAATCTTCTAGCTTCTTGCTACTCAGTTGTGGTCCATGGACCTGCAACATCAAGGTCACTGTGGAACTCAGTGGAAAGTCAGTCTTCCATCCCACCCATAAACCCAGTAAATCAAACCTGCAGCTTAACAAGATCTCTGGTGAGTCACATGCATAGTGGAGCCTGAACTAATTCTAATTATGCTGCCCTTGTCCGTGATAAACACCTATGGTATGCAGAGTAACAACTTTCTAGATGATATTAGATGCCTTCAAGGTGGTATGGTGGTAGATGGTAACAGTCTTCTAAATGTGCCTGCCTCCTTACCCTGAGGACCTATGACGACATTAGGCTGCGTGGCAATGGGTGTTAAGGTTGCAAATGAAATTAAAGTTTGAAAACCAACTGACCTTTAAAGAGGGTGATCACCCAGGATTATCCGGTTGTGCCCAACATAGGCCCAAGAGTCCTTCAAGTGGAACAAGGGGACAGAAGATGTCAGAGTGATGTGATGTGAGAAGGATCTGCCCAGCCTTCTTTGTTGGCTTTAAAGATGAGGCCGTAAGCCAAGGAATGTGAGGAGCCTTTAGAAGCTGGAAATAGCAAAGGAAAAACAGGTTTTTCCCTTATGCTTCCAGAAAGAAACACAGTTGGTTGATACCTTGTTTTTATCCAGTAATACCTATGTGGCCTTCTAAACTCCAGACCTACAAGATAATAAATTTATGTTGGCCTATGCTTCTGAATTTGTGGTAACTGATTATAGTAGCAGAAGAAGCAGAATATAGCACTCTGTTTCTTAGTGTAGTGATTGAATCCCTAGAGTTCCACTGAGCGCTCCTCTGGCCTCAGTTCTCAAGATGTCTCACCCCATGCCCCAATCTCACACCAGCAGGTTCTCTGGGGCAACTGGAGTATGAGGGTCCAGATGAGTTGATCTCTGTGTGCCCAGCACCTAGCCCTGGGCGTGACGATAGGCCTAGCTCGAGTAATGCTTGTTGAAGGAATAATCCGCACAATGTCCTTAGGCCCAGATCACCTCCATCCAAGGAGAAGCTCCCCGTGATCAACAGCCATGGGTGGGAAGTGGTAGAAACTCATTTAGAACCCGTGCTTTGATATTTATTTGTTCTGTGTTGGGCAAATTTCCACACCTCTCTAGGCCTCAGTTTCCTCGCCTGGGAAATGGAGGGGTCAGAGCAGGTGAATGCTAAAATCACAGTTAAGGAGAACATTCTAGGACATCTGAGTTCATTTTGGCTAGACCTCGTGGCAGTTGGAGGTGGGGAACCAGCTCAGTGGTGCTCAGCCTTGTTCATGTCGTTTTGAGCTGCGTCCCTCACTAGTGGCCCATTCATGAGCTGAGACACAAAACTGCCCAACAACTGTGTATATTTAGTACAAAACAGAGACTACAGCTGCCCTGTCTAGTTAGAATGCCAAATTACTCATTCTCCCACAGAAAGAAAGAGGGGGAAAAGGAACCATTTCTCGCTGCAGAGTTTTTCCGTGTGACACATTTTCTAATTTTACCTCAGGTTAAACTGTCTGCAGTAGATGGCCCTTTTTCAGAATCTCCCCACTCTCTCCGTGTAGGGTAGGAGCTTCCAGTTTACGAATCACAGTGGTGTTTAATATTTGCAAGTGAAGACTGGTATCGAATTACAATAGCAGATCTTCATTTCTGTGCCTGAGAGGACAGCACCGGCTTAGTGGTCAGGATTCCTCGGTTCTAGGCCTCCGCTCCCTGGACCCAGACACGTAATCTGCAGAGGGAGGGAAGGCTGACTCACCACCGAGACAGCGTGGCTGGGTTGGAAGAAGAGGTTATTGGCGCTTTTCTTCTCTTCAGTTTATGTATTTTTCTTTCCAGTGTTGGGCAATGAGTGAAGGCCTCTGCTCTGAGCTACATCTGTAACCCTTTTCTTAATTTATTTTGAGACAGAATCTCACTGAGTTGACCAGACTGGGATTGAACAATCCTTCCTGCCTCAGCCTCTCAGAGTTGTAGGATAACAACTGAATCACTGCGCCTGGCCTTGCTGGGCTGGTTTCTAAGAATGGCTCTGCTTGAGGCTAGATTGGCAATGTGTGCACCTGAGTTCATGTCTGCCGCCAGCTTTTGTGGGCTCTGCACTGTTGCTGTAGCGTGTGGAACGGCAAGGCATTTTTAGCACCTGGGAAGAACATGGTAGCTTTGTTTCGAAGACGTCAATCCTGTCCTTGTAGTGTTTATCGTAAGCAGTCTCTCCCTGGCACCTCCTGGCTTGGCCCACGTGGTTCAGACCCAGGCCGTGCCTCTGTGGTGGTAGCTGCAGCTGCTCCCTTGCCAGGAAGACCTCCCCTCTCTGTGACCTCTGGCACATCTTCTCACTGCAAGCAGAGTGGCTGGTCGAGAACGCAGGTCTGATCACGTCGCGTCCGCTTTTCAAGCCCTTCCACACTTTCCATTACCGCACGCTGCGTTCCAACACTCCTGGGCAGAAACCAAGGCCGCCTCTCCTCTCACAGCCTCCCTGGGCGCAGGCGCCAGCCACAGCACAGTGAACTGGTCTCCGAATTTTTCATACATCTTCTTTTCTCATCCTTGCTCATTTTCTCCTTTGTGGATCTCACCCACAAACTGTGCTCCCTAAATCAGCAGCACTGGCACCACCCAAAGCCTGCTGGGAAGGCAGGGGGGTCCCGAGGCCTGCCCAGACCTGCAAGGTCAGAACTTCCCTTTAGTGGCCCCTGGTGATGCACACAGTGCTGAGGTGTGAGAATCCTGGCTTTGTTAGGCCTGGGCTGGGCTGCGGCCTCAGGCAGAACTGCTTGGGTTCTAGGTGCTGCAGATACAAGTAAGTGACTCTGGGCTATTGACTAACCCTCAAAAACCTCAGCTTCTCCATCTGCAGCAGTGGGGATGATGATAGTGCCTATCCCAGTTTTCTTGTGACCAGTAAAGGAAGTAATGTCCCCCAAGCTTGTAGCAGAGGGCCTGGCGTGTAGTAAGCCTGATTTCGACGTTACTGATGTCATTCTTAAGTCCTCTGGTGGCTTCTCTCCACCTTACTAATATCTCCCTCCTTCTATCAGCGGTCAGAATTTCTTGGCAATCTTATCTCCCCGAGGACCCATGGGCCAGGACAATGTTGTCACCTTTGGAGATTAGAAACATTGGTAGAGGGAGATAAGCAATCATGATCTGATGTGGGGAAGGCTCAACAGCTTGTGAGGGCTTTGTGAGGTGGGAGGGTGGGGAAGAATTAATTCTGAACATCCTGGCTAGGGTAGAAAGGGCTGGTCTCTCTGTGTAGCCTGGTGGGCTTCTCATCCATCTATTTGTTCACTCATTTTTACTTAGTAAACATCTATGGACCACCTGCTGACCCTAAGGCAGTGTGTTACATGCTGGAGGGTGAAGTGGTGAGAGAGATGTGGGTCCTACTATCCAAAGGGGGATGCCAACACTAAATAAAGGTATGTACGGAGAAACTCTTCATGGTTGTAAGTGGCAAATGCTGCTATGAAGCGGTTGAGGGGGCTATGGAAGCACACACTGGACATCTAATCTGTATCTGGGTGTTAGGAAAGTCTCCTCAAGTTTGAAATCAGAGAGGTGAGTAGATTTAGCCAGAAGGGAGTGGAGCTGGTGAGTTGGAAGGGGAATAGAATGTTCTAGATAGAGGGAACAGGGTAAGGGAGGGTTGAGAAGCAGTGAGTGATCCGAGCCTGGGCAGGAAGAGGGTGGATCTCTGAGAGAAAAGTAGAAGCTCTCTCTAGCAGCTGCCTTTCCTACCTAGGTCTCTGGGGACCCATGTGGCCCTCACAGGCAGGGGTGCACCATCTGGGAGCATCTGGAGCAGGAAGAGTCCAGAGTGAACTCTAGGTTGTACTGCTGGTCCTTTTCCTGCCTCTGCTTATTGGAGAGTGAGGTGCTTTCTAGTGAGGGCAAAGGGCTCCTCCATCTCCTCCTGCTCCTCTTCCTCCTCCTCCTTCTCCTCTGTGTAGCCCAACAGAAGCAAATTTCAGAGACCTGCAGCAAAATGGGAGGGAAACAGGGCCACGGTGAGATTCCTGAGCCAGCACTAAGTGCTTTAAATCCTCCCAGGCCATCCCCGCTGCCTGGCCAAGAAGCAGAGAAAGGCAGGTGAGGGAGGCTTGCTAGGAATCATCCTTGCCAAGAACACTCAGTTTGTCCTGGATCAGCACTGCTGCCTCCCGTCTCTGCCATGATGGACTGGGACCAGCTCTGGCATGATCTCTTTCTCTCTCTTTCTTTGTCTCTCTCTGGATCTTGGTATTGAGAATGTACATCTATCCATAGACTCAGTGTAGAATGTTCATGCAGGGAACAGAAATGAGGTCTTGAGGGTAGTACCTCTAGTGGGAAGGCTTTAGATGTTTGTACTTGGAGGGGCAAGTCCTTCAAAGATGGTTGTGCAAGTGGGTTGAGCATGGTGCGTTCCTCCACTCCTGCCCCAGCTGCTCCTTCAGAGACCTGCTTCTCAAACTGGGCTGTGCTAGTGGCTCTTGGCTGTGTGACAGGGGTCTGCAGAGAGCCACATTGTTTATTTCCTGGAGCATCTACTTTACTCAGCGGTTGGTAAGTTGGAGCAAGGAGATCAGTAACAACTGGAAAATAATTGAGGACATTTTTGCATTTTAAAAGAAACAAACACACATATGTTATGAATGGAAACTTAAGCACTTTAAATCGGGACACTTGAATCCAGTTTTCAAGTTCCTGAGGAGCTCTTTAACTAGACTCAGGTCCGCAGGTACAGGTCTCCTCTCTCTCATGGTGTCATGCTTTAGTGGAGATGGTGTCACTTATAGGTTTAAAGTTTCCAAATTGTGGGAGAGGCTCAGAATCATTGCAAAAAGTGGGAGAACCTATTTTTCTTAGTCTTTGCATTGACAGCTAACTCATTCACATGTGTGGAAGAGGCTATTCGTATTTAATACTGACGAGATAGTGCACTGCCTCCCCCAGTGGACTTGTACTGTATAGAATTATCAGTTTCGAGAGAGAATGGGCCTGTCTTACTGTTGATACTGGATTTCCAGCACCAGAGTGGTCCCTCCAGATAGCAGGTGCTTAATAAATGCCTGCTGCAAGAACAGCAGTGTGTATGTATTAGGGCTTCGAGAGGCTTGACCTTCTCAATCTGTGTTTACCTTTCCAGGAATAAATGCGTGGGGCTGGCTTAGCCTGGGAAGCTTGGGCGGAATGTGAAAAATGCTGCTCATGCATATGCATGCGGGAGACTGGCCAGTCCTGCTTAAGTTCAAGATTTCTAAGAATTGCCCTTTAGAGGCAGCCTCCTACCCAGTGTGGTCCCTGCTGCACAGTGGCTCCTTGTGGGCGAAGCTGCAGGTCACATTCCCTGACTCACTTCTTCCCCAGTGTTGTCTTCTGAACTCACTTGGAACCTGAGGGCAGAAAGTGCTGGAGATTGCGGATCAGCCATTAGAGCTCTCCCAGATGACAGATGGGAAGATGGCGGTCCAAAGAGGAAAAACGCTTGTTAAAATGGATGATCCTAGAACTGGGTTTAGACCTTTGTATCCTGAAATCCAAGTGGGTGCAGCCTGGCACCCTGACGTTCCCAAATGCATTTTGACCTTGTGTGTTGCCAGTGTCCAGAGTGCCGGGCATGTGTGGCTACAGCTGAGCTTTGGAGGCTTCGGATGGACTTCAAATCCCAGTCACGTATTACCTTGTGACTTGGGCACGTTGCTCAGAAAGAGTGTTGGTTGCTTCTGAGCAGAAAGCTGCATGAGGTCCTACCTATCGGAGCTGCGTGAGCCCCTCCAAGGCTGCCGAGCACTCGGGGCAGTGCTGGGGGCAGCGCTGAGGACAGCGGGTATTCAGTCACACACGCTCTGTCCTGCGACTGTGTGTTGCCTGTGGCACAAGGGGGTCACAGAGCACTTCTGAAACCACTAAAGCAGCACTCTTGGAGGTGGAGGCGCCGGAGCGCAAACTCACGCACAGCCTGGGAACTTAGTGACTTAATGAGACCCTGACTCAAAATTAAAGGAAAAAAGGAAGGGGCTGGGGGTTGTAGCTCAGTGTAAAGGGCCTGGGTTCAATCTTCAGTACCACACACACACACACACACACACACACACACACACACACACGTGTCCTGGGCCTCAGGCTTCATCCCTAGAGATTCTGATGGGGGTGGGGACCACTGACCAGTATTCTGAAGCACCTCAGGTTTGTTGCCCGCTAAGGACGACATATTAGATGGCTCACGCCTGAACTCCAGTGTGGGCAGCACCAGGCCCATGGTGAGGCGTGCTTCTCAATCATTGTGAATGAGTGTAAGAATGAGTGAAAAATGAACACAAGGTGCCCACACTGACCGCAACCCTGAGAGCTGGTTATTACCACATCTGTGTCCAGATGTGGAAATTTGCTCTCAGAAAGATTAATAAATGTGCCAAGGTCACCCAGCTAGTATGTGGCACTGTAGATGTCGCTGGTGCTCAGTTCCATATCCCTTTCCCTGTGCCATCCTGGGTGAGGCTGGTCCTTTTTGGGTGCCTCCAAGGCCACCCATCCCCACACAGTTTCTGGTCTTCACTTAACAGCTATTTCCTGGGTTCCCGCCTTGGGAAGCCTGAGCCCCTCACATGATTCTGGAGGCCTGTACAGCTTCTTCCTAGCAGACGTTTGCCTGCTGTTCTTTCATCTGGACCAAACAACAATCAGCCTGTTTCAAAATATGACTTCAGGGTCACCATCTGTTGTGATTGTTCCCTGAAACCCAAATCCCACTTCGGCGCCAAATGGGGCTTCAACATTCTCCAGAGAGTGGGCCTCTTTGCAGAATTGAGCCAGAAAATTTGTAGAAGGATGTGGTGTGTTTGCTAACGGTAGAATGTTCTCATGTTGTTGATTTCCCTCCTCAACAGCCTCAGAGTTGTTACTCGTGGACACAGATCCCACTGCAGGTACAAGCGCATTTGTGCCTATAGTAGCTACCCAGCATTTGCAAGAGCAGTGCTAGGCACTTTTCCGTCTCTTGGGTCTTGGCTGGCCTTGGCATGGGTAGCTGGGAATGTGCCATGCTGCAGTCACTTGATCGGGTCGTGCCATCATTTCTTGGGTAGGTCATGCTGTCAGTCTGAGCCTCAGTTTTTTTACCTGGGGGCCGGGTGCAATCTGAGTTCTATTCCAGCTCTGAAGACCACCCAGAAGAATCTGCCTTGATATTGTAGGAGCGATTTTCCAGTGCCTGCTGAAGCCATGAACTCACTTTGCCCTTGCTGCTCATGTCTTTTGGCTGAATTTGCACAAGCCCATCTGTTGGGACACCCTGGGCTGTTCCCAGGGCAGCTTGATTTTGCCCAGGGCATAACATGCCACATGCTGAGAGACTGCAGGAAAGGAAATGCATCTTCTTTGTTGCCAAATTCTCGCCTGCACTATGCATTCCACGTCGCCCAGTCCCACCCTCTCCTTGGCAAGGGAAGGGAAGAGGCCCTACTGCCAGAGCCAGCAGCTCGAGGTGAAGTGGTGACTCCTCCTAAAATGGTCATCTGGGCTCTCAGAAGATGCCTTCAGAGTTGCCTTATTGCCTGTCATATAAATTTTAGTCTCTTGGGTCTGACATTTAAGTCTCTTTGCTGTCTGACTCATCTCCTGTATGAAAAGAATGAGTTAGAAAGAGCTAACAAGTCTCAGCCACCTCCGTTATTAGCTTACTCATGGCCTTGATCTTCCTCCTCAGTCTACTCACCTGAAAGATGGGGGACCACGGCCCTACCTTGTCAGGTTGTCCTGAGGTTACAAGAGCTCATACTTCTAAGTGCATAGCTCAGAGCTTGACCAGCTTAACATTTCTTAGGCTGGATCTGTCTGGACCCTTAATCCTCTCCTTTCTGCCCTAATGCTGGTAGTTTTCTATGGGCCCACATCTCCTACTACTGGAATCACTCATCTTCTCAACTTGCCTAGCTGCAGAATTGCTGGTGCTCTACTCACTACACTGAATTCATCCGTACAAAGATTTCCAGGCTTTCTAATCGTTTCCTCTTTCAGGACCTTTCCCAGAATCTCCAGTGGTCGGGAAGCCCCAGCAGATCTTTGCTTGTCCTTTGCTTATAGCTCCAAACTCAGGGCTCTGGTATTATGGTTCTGTGTGTTGGTGTCTGGTCCCCTTAATTAGCCTGAGAACTAGTCAAGGACCAATTTATCATCTTCTCCATCCCACAAAATCCAGCCCAGAACAAGTCCAGACAAGGTAGACTCATGGTTGCTACTTGTGGGCTGAACTGATACCAGGATTGAATAAATGATGTGGAGGAACACACCTGCCTTCTATTCTAGGATCTAGTCTCCCCTTTGAGGATATGTTCTCCAGCCTCTAGAATCAGGTATATCAATGGCCTCCAACTTTTCAACACAAGGGACTGGTTTAGTTGAAGACCATTCTCCCAAGGATGGGGTAGCGGTGCACTTGTTATGCATAGGTTGTTGGAAGATAGCTTTAAATGGCCAGTAGCAGCAGGAGGAGAGTGGAGAGTGAAGATCTGCCTCCTGTCAGGTCAGTAGCTACATTAGAACCGAACAAAAGTGAGCTGAGAGAGGAGGAGCTTCGCCAGTAGCTTATCTATCCCAGCAGCCAATCCTTCCAAGGCTAGGTCATGTATGTGTGTTGGGGTATCTGCATTCTGGGGGTTAGGGACCCTTGATATAAATTATGACTGCTTTGGGCTTTTATTAAATACATAGTATCAACCATGCCAAAGAATTTAAGATGTATTCAAGGATATGCAACACTTAGAAACTTAATGAGAATCAGAGAGGAAGCTTCAGAGTCACAGTATTTTTTTCAAGTTGCAACCACCACTCCCTATCCCTCCACTCAAAACTTGTCTCCCAGAGAGGTAGAATCTCATCCTTGCAAGAGGACCAACACAACAGTCTTACTGGCTTGTCCCTTTCTACCTAGGCCCCAGGTGGCCCCACATCACCCTGTAACACCTGGGTTGGCCATGAGTAGCCTCCCTGGGGTCCCCACCCAATCCTCAAGAACCTAACAGTCTGTCACGGAGAAGGGGAGACATCTGTTATCCACATGCCCACCCAGGCCTTTGTTTTAGGATGGAGGAAGGTGAAGGCAGCTGGAATTCGCTCTGAAATCTGAGAAGCTGGTGTGTCTAGGAGAGTCACTGCCAGCTTAGCTTGGGAATAAGAGACAAGAGCAGCCATTTTGCAGAAGGCCAGTTATTCCAAGGCTGCCGGCTTAGGGTCGGTTAAAGAGTGGGGCTACACTCTTTCCAAGAGTCAGCCCTGAACCTTTATGTTGTTGTTAATATATTATAACCTCAGCAGTGGGGGGTTGAGTAGAGCGAGGCTATGAAGTACATACTGAGCCTGATGGTTCTGGTGGGATTACTGTGGGAACATTCTTTATGAATGATGATAATAAACATTATGTTCTAAAGTGGGCAGAGAATCAGTTTCATCCAGAATCAGCCCATGAAGCTCATTCATTCACGCACGTGAGCATTGTTTGCTCATTCACTCATCACATGCCCAGCTTTCGCCAACCTGTCTTAGTGACTTCTTTAGACTTGCTTTTGTTCAATTGCTTTCTATCTTCCTGTTTACCCTTTTTGGAATGGAATGTTTACCCTGTGCCATTGCAAGTCAGAAATACTTAACTTCCTTTTTGGTTTTTATAGAGGTTCAAAGCAAAGAGTTTCCTTTGAGTCTGAGGAGACTTCAGTCTTGGGGTTTTCAGCAATGCTGGAACTGTTAAGACTTTGGCAACTCTCAGAGATGGACTAAATGCATCTTACATAATGAAATGGGCATGTTCTTTTTTGGGACTAGGGTCAGAATGTTATGGTTTAGATCTAAAGTGTTCCCCCAAAGTATTGTGTATTTGGAAGATAATTGGATTGTGGGAGTGCTAAACTCATCAGTGGATTCATCATTGGTGAGTTGAGTGGCTAAAGTGTTATTGTGAGGTGGGATCTGGTTGGAGGTTGGATATTCAGTGTGTGACCTATAAGGATGTATTCTTCTCTCTGGCTCCTCCCGTCTGTCTCTGCTTCCTGGCTGCTGTGTAGTGAACATGCCTTTCCACCACGTGTTTCTGCCTCGGAGTCAGGCAGTGTTGGATTGAACCCACTGGAAACTGTGAGTCAAATAAACTTCTTCTCTCTGAAGTTGTGGGTGTTGAGTGTTGTGTCCCAGTGGTGGGAAAGTGACTAAAAGAGTGGTGTTATTCTTTGGTCAAGATGTAGAAACCGAGGATCAAAGACCTAAAGTATCTTGCCTAGAGTTGCACAATTTTTAAAGGAAGAAAAAGAGTTTGAATCTAGAGGTGGCTGACTTTTCCTACACAATACCAGCTACTCAACAATCCTTCTTATAAACTCTGGAAAAAAAAAAAAAAGCAAGGTCAGCCAAGACAAGAACAGTTGCTGCTCAGTTTCTTCAGGAATAGTGTTCCTACCCTCTGAAACAGCTCAGAAGAAGAAGCTCCTGAAAGACCTCCTCTCACTGTCAGCTGAGACAGGCTCAGAGCTGCCAGGGAAATGCTGAATGTCATTGCTAGGAGTGATGGGAAGACGCAGCTGGGACAGTGGGCACAGAGAAGCAGAAGTGGCTGAGATCCTTGAGGGCTGGAATAATCAGGGCTTGCTTATTGCAGCCTCTGGCTGCAGTGATATCCCTAGAGGTGAACAGAGGGAGAATCCACATCTTGTGCCAGACACACGAGAGTGTAAAATTGCCGCTGTAGTGTTTGAGAGCTAAGTGCCCTTAGACAGGTTAACTTCTCTGTGCTTCAGTTGTTTCATCCGTGAATTGGGAACAGTAAGCGTGGGGCTGTTGTGAAGAATCTGAGGCTGTAATTAGGATTGCCAAGGGACCTCATGCAACTTTGCCATTTCCTGACCACAACTGTATCAGTGAATTGATATCTCTGGGGAGGGGCCCAGGCATTAGTACTTAAAACATCTCCCTAGGCAAGTCTGCTGTGCTGCAGGGAAAACACTGCTATGTGGGTATTGTCCTTGGAGCACGAACTGTTATTGTGCAATCCTATACATTATTAAAACAAACACTTATTGACCACCTACCTGTGCAAGCTCTGGGCCAAGTGCCAGGCATCAGCTGTATGTGCACACTGTTCCTGTTTATAGACTGTTGCTAGCACTGCTTCCAAGGCAGTGGGCTTGTGGGGTTCAATGCCTTGTGAACATGTGACCCCAAGTCAGATATTCTGTCACGGGGAGGAGAAAACACACAACATATATC